>QUOP01000022.1:0-207632 GCA_003675405.1 Hericium coralloides | reverse complement strand
AATAACTCTGACCATGCGTCGTCTGTATCCTGTCTGGGATCTGGGAAGGGGAAAAGGGCCAGGGTGAAGGGGGCATTGCAGGTGCTGCAGTGGATCAGAGGGGAGCCTATATATATATTGACTTGGGTTACTTGTTAGAGAGCGTAAAACCGGTTTCCTGTATTCTCATTCATACATGAGTCGATAGCTGCATGTCAGTCTTCCAGTCTTTGGTCAATGCGGCTGTCGGAAGCAATATGCATACTCTTTCCATGTCGCTGACCACATCGATGCCTTTGTCGGCTTCTCGAAGCTGGATCTGAAGCCCCTTGATCACCGCGCGAAGCCAGTCGCTTCGATCCGCTGCGTTGATCCACAGTCGGCGCAGGCGCAAGGTTTCGCATATGGTCACATGTCGTCGCCATCTTCGCACTGCGGCCTCCTCGTCACTCTTCACGAGCGCTCGCTTTCGTCGGGCCCGCTAGGGGTCGAATTTCTGATAGGTTTTGCAGCGCGCCCCCACAGCCGTGGCGAGGAGAGCCGATGATGTGCCCGCGGCGACGCTGTAGCGCCACGAATCGGGATCTGGGGCGGCATTAAAAGCGGATAGACATGCAGCACTGCTGCGCATGATGTGGCAAGGCCTGTAAGGGAAGAATGCTTTCGGGAGACTGTTAGGCGAGTGCCAGGGGAGTAAAATGCCATATGCGCGCCCGGCGGAATACGCTAATGCCACTAGGACAGGTCAAACGGAATAAGGCACTGGCGGCTGTTTAGTCCAATGCGTATGGCTTACTGCGGCTGATGTTTGATGGGAGAATGTGGTTGCTACGCTACGAGAACCACGGAAGCACATTGCTATGCTGAATAGAAGAACAGGTGACGCTGGTGGCCAAGCGAGATGGAAGTTTCATGAGGACGTTGGCAGCGCAATGATGCTGATTAATTCAGCCGGTATGTCAAATACGGATCTGGAGGTACAGTTATAGCAGCGCAGCGACATGAGACACAGAATGGAATAATGAGTATTGGAAACGGAACATAGAATGCAGGTCAGCCCAGACTGTCGATCCGCAGTGGTGTCAATCAGGATCATGGGAGCTCACGCGAAATAGTCATAATCTTTGACAGACGGTGTCATTATAAATAGACTCTTCCAGCTTCAAGTGATAGTGTTCATGCGAGATTGCCGATAGCAAATCCCAAGGTCTCAAGCAGAGATATTTTGCTGCGGCACGGAATGTTTCACGATGTCGTGATCATAACTGAGACGTGCACGTTCTTTCCGTGATGCACTGTACGCCTCACCCGCCTAAAGGAAAATGAATAAGCACAATTTTGAGGTTGTGCCAGGGTGATACGTACTGAATCATTCCAGCCACGCGTGCTATCACTCGAATTTAGCGGAGCACGGGACACACTTCACGGGATTCAGCTCACCAATGGTCAAATGATGTGCTGTTCGAATAAGCGACCATTGACAGCCCGCGCAGAAGGCTAAGATATTTGACCGTCTTTTACATTATACAGGGAAAGATGAGTTATGGAAGTTATTTGGTCTAGAGTGGTAGTCGGTCTCAGAAACAGCCAAAGAATCGAACTGCACAAACTGACCGCCTGCATCCCTTGAATGAAGAGTTATTTATCAATTCGTTTAGCATCTCCTCTGTTGCATGAGGCAATTCCATCTGGAAAATGCTCGACGTGCAACCATATTGTTCCTCCAAGGAAATGAGCTGTAAAGGCAACTTATTAGCCGGTGATTCAGCGCGGAGCTGAACCTTGACGTACCAAGATGATGCATCGAGGCGGTCTCTCTCAATACCGCGGTAATCTGACGAGCATTCTTCGAGCCAGAACGGGAATGCCGAGCATGATCTACGAAGCAGTAAAAACAAGCTCTTGATCGTCGTCAGGGTGAACCAGATGTGAACAGATTCGGGAAGATCTTGTTCTCAGCTCGGGCCAGCCATCTAGCAGCCACGCAATCGCCATTCAGCTTTTTCAGACGTCTGGTCTGCAGATGGAAGACTCGTGAGCACGGACCGGATTTGACCGTCTTCGAAGTATGCCTTGGCCTCAGATGAACGAAACGTTCCAATCTTGCCGGCGCGTCCGACCTTCTGCGTCATCATAAGAATTGGATTGTTTCAAATAAATACATTTCAGGATGAATGCACACCTTCTCAGCTGGGCGCGTCAGGCGTCCCTGCGGGAATTGTCCAAGGATTGACTATCTGACGCTAGAACCGGTGAGGTCAGCGAGCGTCAGCCTCAAGAACAGCTTCCAGCATACCTCGCCTCGCTGCGATACCGAGGATTCTGGTCGGGTGTGAATGGGTCGCAAGCCGCTGCGATCGACGGTCTGCGAGAACCTGCAGCCCATTGAAGGCACTTTTCGACGACCTTGTTCCATGACTAAAAGAGAGCGCGTTGGCGTTAATGGGATGAGAGCAAAAGGAGGTAGGTGCTCAAATTAAAATTTACCATTACTCTTATATACAAGGGATCGGTCAAAGCAATGCCAACGCTTTGCTGTACAAATCAATAGCCGTCCCCGACGTTGCCCGCCAGCACTGAGGCGCACAGGTTGCCTACACATGTTTCCTATTTTCGGGGGAAGCGCCAGGGTGGGGCGTCAAATCCATGAACAATGGAAGATTTTGTCTGCCATTGAGGCTCCAGCCACATGTGTGGCCATTGAGGAATTTCCGACAGTCGTTTTCGTTTAAGTTGCGCGGAGTCCTTTCAACACAGGCGCCTGAACGTTCGAAGCATCGAAGGGCGGACATTACATAATGGAACTAGGCCACGTAACGGTAAGTACGGCCCACTGTTAACCACACCCGCCGACGGCGCCAATAACCAGTGTCCTCAGAACTCCCTCAGTGCCCACAGCCCAAAAACGCCCATTGCTTCCTAATATACGAGCCTACCTTCTTCTTGACATAGGAGCTATTGTGTGCGCACACTGGTTTTCTTGTCTACATGTCCGCGGAAGCCAGCAGTCCTGGACATGCAGGCACAGCCCGCTCATAGATGCCGACCACGACGAAGTAACTGTTGATTCGGAGGAGTACGCATTTTCGTCTCTAATATCGATGCTGTACGGACCTCTTATCGCTTTGTTCACGTTGTAAGATCGGGTGCTGAGCCGAGCAGGCTCAAACAGAGCAGGATGCAGCCTACTCCGGGCCTGGGTCAGTGCAGTACCCATCTTCCAAGTGTCGTGGTCTCGATTAAGCTGTCATACCAGGCGCCCGGACACTAGACGTCGGAAGGGTAGGACGCCGTGTTGTCTGGCAGTGTTCCGGTCTTACACCGTCTTGCAGGGTGCCTCCAGTTCCGTCCGGCCCCGAGGCCCACCTAGCAAACCAGCGTCCGGGAGACCAGCGGTCAAGCCGAAAGCCCAAACCTAAGCCGAAATAGTTGTCACTGAGGATCGTTGTCCCCGTGATGGAGACGTGTAGGTATTACTTACTGTATTCTTGATGTTCGTAAGGCTCCAGGTATGTTGTCTATGATCGACGTGTGGTCTGTTCCGACGCAACGAAGCAGACAGCTGTCCACGGCTTCCATTCAAATGCTCCATGTAATTTTCTTTCCATGCTGCGTATGATCGATTCCGTTTTCCCGGAAGAGGTAGCACGTGCCGGCTCCAGCTATTTTGTCTAAAAGTAGGGCTATGCTCTGCATTTCGTGTCACTGGTCAGTCGGCGTCGACGTCCCTGTCACGAGAGGGCACGGCTGTAGCAAGTACCGAGGATCCTCAGCTGGGCCTCAGACCAGTCTCACTTCCCCACATGCCATCTATATACCGTCGCCATGAATGTACACATCTGGAGACATAGGAACCAGGCACCAGAGAGCTTCGCAACACAGCATCCAGTGCAGCGCTAGGTTCTAATAATCTCCGGCACATTGGTTTACGGTTACGTCCAAGCTCTCATGATTACCGCGGCGTATTGAAACAATGCTCGATCCTAGGTTGATTATAAGCCTCGACGGAAGAACATGCTGCGAGTATGGCTTTCTCATGGACACTCCTCATCGTCAGTCCTCATCGCGCCTCATTGTGTTCACGGATCTTGCAATAGGCGCCTGGTGCTTCTGACTTCGCCAAACACGCTACATGGTCTGAACGTGGCGATGTCTCAGTCAAGACCTTCTAGAAGTGACAATCTGCTGAATCACGCACTTGCTGCAGACGGAGGCGCGGCTGCTCGTAACAGATATATAGCTGCTTCTGTCGCACGCAGGATAGCTTCCTGTGCTCGCGAGTCTCTTCTCTCCAGGAAACGGCGTCCGATTACCATGTGCAAACCATCATCACAGCTCGTCGAAGCTTCGGTCGCAGTGCTGAGTCTCAGCTGACCTTCCCGTGCTTTTCTGGAGAATGCATAGCTTGTTCCTCGTTGAAATAGCACTCGCGGAGGTGCGCTTCAGGCAGTGCTCAGCGCTTCGTTGAGAGAGAATATATAAAGCCCACATGCACCCATGTGCGTCATCAAGCACGGACTGAACACATGCCAGCTATTGAGAATCCAACTGTCGCCTTCGATTCGACACACATCGGGATGAACTGGAGTGGGTAGCTCGGTTTGCGATTGTCTTGTCGCCTACTGATGTAGCTTTCGTACTTCGTTGACAGGGCCGACTCGGCGGGGAACATCGTTCATCTGCTAGGGGCGGCGTCCAGGATTGTCGAGGCGAATGTTAAGCAGTCCACGGACACCGTGAAGTAAGTGCATTACATCTACGAATACGATACTTTCTGATTGTGGTCGGATCAGATATGCAGTTCCAAAGACGAAGACGCCTGGCGATGGTGATCAAGCGCTTGCAGAGGCCAATGCCTACTACGTCGATGGTAGCTCGTCTGCCGACAATGATTCCGACACCCTCATCAATGGGACCGATGATAGGTATGTTCTTCTCTTGTCTGATAGTGACTAGATCTCAGACGGTTACTAGCAGACTGTCGGGAAAAGAGGGGGAAAGCACCGATAGCAACTCAATTAGCGACTCGGACGACGACTCGGATAGCGACTCGGGTGTCGACTTCTGGGCTCGCTACCAACCTCGTGGAGATGGAGACAATGGTTATAGCGGGAAAAAGGCCCCCGCCGACTCGGGTCTGAAGACCTCTGGGACAAAGACGTCTAAGAGTCGGTCCGCGACGCAGTCCACCACTCAGGCCCAGAACTCGGCGGCGACGGACAAGTCGAGCAAGGCGGACAATCAGTCAAGCAAGCCGGGAAAGTCAAGTAAGCGGAAGTAGTCATGATTTTTGAAGGTCAGTACAGTGCTAATATGAGAGTTGCGTTCGCTGATATTCATGTCCGCAGCACGCTTTGTAGAATGGATCGTCGTGTTCTTTTCACAATAATGGACTCATGCGGACTGCATTTTCTCGACGTTTGAATTCTATCTTTTGTCTGTCGAGGAATGATATTCGCACGAAAGAAAGAAGCCATATTGAGTATACAATGTCGCAAGATAAATGCACCAAAGCACTTAATTAACAAGGAAGCGGAGCAGATCAGTCCCAGGAAGCACGACTGCAGTGTTGTATGAAGATCTTCAACTCGGTCCGCCATCTAGCCTTACATCGCCGTGACACTTCAACGTCACCCATCGACCATATACGTCCATCTATGACACATGGAGACATGAGAACCGGATGCCGAAGAGAAGTTCTGACTTCTACTCCGTATCGTACAGCATTAAATGCAGTGCCATAGTTCTGCTGGATTGCAGTGCATCGCTTCCCGGTAAGCCCTGGCCCCTTATGATTTATCACGTTCGCTGAAATATCGGACGATCGCAAAGGTAGTCATAAGCCTTGACGGAGTGTGCCCATATCAACCTGCCATTGCTCGTGAATGATCGCCGCCTTGGATTCCAGTCGCCTTCGCGTCTTATCTACTCGCGGATCCTGAAAAGGCACCTAGCGCCTCGAACTTTGTCATTGTCAAACAAGCGCTACAGTCTGGCCGTGGCTATGTCTTGGTCAAGACTTTCCAGGAGAGACCGTCCTGCCTCGCGCCAAGCTTGTTGCGACGGGGGCGCTGCCGCCCGTATAAAAATACGATGCTTCCGTCGCGCGAGGTACATCTTCCTGGGCCCTTGAGCCTCTTCTCTCCAGGACAGGACATCCGATGCCCAGGTGCAACTGAGCATCATAGTCCGTCGAAGCTTCGGTTGCAGTGTCGAGTCGCAGCTGACCTGTCCGCACTTTTCCAGAGAATGTATAGCTTGTCCGTCGTCGGAATAGCACTCGCCGTGGGTGCGCGATTCAGCCAGTGCTAGGCGCTGCGGTAGTTTATAAGAGCGCATCGACTCATGGGAGTTATCAACCACAGATCCAACGCATGTCAGCTATTGAGGACTCAATTGTTGTCTCTGGACACGCTCTTATCGGGCATGAGCAGGGGTGGGTAGCTCAGTCTGCGATCGTCCTGTCGTGTACTGACGTCGCACTCGTGCCTCGTTGACAGGACTGACCTCGGCGGGGAACATCGTTCGCCTACTGGGGGCAGCATCCAGGATGTCGCCGGAGCGGATGTCAAGCAGGCCACGGACATTGTGAGGCAAGTACCATTAGATAAGTCTTTGAATCTGGCGCTTTCTGATTATAGTCAGATCATCAGAGATGAAGTCGCAAAGGCGGAGACGCCTGGAGATGTTGTACACACGCGTGAAGAGACCGACTCTGACCATACGGATGATGGCTCGTCTACCAACAATGGTTTCAACGCCCTCGCAAAAAGGACCTATGACGAGCATGTCCTTCTTTTCTTTCCGGCCGTAAACTAGATCTCATATAGGTGCCGTGACAGTCGGTCGAAAGGGAAAGACATCGATAACTCCTTCGATAGCGACTCGGATGGCGACTCATACGACGATTCAGACAGCGAATCGGGGGTCGATTTCTTCACTCGCTTCCAACCTCGTGGAGGTCCGGTCAAAAGCAGCACCGGGAGACCGGCCCCTAAGCCCACGGAGTCGCGCCCGAATCGCCCTCAGAAGCCACCAACAACGGGAACGCCAAGCAAGTAATGATTGTTTGGAGGTCAGTACCCTGCTGATATGGGGGTGTATCTGCTGATATTCGCATCCGCAGAGCGTTTCCCAGAATGGAACTTCGTACGAATCTGTTCTTACTTCGTGTCTTCGCACTACATGTAGAGGCCAAGATGTTGACTCCATATTTGTCTTGCGTTATGCGAGCAGAACCGGGCATGTAGGTCAGATAGTGCTTGCTTTGCTTCACCTCAAGGGCGACGTAAATTCTCTGAATAGTTCCATGAGGCGCCAACGTGAGCCCGACGACACTCCGTCCCACCATCATTCGGTCATAGCTTGCCGAAAGAGCATATACGACTTTCGTCTGTGATACTCGGAATCTTTTCAATTGGTTGATCAGCCTTTCGATCCCACTTGGACTGGATGAAGGATTTCACCGTTGTGACGAAAGCAGAACGACTCTGGACACTATCTGGTAAAATTTTAGACTTCAAATGACCTTATGGCTGTTCAGAGCACTCTTTCTCGGTACAGGATTCAGCGTTCTCGGGGAGGTCCGTGACGTGCGCGCAGCCTCCAGAACGCCCTCAAATGTGCCTCAAGATCTAACGTCTTCATCCAAACAAATCAGCTTAGTCTTGAATTGTCGGTCTGATCCAACACGTACCTCCTCAAGCCGGCGACCTTTTCCCCTCAAGTGCCTAGCTGAGAGATCTGCTCGAGCGGGTGTCGATCTTACTGCATACGCTCTCAATTAGGTACATGGCAGTGAGTCTGTCAGACTACTTACCCGGCACAAAGTTCGCGAATTGAATGCCGAAGTTGATGGGTCAAGGTCATGAGCACTGCCCTGATGCTGGGTTTGTGCATCTGTCAGCTGTGCGCGAGTGATCTTCTACGACGACAGGCGCTGGCGATGAGTATATATATGCTCTGGTATGAGGAACTTTTCGGTATCTTTATCCCACTATGCCATCCATTGATACAGCTCCCGCCCAGGAATCGGCAGTCGTTAGAGAGGGCAAGAAGGTCTCTGAGCCGTAAGTCTCTCCGCTATCTACAACCTTTCGCATTCAGCTCCTTATGACCATATTATCACTGCTATAGCGCCGAATCTGCCGTCCCTGATGCGAAGTCGGCCGTCGCCGACCAGTCGCCTGTGAATGATGATTCAGAAGAAGCTGCTGCAGACTCTAGTGTTGAAGTCGCAGACATCAGCGCTGAGGTAGTTGCTCCGGTGTATGTCCGCCCCCATACTGCAGCAGCCATGTCCCTCGACTGACGCTCACAGCGAGGAAGTCGTAACTGAGGAAGATATCGCTAAGTCAGACGACGATGAAGAATCTACGGAAGCTATGTGAGTAAGAAGTAACTGCAGTTGTCTCATGACATAGCATTGTTGACGTGGATACCTTCGCACTGGCAGTGACCCGGAGATGATAGCTCTATATGCAGAGTTCAACGCGTATGACAGTTGTCTGATGGGCCCCCAGGGCCTTGCTGTTGACGGAGTCTGACACTTCGTTTGCAGGTTGAAGCGGAAGAGAGGTCAACCGCGAGGCCCCCCATCTCGACCAAATCAGTCATCTAGTGACAAACGCCGGAAGCTGGATGCCACAGGCCGAACATCGAGTACGGCGACTTCGTCGTCGACCAAGGCAACTTCGACCTCTACGCAAAGCAAGACTGCATCCTCGAGTACGCCGAAAGCCGGGGGCTCGACTCAGTCAACGACGAAGAAACCGTCGAATCAGAAGGGAGATGCGAAGGCAGCAAAGAAGAAGTGATTACTTGCGCTGACTGGATCTTTTTGATATCTTGACTCCATATTGTGTATATTGAAGAATGATGTTCACTGAGCTAGGATAATCGATAATTTTCATTCAGACCAACACGATGAAAAGGAGGTAGGTATGTTGAACATACAGTCTCGCAAGAGAAGGGTACGAGCAGATGGCTGGGGCAACAGTAGGTATAGCTAGGTATACTTGTGGGCTATCGATACATTGAGTGAAGATACAACCATAGAAGAATGGTATCAAACGGCGCCGTTGATAGATCCTCTACCCGCAAATGAATTGGCTATAGAGCCTGCGTAACTGGTACCCAGCTGGCCTGGAAACCCCATTCCCTCTGCGATGTGTTTCTCGTCATGACGCCGTAGTCGCTCCCCGAAATTATGCAATTGCTGCTTGCGTCGGCCGATGGACTGCGAAATCCCGTCAAACCAAGGTCTGCTGTCTTGCCCAGATGTGTCGCGGGCAGACAGGATACACCACGCTATCAACGCCATGACAGCTAACGATACTATGCCAACGGGAATGCGGGTCTCGAGATGTGTCTCCCAGAAGCAGAAGATTGCGAATGCCACCAAATACGTGACCATCCTGAAACGGGAGATCAGTCTCATGAATTACCATGTGATAAATCCATGCTCACGCCCACATAAGCAATGCGTAAGGGAGACTGTGGATGATTGCTAAAGGTTCCAAGCCCATCTTGGATTGGCTGCTATTCCACAAGAAGTTTGCCTAGCTCTTTTTCAGTGTTTGCTCACAGAGTTGGAAAGATTGTGCTCACAGCTTCTCCTGCGTTTGCGCGAGTCTTGCTGCGATTTTGGCGTATGAGCAGCAAACCTACTATGATGCTTCCGACACTGCTAGCGACCGACAAGTTACTCGAAATCTGTGCTGGCGACGTCGCAGGACCGCCGTCCTGAGGCGTAACAGCCGGGATGGCCAGAAATCCGACGTTCGCAGTGAGTAAAATGCTCGCCTAGGGCCATTGTTACATCACATGAATATGAAAACATCAACTGAAAGGACTCAACGTATGCCACGAACTCGGTCCACTCAGTTTGCAACTTGGATATGAAGTTTTTCCACGTAGCATGATTGAGTATATCGTCCACCCATAATTTCTCGATATCGCTCAAATGAGCTTCCGGCGCCCAGAAAAGAAGAGGCGAAAGGAGTGTTATGAGAGCGGTGCGTCGATGTGGCTTCCCGTGCACGCTCTGATCTCTGTCCAGTCGAGCACCCCTCTGCCCGTGGTGATGTATGAATCGCCAATGGCCTAGAAGTATAACATGAGTACGTCGATATAAAGACACAAAGGATGTGGTGCTGACTGAAGAAACTCATAAGCCTCGCTGCGAGCGTCGGAGGGTGAGTTCTATTCTACATCTGATCAGATAATAACTCACCGGCGCTGAACACGACGTAGGGGTACGCGGGACCATCAACTGGGAAATAGATGCGAACCGTCAGTGGAAACATTAATGCTTGCTCGAATATAGGCAGGCTTACTGTCGCTTTTCTTGACTATAGCTATCATTTGGAAAAGTCTGTCCAAGTCGTAAGGCGCGGTTGAACTGTACGATGTTATAGTATCTGCACTGTACTTTAGCAAATTATCTGGCTCATGGATAAAGATGGTCTACCGGTTGCGTTGTGTATCAGCACGCCTAACAGTTCCTGAAGCATGTCCTTTGGAAATTCACATGGCCCGATCGGAAAGTAAGACCAGTGCGACCTTGGGGCAAGGAGAAACTTATTCGGTGAGACGTAGACATAACGAGCAAAGTTACCAGTACTGATCATCAATGCAATGTTCTGCAATTTGCACTTGTGAGCCGTCGCAGAATCGGTTGTCAAATACGATTACTCACTGACGTGAGCCAGAGACCTGACACCGTTGACTTCGTATGTCAGGCGCTGGCTCGAAAAGTCTTCCAACCAGAACAGACTTCGCGTGTCATGATCGACATAATAGTAACCCCAAATCACTTGACCATCTCCATCTGGTTCGATCTCTAGGACGAGCTCATGATTTGGTGGAAGAGGTTTGTTGTGGGTGACTACGAGTTCATTCAGGTGAACCACACAGGCTTCCAACTCCTCGCGTAGCTCGGCATCGTACATGTAAGTGTCAGTGTAGATACGCTAACAAAATAGATGCCGTCAGACCCAATCATCGAGGAGAACGATCGATTCACGAACTCGTTGAGCATCATAGAAATAGAGAACACCTTCAGGATGTGTTACGGGTGTCCAATCTCCGCAGTCACCGCCACTAGCGTTTTAGAGATGAATTCATGGGTGAGCAGAATCGAAAAAATAAACTTACTGAGGCCAAACAGTCGTGAAAGGCGGTATCAAGTCAATACTAGTATCCATAGGGCTGAAGCACCTATCAGTCAACGCGCAATTAAATATGTCGGAGCTCACATTTTATAATCTCTCTCATAGCGCTGAATATGACAAGTCGCTATCGGTTTCCGTATGCGGCCTGCCGGAGGTTCTGGGAGCGACGATTCCGTTGAGCTGCGCAAAGTCGAAGACGCCTTAGAAGGCCTTTCGAAGTGAATATTGGCGACGGACGACCTTCTGCTACTAGCGACGCTCGGCGCTTGGTGCTGAGACCCAGAAGCCGCCGTAGGCGACGATGGCGACGACGGCTCAGACGGCAACTCCACATGTACGTCGATGACACTTTCGTCCAAAGTCGGCGAATGTCTTCCAGAATCGGGAAACGCCCAGCTGCTAGGACGTAAGAAAGAGCCGTTTCTAGAAGGAGCCCTGGAAGGCGTGCGAGATGGCGCGTTAGACGCCGCTGGAGAAGATCGGGTCAAAGACGATGAAGGTGGCGCCCTGTCTCCTGTGAAGTACCTCTGCGCAGCTCGCGACGAGATGCCAGATGGCCGCTTGGAGAGCCCACGCGACGTCCGCCTTGCATCCGCCTGGATGATCGACAAGCGGTGACTCGCGAGGCTGAGGTTGTCCGCACTTCGTGCAGACATGTTCGAAGCGCGGACTCCGAGATGTGACACTGACGCATTGTCAGTCATATATGGACTTGGGGCGGGGATATGTGCACCGGGAGACGCGAAGGACGCTGGGCGTTGGGTGGTGGTGGATAGCAAGGATCGAGAGATCACGGAGGGAAGGTTGGGATGACTGGAAGACACTGGAGACTGCGGTACATTGCTGGCGCAAATGATGGCGGTATTTCGTTCCTCAGCTGTAGCCGGAGAACTGACAGATTCAATGTTCTCAACATCCTCCCGCTTGGTCTGCTGAAGGCCTCCAAGTGGAGGCCTTGACGGTGGGAACAGCCGCCGCACTAGCGCCCAAAGCGTCGACCATAGTTGGTAACTCCCACGCGCAAGCCGATTCTTGGTCGTTAGAAACTTGTGGATGAATCTGAGGATGAGACGGATGAGAGAATGCATGCGAGGCCGCGTAGAGAGGGAGAGGAAGCTGTGGGCGCTGGGCGACAGACGCCAGGAAAGGAACAAGCGTACATACCTTTATAGGATAACTTCATTTTGCCTCGTGTTGGGAATGGCGCATGAATCTGATAAGTCAGATGATGGGGGCGCCGCTTGGAAATGTCAAACCATAAGATGTATCCAAGTAACGCTGAGCTGTCAGTACATGTCAGTGCTCAACATGAGCGGCTCGGGGTAGTCCAGGATACAAGTGGCTCGTTGACGAGGTCTCCCAAGCAGAATCTGAGTGGTCATAGAACTAGCAGCGGATAAATTCGCATTCTGTAAATTTAAGTCGGTGTTCAACCAAGAGACAAATAATCGTTACGTACGGACTTTCTACGCGAGTAGGTACTGATGCTATTTACGTGGCGGTGCTCCGGGTTTTCGATTCGGAAAGGACTTCCCTCTAAGAAGCCTTGAGACACATATTGAGTGTACTGGTATGCGGTGTTGAGCTGTGTTATCTTCCTTTCATGCGATATCACATGAGATTTCTTTCGATAGCTACGCTGTGTACAGGGCCATGTGCGCAAAGGAGGCGCACGCATGAACACAAGCGCTCGCAAGATACGCACATTGTCATTGCCATAGAGGCATAGAGAGGAATTCACTGTCGAGCTATGAGGCGATGGATGCTTGATGAGTACATCATGCAGATTACAACGAGCACAATGCGATATGACTGACTCTCGGAGAAAGATGGCGTGAGCAGACATGCAACGTATCGAGCGACCAATGTCGTGGGGATACGATGTGTCTGAAATAAAATGGCTCTACAAATATGTGCATCGTTCCATTTTCACAAGTAGGTAGATCCGGGGAGGTTCTCAACCACCACGTTTGTGCACGGCCTTTGGAGTCCAGGCCTCCGGTTGCCAACCCCGATCTTGTGCAGGGAGCTCGCCGCTACGAGCCCCGGGTGCATTGTCTGGCACAGGATCGGTGAGAGGGTGTTGAACCTTAGGTGGAGGTGCGGCTTGAGGTGTCGGTTTGAGATCCTCGACTTGTGCGGATGACAAACTTGCCGGGTGATTGTCCACGACAGATTGATTAGACGGAGCGGCTAGCCTCTGAGCTCGCTCTTCCCGGTCGCGAGCTTCAATCACAGCAACTTTGGCTAGGATACGACGCTGACGCTCTACATCTGCGCGAAGTTCCTAGAAACTCGTTAATAGTCGAAAAGAGTTTTATTAACCATGCACACGCACTTCAAGAGAGGGCGGATGCTGTCGAGTGTGAGTCAACCAAGCAGTCCATTGTACTGGAAGTCGTTAGTCACGCCAGACCGACTCGAATGCACAAAAAATATGTACCCGGTATTCGCCTCGATCCAGAAACATATGACCATACATCCTCATACGCTTTATACTTGACCCTGCGTCGTGTCCGTCTGGGATCTGACGAAAGATGGCCAGCTCTAAGGGGGCCATGCAAGAGTGCCTGCAGGACACGCACCATCAAACAGACTTGGGTACTCGTAAAACCGGTTTCCTGGTGAGAATGAGAGTGATATAGATACGCCAGACTCAAGAAAAAAATCAGCTACCTTCAAGGTCTTTCCCTACGTAGCCAGTCTCAAAGAACACGCCGTTTCAGCAATGATCTCATGGTATGTATGGCGAACACTTACCGGACGTCTTACGAGTTGCCATATGCGCTTCAATGCCAGCATTTCAGAAGCTCTTGATCGTTCTGCGAGTCTTAATGGTTACAAGGCCGTGCACGCAGTTCTGAGGTCGAAGTGGGAATGAATGGACGGTTGAACTGAACGTCTCGCTGGAAGAGAGTCATGGCGAGGGCCCTGGAGTCGCCGTGACGCGAGCGTTGTGAGCGTCACTGTTACGCGTCGCGTCCGCGCGTGACACACGGAGGAGGCACTGGCAGGAGAGGATCGCGTCTATCATCATCATCGACATTCCGAGTTTACTGCTCTTATATTACAATATTCTAAGGATCTTTCTCAACACCTGGTGGACTCAAGGTGTTCAAAGCTCCATCAGTGCTGACGCGTTGCACTGTCGTCTTTCGCGCCGTCACAGTGTCAACGTCAACACTTTAGCTCTGGGCTCTTCAGTGATCTGCGTGATTCGGATGCTCAGCGATTGCTGCCATTCACGGGAAGCGGGCTAGGTGTTTTCGCTGGATTCTTTCTCTCTGGCCTGCTCTACGTCGTAAACACCAGGTGGGTGTGAGATTACTATGGTCTCTGCGCCTAATTTTCATTCCCGGATGCACAGGTGATCGGATGCTCCCTGGGTGTACCCCAGATGTGAAAGGGACAGGTAGTATCGCAGCTCGTCGGCGTTATTGCCTCACGCAGACAGGAAGTCAGATGTCATACACGTACTTGGCTGCATTGAATGCAGGATCGGACACCCATTATGCAATGGTGAAGCGCCGCTAACCCGCTTGAGCTGTTATAGCACAGAGTGCGGGTACATATCCGCTCTTTCTCGAAATGGGCATGTCTCCGGATCCACGGATCCACCTGGACAATATTTACGTGGTCGCAGGCTATGTACACTGGTAAGCGCTGTAACTGGATGACTTTCCCCAGCAATTGATTTATGTTATGATATGATTCTGGGCAGATCAACGTCAAAATAAGGCTCATCGGGGCAACCCGATTGGTTGAGGAGGCCTTACGGGAGCGCTGTCAAGCAGAAAAGAGGCCTCCATAACATTGATTTATCCTGGGGAAAGTCATCCACTTAAGCTTCATACGGTGCATACATCTGATCATGACACCCGATCATGATCAAGGTGGGTGCTTTGCAACTATGCCATGTTCAAAGTATTTTCATTCCACAGGCTCCGCGATCGACTCTGCGCGTCTCTTCATGACGCTCTCTTTTACTCCGGGTTCTCCACATGAAGCAACTTGTGCGCTCCCTTTGCCCTATACGCCATCACCATGTAGCCGCCGCTCTCGCAGCTGACCAAAGCTCTTCAGCTGGCATCTTTGCCCAGGGACCCGACAATTGAACGTGCTCTCAATCGCGCCGGTGTCATCCTGCAGGGCGTTTCTCTGCGGTCTTCGGACTTCAGCTCATTCACGATCATTTGAAGTCGATCTAAGCGGTGTCCCTTTCAGCCACTAACTCTCATTCGCCTGGTCGATTGTCACGACGGGATGTGGCTTGCCCTTGGTAATATGGCCGTTCGGCTTACATTTTTGGCTCTCCCACGGTCCAATTCGCCGAGCTTCATTCCGGATGCCCCGTTTCGACTCTGTTTCAAGCCGTGGTGTCAATCATATTGGGCGAGCCGCTGGCTAAGTCCCCCTCCGAACTCAAAGTAGCTTCTTCCAGTGAAGGATCAATCGATCACGCGATATCGATCACGGCGGTATGGTCCTACGTGGAGATCATTGCTAGCACCTTGAAACGGCGCTACACGTCATGTCTCTCGGACCAAGCACCGACTGCGCCATGCTATACCTCCCTGGGGCAGTATAAATTGACGACCAGCTTTCACGTCGACAAACTGCAAGTAACTTGCACAATCTGTCCATCGTTGAACAACTATGTCTCGCTTCATCATCACTGGCGCCGTTGGAGGCTCTACCCAGGGCGCTCTGGCTCCCAACCGTCTCGAGATTAACGACTTCGTCAAGGTCGAGGATCAATGGTCTCTCTATGTTCAAGCCCTCCGTACGTATCGTTCGGCGAAGCAGTGATAGCATCGCTGACCAGACGTAGATGCCATGTCCACCATTTCGCAGAGCGACCTCACCTCGTTCTTCCAGCTCGGCAGTATCCATGGTCTGCCGTATGTCGCTTGGGATGGTTCGGGTGAGCAGCCCGTGTCCACTCAAGGTTGGGAAGGATATTGCACCCATGGCTCGGTGCTGTTCCCGACTTGGCACAGGCCATATGTGATGCTCTACGAGGTCCGTTTTTCTTTGTCTGGGTAGATTCAACATTGTCGCTTACTCAGACGACCCATTACAGCAAGTACTCCAGAGCCATGCCAAAGATATCGCAAAGAAGTACACTGTCGACCAGAGCCGCTGGGCACGCGCTGCCGCCAACCTTCGTCAGCCCTACTGGGATTGGGCTAGCAATGCCGTACCTCCCGCGGAAGTCATCTCTGAACAGCAAGCCACGATTGTCGGATTCGACGGCAAGAAGATCAAGGTCGACAACCCCTTGATGCGATACAAGTTCCACCCTATCGACCCGTCTTTCCCGTCGCCGTACAGCGGCTGGCAGACCACTCTCAGACATCCGACCAGCGAGTCACCCGATGCGCAGGACAATATCGACGAAATGAAGAGGTACGAGTCTATCGTTGTTGACTGTCGTTTCCTGCGCCTTTTGACTATTGGGAAATAGTGTTCTGCAGAGCGCTCAATCGGGCATCACGACGAAGGTTTACAACCTTTTAACTCGGGTCCACACATGGCCAGCATTCAGCAACCATACGCCAGACGACGGTGGGAGCTCTAGCAACAGTTTGGAGGCTATCCATGATGGCATTCACGTCGACGTCGGCGGTGGCGGTCAAATGACCGACCCTTCCGTTGCCGGTTTGTGTTCCTGGTGCTTGTTTCATGTCCATTGCCACATTAACGCCTTGCAATCGAAGGCTTTGACCCAATTTTCTTCTTGCATCATGCCAACGTCGACCGCATGCTGTCCCTCTGGGCCGCTCTTAACCCTGACGTATGGGTATCGTCTGGCCCAGCAGAGGACGGAACGTGGACTATTCCGCCGAACTCCACGATCGACAAGACGACAGGTAGGCGCTTTCGTGTCTTTCACATCCTGCCATTCTCACAAGCCATCACTTCAGCACTTACTCCGTTCTGGGATAGTAGTGCTGGCTACTGGGCCTCGAACGAGGTCCACATTACAAGCAAGCTAGGATACAGCTATCCCGAGTTCAATGGACTCGATATGAACAACCCCTCCGCAGTCCGTACGGCCATCGCGCAAATCGTGAACCGGCTGTATGGTGGTCCCATCACGGGCAAGTTCTCCTCTGCGGTGCCCTCGTCTCAGGCGCTCCTCGAGCACCAGCGCGCTCCCGAGGGTTCTGATGAGGGACGGGGTGCCTCCGCTACAGGAGGCGCTGCCCCTCGAGAGCGCCATCATTCCCCTGCGTGGGCTAGTCATGCGCCTTCCGGTGCCGCGAGCGCGCACCAGCCCAACAGTGTCATCTGGGACTGGACCGCCCGCATCCACGTGAAGAAGTACGAGGTCGGCGGCAGCTTTTCCGTGCTGGTGTTCCTCGGAAACGTCCCCGAGGACCCGCGCACTTGGCGCACGAGCCACAACTTCGTCGGCGCGCACCACGCCTTCGTGAACAGCTCGCCCGGCCACTGCGCGAACTGCCGCAGGCAGCACGACCTCGTTATCGAGGGCTTCGTCCATCTTAATGAGGGTATCGCGAAGCACTCGAACTTGGGCACATTCGCGCCGGACGCGGTTAGGCCGTACTTGAAGCGCGAGCTTCACTGGCGTGTACAGAAGGTAAGCTTGGTGTTCGGGCTCTTCACAGTGATCGCTGTCTGATGGTAACATCGTGACCAGGCGAATGGCGAAGTTGTCCCTCTGGAGGACGTCAGATCGCTCGAGGTCGCTGTCATAGCTACGCCTCTGACCTTGGAGCCGGGAGAGGAGTTCCCTGTGCCTGGTGAGGGCGTTCACCACCACGACATCACGCACGGCCGCCAGGGAGGTTCTCGTCACGATGCTTGAGCAGCGCGATCTTTTCTTCGTGAATCTGGACTCCGTCACTCTATCTTTACCTCCTCCCCCCATTATGCTTGCTCTGGACAGTTGAGTTGCCTAGTTAAGGTGGGGCTCTACGATGTGTCAGAAGTCTAATAGTTGAATGTACGCCTTTGTAACCTTGAGATATGCGAACGCTGTCATGTTACGCCCCTTCACACTTGCCTGAAGCACGATTTGGGAACATAGGTCGGACGAATTTTATTTTTACAGCTCGGCAACACCAGGTCGCTCGGCTATTGGATGATTTGGTGGAAGCGGAAAGACTTTGACGCTGATGTGTGTGAATAACGTACGCCGTTTTGAGGTTCAGGTCGTTGGTCGTTGTCAGATGCTCTTTGACATCTAGAAGATTGGAAGTGTAGATGGAGGTTCGGAACTAAAGCGCGTGTATCTGGAAGCAAGCCTTTTGGCGGAGATAGATGAGGACAAGGACGGCAGGGCATCGGCTATGGCCTTTACGTCGGTACGAGCATGTCTAATTCAATGTCTATTGACGATAAACTTAAAGCGATACGTCGCTCTGAAGGTGACCCAACTATGGCACAATTATTCTCGTGGATGACCACCGCATGCAAGTTAGAATCCATTGACTTCTGGTTTGTCGTAAGGAAACCATATCATACATTACAACCTATCGCAGTATTCAAAGACACACATAATTCCACATATAACTTCCTCGATCTTGCATCCTCGTTGACGCTCCATTCCAATTATCAGACACGACGTGAAATTGTGGGTGAATCAACTCGGCGGAGGCTTTCCTGAACCTGGTTTGCTCGCTTTGCCGCGTGGCCGGAAGGGAGGCGGAGCGGCCCTGCACAAAATCGAGTCAAAACGAGACCAGCATGCCAAGGCGACATGAATCATACTGTGCAGAGGCCGACTCCGATCTGGGGAATCAGACTGATCAGTCGACTTACTCGACGGCAGCGTGACGGGACCTACTCAGCCGCTGGAGCAGGTATGCTTTGCTCTGTTTGATGCTGTGCGATCTCGGCATCCGATCTACAAAGCGAAGGCCGTCATTGGTCTGTACAGCCTCGAGGCCAATTGGGAACATACTTCTCTGGGTTTACGCCCACGCGATGATGGTCATCGTCAGGTTTGTGAGTTTGGTTGTCGTCGTGTTCGGACATCGATGTTGTAGATGATGAGCGGGGTGTGGTGGGGATGGATCTATGTGAAAAGAGGTCTTAAATACTGTACGGTATTCTTATCGCGAATGACGCCTACACTTGTCAGGAGATGGGCGCCTTAAGAGGCGCGCTCGGCCCTCTTCGACAACATCGTGCTCCTCCAGGCCTCCATAGCCAATGGATAGATCGATGCACGCGATCATGTTTGCACGGAGTCTGCCGAAAACCACGTTTCACGCCGACCGCGACCACCAACGTCAACAGGGAGACGTCAATGCGTCCGTATCTCGAGATCTACGAACGGAGAGGGATGCTTTGCAACGTAGAGATGCATGCAACAGTCCTGTACCGAAGCTTCTCGCAACAGGTGAACTAGCGCCCTTTCAAATCATCTGACTTATCAGATTCGAAGTGCTGTGTCCTGCACGGCGAAGAATCGTTTGGTATTGTAGTAAGTATGGGCTAAGTGAGCGCAATGAGGGCCCTCCTAGGATCTAATCCATCTAGGATTGATATCTTAGTATGCACCCTGCCATCCGTTTCGTCGTCCAGAGGATCTTACTGACCCTCATTAGACTTGCAAAGAATGCGCGCCAATTATGGCTGGCAATTCGGCAGGTGCATTTGGGCCGTCGACGATGCAAACAATCCATCAAAGGACGCGAGGCAATAGAGATCGTCAAGGCTCTTCCCCCCATTCCTCCAGCTGTAGGACCCTCCACTGTCATAAGTACCAGCCAGGTACCATCGTCTGCCTGCCAGCCTAGACTCACGAGAACCGATTCCAACGCACCTACTACCCATTCGGCGCTCGCCTCATTCGCGTCTCCTTCGACACATAGCCTTACATCTTCCTTGGACGGTTTTCGCCCCACGAGGTCGCACCTGGGAATCCAAACGACGCGTAGCGCGGCATGTAGCGCGGATGAGTTGAGCTCGGCAAGTCACCGATTGGCGATTATCCAGGCAGATGCCAGACGATCTTCGGACGAGCTCCCAATGACACCGCTGCACATATCATCCAGGGCTTCCCAGAGCTCCCTCACTGCTCGGAATATGGCGCTTGCCACAAAATCGCGTTTAGCTCTGTCTCGCTCAAGTTCATCTGCTCGTTCAGGGGGTGCTTCTCGCGATCCATGTAGCGACGCGATTTCCATTGCTTCCCAACATAACCGTGCCACTTCGCACGGTGCAGTATCCGCCTTAAATGAAGTACAGGTTGAAATGCTGTCCGAAAAGTCCTCTCCGACGGATCCACCCGGTCATTCCTCCAGCGTCGCTGACCGCAAAAACTCATCTATCGCGGATGTCCGCATACAATCACCGTCAGTCAATCACTCAAATATGAGGAAGGGTACAACAGGGTTGCAAATCTTGTTACCGGACCCGCCGGAAGGTCGTTGGCGAATGCCCATCAATACAGATAATCTTAGAAGATACGAGAGGAAATACAGAATGTGAGTCTAGAATTGTCAGCAACATATCTTTGGAATCGCTAATCTCCTGTTTTCTCAAGACCGAAAAAGAACACAATTTCTGTCATCCCGTCTATGATGACACATTTCCCGCAGTACGTGTTCCAATTTATGGCTATCTGAGTAGTATGGCTAAGATCAGCGCAGCTCAACAGAGAATGAATGTGGCAACTGGGTCCCTGTCACGCATCCCGAGGGTGGTCTGTATTTCTACGACTCTGTACGGGTGCGTGGATCATCGACCTTTCGGCATTCGCTAATGACGTGTCTTTTGACAGCGGATCTTCACCGATGCATATGTCTACGATCCATCCATAGCCGAGGAAGCAGAGCAGTTCATTGCTCATCTCGATGAGATCCTCAAGCTACACTCGAATCCGCTCCCGCCGAATCACGAGCTCGTATAAGAGATCGAGCCCTGGGACGATGGCGAATTCCAGTTGATGTGGGGTTACTATTACATTGACCATGACACTCGCAGTCAATTTTGGCTGGAAGATGTCGAGAGTGCCGATTTAATTTGGGAGCTGGAAGGGGTGTCATCTTTTTCACACATCAGTAAGTTGCGTTTCGACATTCGCTCCAAGCGCTCACAACATATATGATGTAGGGCATGTCGTTGAGAGCAAATATTGGTAACTTCATTGCGTTCTCTTATGGCTATTCCTGATACGAGCCTGTATTCCCGCGGCGAAGGCACCACTGGTCGTACTTCCCTATCGGGCCCCGCCCATTTCCTGTAGAAGTGTCTGAGGAGCTGTTGGGTATCTTGACGCACAATGCCATAGGTAACTTTCCACTCATTTTCCCTGAGTTATATCTTCGACATATGGTGCAGATACGCTAACGTCGACCACGTCGACGGCGATCTACGACACTGACAAACTCTTTCAAATGATATCGTTTGTCAAGCAATGTACCAGTGAGACGACATCCCTTCTGTCCAGTGTTACATCCCAAGCTGATTAAAGACTATTATGTAGTAGATGGCCCAGCGCGCGGGTATCTTGTTTGTGGTATCTGTGCGTCCGTAAATCATTTTGCGAAGGATTGATGATCTTTATCGGTATGGTCGACAGCGAGACTCATGGGCAACTTTTGTCAGCATGAGAACGATGTATCCTAGTTTTCTAGATACTGACAGGATCTTCAGGCCACGGACGATTCGTAAATTATCACGGACAAAGAGGGGCTCGACTAAATAGGGACAAGAGCGTACATGGAGACAGGCGAGCGCGTACGATTCTCATCAAACTCCTCTCTCCCATTCTTTTCTTGGCGCCGGAAACCCACCTCTGCGACATCGAAGAGCTCTGGGTAGACGAAGTCATCAGTGATGCAGCATGGAAGAGTTTCTTACTCAAGCTACAAACGGAGTGGAGCGAATTCATAGCCTATGTACGTTTCTCTCATCTGAATCTCAAAGCCCATCTATAAATGACGTGCTTCGCACAAGGCGAGCATCTTACTCGCTGCGAATGTCGCCTTCCTGGCTATCCCGACTGTTACGCCCCAAGATGGTTCTCCTGGAGAGTCACGACCATCCCAAATAGCGAGTGCATTATCGGTCATGTATAGCGTAGGCAGCATTATCTTGGGCCTGCTGTTGATACGTCAACATCGAAGCAAGAAGCTCATGGGTCCTGGGCCGGAACCAGCAAGTAAAGACCCGTAAATATGTTGATCATGGGGCTGACACAGTTTCAGGCGAACTTCCTGACGAGCCGTAGTCAATCCAAGATGGGATTGGAACCTCTCGCCATCATCCACAGTCTTCCGTATGCATTGCTCATGTGGGCGTATGTTTAATTTAATTATACCCCCTTAACTCCACAAAGCTGATTCCCCGATTAGGATGGTCACGTATCTTGTGGCATTCTTGATGTTTTGTTTCTGGGAGACAAATCTTACCACCCGTTTGCCCATCGGCATGACTTCTTTGGTTGTTCTATCATTCATCGTATGGTGTATACTATCTGCGC
The DNA here is from genome assembly GCA_003675405.1 of Hericium coralloides. Taxonomy (NCBI): domain Eukaryota; kingdom Fungi; phylum Basidiomycota; class Agaricomycetes; order Russulales; family Hericiaceae; genus Hericium; species Hericium coralloides. The sequence goes on along the minus strand of QUOP01000022.1, from coordinate 185,015 downwards.
GCTACACATCGGAAGAGACCGGTGGGACATGGTTTATCAGCATTACGCAGTTGACGAGGTGTTGCACACAGAATTTGCGCCATCTCTGTCATGGTCTTCGAAGTCCTGATCGCACCCAAGGCTCTACGAGGGACGTTGACATTGAGCTCGCTAGCTATCGGGCTAGTCACGCAGGATCTGTCATTCCTGATGCTGAAGTCTGATGGCGCTACTGCTATTCATGCCGCTGCATCTGCTTAGCTCTCGTCGCTTCTTGGTGCTGCCATCACCTTCATACTACCCATTTTTATATTCCAATGTCTCTCCGATATTTTCTTTCAATTCTCCCTTTGATATAGACTCTGCTCGAATGAGTAGCACATCAGTGATATCGTAATATATACCCTGACATATTACTTCTTGCCCTTCGCCACCTCTGCGGATCCTGCCCCTGCCGTCTCCTCTGTCCTCGCTGTTTTCTTTGCTAATCCTGTCTCTGACATCGAAGACACCGATATTCCCGACTGAGAGGAGTGCGAAGTAGACCCGAGTGTACTCGCGTTGGACGAGCTCGAGCCATCCGTCTGCGAATCGGGAGCTGTTCTCGTCGTGGTGAATGCGGTCGCCTTCATCCGCGGGGCCAGCTTGGGGCGCTTTCGAGTCGGTCCAGATCCACCATGCGTCCCGGAGTCATCGTTACCACCTCTTGGCGCCTGTCTCCGCTTCAATCTGGAAGATGCAAGCTTGAACCATCAATTTCAGTCATAAAGCGATGCTACTTACTGGAAGGATTTAAACTCCAAGTCATCCGGTTCTGTGTGACTGTAAGGTCTCCCGGTCAATCAAACCTCATCTTGTCCTCGTAGCCCAAAGGTGCTCACTCAATCTTCAAAGATTCTAGTCCCACTGACGTATCACGCTCAACGTTCCCGGAGTTGACTGACAGGCCAGTTTCGCTGCAAGATTATGTCGGTCAGCGACAGGAGCAGACCAGTGGGAGGAAAAATCTCACCCTCTGGTGGTCGATGCTGCGATGATTAGTGCCTCTCCAGATGAACGAGATGGGATATGCGGCCTTGTGATGGTGGAGCTGCGAATCGACACGAAATCAGTCTGAAACATCTTGTCTTATTGGAATCACTCACGCTAGGGTAGCCCGTTCGACATCGTCAGATTCTGCTGCCCCGGCACGCGAACGCTCGGAGGATAGCATGGATAAGGGAAGAAAAGAACAAGAGCAGCTACGGAGATATCGAATCAGTTATAACTTATGACGATCGCCAGCGCTTGTCCTGGCATCACGACGAAGCATAGCAGACCTGGAGGACCGGCCTCTACATAGCCTGCTGTATTGCAACCTTGGCGTCCGCGACTTGATGGTCCACCGGATGCTCAACCGTCAGCATAGTCTTTCACCTATGTCTCAGGACTGGGCAGGTCAGCAGCCCTTTTTTGATCTAGTAGGACGAGCGCAGGAGGACATTGTTAGCAGGGAAAAGGGACCATACAAGGTCATACAAAGCACCTCAGACGCGGATGGCCCTGCTGTGATGTACACGTGGTTCTCACATTCTAAAGCATCCGCATTCACGCAATCCTACGATATCGCCATCATGAGCACACATATGGGCATCGAAGGCAAGAAGCACATACTCACATGCCGCAGATCTTGGTAGTTAATGCATGTACCCGACAATAAGTAAAGCGGAGACGCGTCAATAGACGAAATCGGACTGTTCAGTGAGAGAGATGGAGTTTGTTGCGTTCGTACAGGGCATGCCAAAGGTAAATATCCTCGCATAACATCTGTTCTGCGGTCGCATTATTATTTGACCAACGCTAAAACCCCCGAGCACCGCTTGATCTGCACGCGGAGGTCAACGAGATAAATCAAGGATCCACACGGCTGAATATGCACCTGCATCACTGATCTTGAGACAATAAAGGGAAGGATCGATGTCCTACTGGGGAATGCGTATGTCAGACGCCCCAGATACGAGAAACATATGGAAGACGCTACCGTGATCGCGAGGTGGTGACGGCCTCGCACGATTACCAGACATGTAACTGACAGGCGCTTGAGGCGAGGAAGGAGACTGTCGTGCCGATACTTACGATGCGATTGTAAAGCTTACATCTAGCATTGTCGCACCCTGTCAGCGATCTAGTGAATCTGAAGACGCCATGGGTACAAGTTGATTATTACTGATACGGTCCATTTTACACGGCGAAGACATTAGAAGTCACCGCCCATGGCATCCTCGTCGTCCAGCTCTCCTTCCTGGATCTCCTTCGCGAGCTCCTTCTCGCGCTCGCGGGCGCCTTCTGCCGCAGCCAGCTCCTTGCGGTGCGCATTGAGAGGATACCGCATGGCCTGACACACACCAATAAGCCTTGCATGCAAACCAAGCTTCGCAAGACACTGACCTTAACACTCTCGTTGTGCAGCTCCAGGCAGTACCCAATCCGCCGCGCGAACATCTCGCTCACCTCAGGCCCATACCCGCTCTTCTGCCCGCCACCGCACTCCATCCAGCCCTTCTCGTGCACGATGCGGCCCTCGATGACGCCGTCGCGGATCGCCTTGCCGACGATGTACTCCGCGTCCTCCTCCGAGTCGAGGTGCAGCTTCACGCAGATGTCGCGCAGCGAGATGCGCGAGTACGAGAGCGAGAGCCGGCGGATGCCCGTCTTGATCACGTTCTGCCGCAGGCGCACGATGAGCGTGTAGGTCTTGTCGGCTTCGAACGTCGCGGCGTGCTGCGAGAGCGTGGCCTGGAACTGAGAGAGGGATCCGGCGCGGACGGCTGGATGTACGCGGCAATGTCAGTACAACGCGCCTGTATTCGAATAGATAGAGGGTTCACCTTGAACGATGTCGAAGTACCCGCGAAGCGCCTTCTCCAGGACCGGATGCCGGAATGTGCTTCGCTCGGGGATGTCTCCCATGAGCAATTCAACCACAACGCAAAGCTTGTGCACAGCTTGGTAGAACCCGGGAGCCGTCTTCGGTGGCGGGGCACGGCGAATGGCGTTCAGCAGGTTGTTGTGCGCATCCGTGTAATTCAGCTGGACGGCGCGGATGCGACCGAGGTAATAGTGGTAGCGGGTATACTGGGTGTTGGCCGCCGAGGCGGGGAACTTTGTTTTTGAGACGAGCTTGTCGGCCTGGTCGTAGAGGCTGTAATTCAGATAGCTTCGCAGCAGCTGGTTGATGAGGGCCGCTTGCGTCTCGTCGTCGTGGCGTAGAGATGCCGTGCGCTGTGCGGCAAGGAAGAGGCTGGACATTTTGTGTAAGACAGAGCGTGGGGTATGAGACGAGGAGTGCTCACGGTCGCGCGTCCGAAAGTTCTCCACCGAGTTCGTGCGCACGCATCACGGCGAACCAGACTTTCGCGGCGATAGGGTCCATACTTCGGCGGTTTAGAGCTTGGATTTTCTGAACCGTCTCTTGGGCGAGCTGAAGTGCTTTGCCATAGGTATCCTTGGACGTTAAAAGGTGGTGCAGGATCAGAAGACGGAGGTAAACCTCGACTTCTGGGACGGGCTCTGCGGAAGCCTTTGCAGGAGCAGCATCAGCAGAGTCAATCTCCATAGACTGGTCCTCTGAAGAGTTCTGGGGAAGCCATGAAAGTAAAGATGCCTTTGCGGCCGAATCTAGGAAGAGATGGTTATTATAGCTCTCGAACGCAAGGATAAGTATATGCACCTTGCGGGAATATTTCGTTCACGGCATCTCGCAGTACCTTGTCATTCAGACGCTTTCGCAGGGCGGCCAACGAGCGAAGAATGCGGTGCGTGAATCGAGGCTCGATGTTTGCGACGGCCCTCTCGATGAGAGCCGCATTCGACTTGATTTCGGCGACGGGGGTGGGCGGTTCGGGTTTGTTCTTCTCCTTGGTCTCTTCCTTCTTCGCCTTGTCGTCTGCTGGCTTCATTTCGACGTCGGCCATAGTGGGCAAGTTGCGGGTTATGGTACGGAGCAGAGAGTACGTGAACGAGTACAGAGGTGACGCGTCTCCTGCACGCGCGTCGAGATTGGTCAATCGTTCTCATGTTATCAAACGGATGTCCAAGTCACGTTGACTCCATAGCTCAGTGGTTCAGAGCATGCGATTGCAGATCGCAGGGTCCCGTGTTCGAACCACGGTGGGGTCTATGCCTTTGGTCGAATGGTTTCCTTTTTTTTTTTTTGGCAAAAATTCAGCCTTCCTTCCTTGTGTTTTATGAGTATTAAGTTCTTGCACCCGAGGAACACCCAAGGGCGTCATGACAGCTAGCATCTTTCATGAATTTAACAAACAGTCTTTGTGTGTTGTACTGAAATAGAATTCACGTGACGGATATCTACGTGTAAGGTCGCGGGGAGAGGGATGAGGACCACCAAACCTTTCGCGTCCATGGGCCCTCTATTCCGTTTCCTTCTGCCTCTCCTGGCCGTCGGCCTTGCCAATGCAGCCCAGTTGACCCTCCAGTCCCCTCGTTTCACCGTCCTCTCGCCGAAGGGCGACCAGCTTCGCTCCGAACCGTACGCGCTCGAATACGCCTGCCCATTGCCTCCGCTAATGCCCAGTATTCCCCAGGATTTCCCTTGCACACACCCCAGAGAGACCGGTGGAACTCGGCGCGAGTGACTCATTAAGACTGTCGTTCAGTGTCCTGGAGAAGGAGTCGGGCGCAGGCGTGCAGCCGCACCAGACCTTCCTCCGATTCTATGACGAGACCACGGGCGAGGAGGGCATCCAGCCCATCAAAGTCGGCTCCTCAGGAAAAGCCAAGTTCGAACTGGTGCGCTCTCCCATTCTCCGCACACGCATGTGCCATACCCACACAACCCGCAGAACATGGCGCGGCCCCCGCCGTCCCTCCCCCCGTCCGGTGACGCGCCCCTCAAGGTCTCCCTCATCCTCGGCTCCTTCGTGCACAGTCCCGCCAAGTACGATCTCTTCGACCTCCGCGTCCCGCCATCCCCGCCACCCGCCCAGCATCCCGACGAGGCGCGCTTCCACCTGCTCCCCGAGATCCAGCACACCTTCCAGGCGCCGCCAAAGGTGCCCATGATGTGGGTCTCCATGACCTTTCTCTGGATCGTGCTCTCGCCCTGGCTCGCGCTGCTCTACCTCGTACGTGCCCTCCCGCGCTCCTCTATATCATCGCTAACACGTCGCTCAGTGGGGCGCCGTGAGCCCGCGCCTGCCGCACCTCTTTTCCGCGAGCACGTTCCCCTTCACGCTCTCGCTCGTGCTCCTCGAGCTGCTCATCATGTGGTACTGGGTCGAGCTTAAGCTCGGTGACATTCTGCTGTACGGCTCCGGCGCGGCGGTCCTCGCTGCGCTCACGGGCAAGCAGGCGCTGGCCGGCATCGCGGAGCGCAGGCTCAAGCATGCTTAGATGACGGGCGTGGATAAGACGTATGTGCTGCTGGCTGACGAGCACAGTGTCGTACGAGATATTTATAGTTGAAAAATGAACCCATGCGGTTCGGACGCTTCTGCTACAGGATTCTGGAATCATGTATGGACAAGTAAGGCGGGAATCTGGAGCCCACGTCTCCCAACTGGCACCGATCTGCACAAGCTCAAAGGACACCCTCGCCAACGCATTCAATGTTCATGAGACACTACGTTCAATGGGACCAATTGTGCCCCATTGAACCCTGTACAGGCTTCGCCGTTCTAGTGTCTCCCGGCTTGAACATCGTCGGGAACGGCCGCCCTACATGCGGGTGCACCGGGCGTGCGGCCCAGCGTTGTCGCGCGCTACATGCGCGTTGGATATGTCGAACTCATTTGTGACAATAATACTATAACGCGAATGCCAACTCGGACCATGCGGATCCAGTATGCCAGGTCTGCAGACCCGGTGCATAACGAAGCAAAAGCACGGAAGAAGCTCTTGGACACTGTCTATCATTTCATTGTACATATCGATGTTTGTACGTAGAACCACCACCAGCAACCTGCGCATGGATATTCCATATTCTATACGCCCGCGGTCTGCACGCCAGCGGGGTGCAGGTCAGGACTGACCGCGGGGCGCGGGCCCGTCTGTGCACTCGTAGGCGCAACGGGCCCTGCGGGGTTGATACCGGTGCCGTACACCGGCTTGGCCGGCGGCGCGATGAAGGGGTGGCCCTCCGTGTTGAAGACCCCTGCACGAAGGTACTTCAGTATATGCACGCAAGACGACACGAGCATGAGACGTACACTCGTCGAGGCTGATGGTTTCCGGGTCGTCGAACGTGAGGTACAGGTACTTCAGCACCTCCGCGAACCAGAAGCTCTCCGTGTCGTCGACCAGCGTCGTGTGCACGTCGTTCACGTCGTTGATCCCCACGAACCCGGTGGGCGTCGAGAGGAACTTCTGGAAGCTCGCGACCGCGCTCGCGGCACGCTCGACGTACTTCGTGTCGCCTGTGACGCGCCACGCGTAGAAGTTGCTCTCGAGCACCTCCGGGCGCTGGATGTAGTCCGAGCTCGTGATGTAGTACCCGTGCTCGTTGTAGAACGCGAGCTGATCTGCGGTGATGCCACCGCCACCGGTGAAGTTGCCATCGGACGAGATGAAGGCGAAGCCTTCGGGACCGATGCCAGTGCTTTTGGATGGGCCGGTGAGATGGGCCTGACAACAGGACATATGAAAGTACGCACGCATCGCCTGCATAAGTGTTCCAGCAAGCATCGTTCAGCTCGAGAGCGATGTCGACAATTGTTTGATTGTTGGTCAATCTTCCGCCTACGGCGATGTGAGAAACAGAAACACCCAGAGAGCTGCGTGAACTATTCTACTGACCCATCAACCAGTTGCCGGCATGGAAACAAGCCAAATGAGAGCCGACGTGACGAATAGTGCGACTCTCATCAAAATCGGCGAGGTAGAGGTGATTTCCCACCGTGGAGGTCTGCATATGATGGGTGGCTTAGAAACGGCGAGTAGAAAGAAAGAAACAGTCTACTTTAAGCAGGGTCTTGATAGACGAATCGACAGCGGTCCTCCAGGTGTTTGCAAAAGTGTTGTCGGGCGTGTTTGACAAGCGTGCATACTTGATGAGATACTCGAAATAGCTGTCTGAACCTCCACCCCATGTCTACGATAAGAAGAGAGCGTCGGCATCATCAAGCTGAGATCTGGAAACTGGCAACACCGACGATATATTGGTCAACGACCGTGCCACTTGCAGGATTTATTCCTTGTCCTGCGAGACCTGCGCACAATATTCACAAGGGAGCCCAAAAGGTTCGTCCATAGCTCGTACCTGGTAATGGGTCAGGCTGTCGACAGGACGGCTTCAGTCTGGCGAAAATAAATCAAGCTCAAGAAACGTACCTGCGCTGCAATCTGCTTGACAGAGCCTTCCGTTAACTTCCGATAGGTATCGTTGCCTGTATACTCGCTGGTAAACAGTCAGTCAAGCAAGTCGCTTGAAGCAAGTCGCCCAACTGACCTGAGCCTCGACCATTCCAGAGTCAGCTATTACAAATTCAGCTTCGAAGCGCTCGAGGGATAGTGGAATGCTGACCGTCCCGGCTTCCGCGATGTTGGACTGGTCGAATTCTCAATAAAGTCGTTAGATGTAAAACGACATCACTCACTGTCGTCTCTGTAGGGAAGTTCTCCGAGAAGTTCACGAAGCCAAAGGGCATGGCATTGTTCTATCCGCATGTTGAGAAATCGCCGTCTGCGATCATAGAATTGCGCACTCACGCCAACCCAGGCGAAAGCCAGCTTGTCAGCAAGCTGCTTTGCCTTCTCCACCAGGAAGAAGTTCTGCGGCTGCTTGCCGCTGAGCTCCCACGCGCTGATAAGCCCTCCGACGTAACGAATCGAACTCTCGAAGACGCTGAATATGGGTGGACGGCGTTAGGAATGGTGGAAGGACATCTAGATTGTGTCGTTCACCTGACGGTGTCCGGGGTGTTTGATTGGTTGAAGTTGATGCTCTTGGAGAAGTTGACTCCTTCGTTGAAGAAATCCTGTTGGGACGTTTTGATTGACGCCTCGCTCAAGAAGGCCGAGGAATGTGATGGGACGTACGGTGAGGCCCATGATATGCTGGGCGAGATCAGCCAAGGGCGTGAACCTCAAACTTTTTTTTTACACATACCATGGTAGACAGACCATCGACGATACTTGCACCCCAGCCATTACGAGGGTCGGAGAACGACTGGCTTATAGGAGACACCTCGTCGTGGCCGAAAGCGAGTTTTCTGCCATCAAAGATGAGACGTGATGGCGCATGAAGAGAACACTGAGTGTTTTACCGGTAAGCCTGATAGCTGTCGACGAAGATATCCTTCGTAGCCTGCTTGTGGGCTGCGGCATCACTGGGTAACTTGATCCCCGGCTTCTGGATATTCGCTCCAAACGCGAGGGAAGGCCAGAGCAGCGCTACACCTGCGGCGCACAAGTGGTGAGATCTCATTATCCAGCACGAAAGTCAGCTACAAGGCAGGGCGAAATGGACAGCGGGCGAGATCAGGCAGTCTACGAACCTGACGATTTGCCAAGCTCATATTAATAGTCGGAGGTCGCAAAATGTGTTCCCCGAATGCAGCACGGCGTCCCAGAATTCTGCGTAGCGCATGCTTCTGAGATAAATGCCAGTGCCTGAGCGGATGGATGGGCTTCCGGTCACAGGATATGCAGCCGACGAGAAGAGCAATATGCGTACTGAACGAAGCTTGTTATTCTGATATTGCTGGCAAGGCCTACTGTTGTACTGTGTGCAGCACCTCTGTCGACGACGCTGATTGGAGGTGTGTAAGAATGGCCAATGCGATCACCGTGATAACGCCGCATGCGCGTCCAAATTTGCAGACCACAAAAAAGGCCGGCGATAGTCTGGAATGTCGAAGGGGAGAGCGCTATATCAGTCCCATACGCTCGAGAAGCGTTCAGGCCTTGTTCCAATTGCGGCTGGTAGCATGCCGCTACCAACATTTACCATACTCGGCCCTTCTTCGGCGGCACCAACCAAAAGCAGCCATCAGCTCAGCGCTTTCAATAGCAAAATTTCGAGATTCTCAGAAGCTAGCATTCAAATATGAGTATACAGATATCTCGCACGGTAAAGTTTACGTCTGCAGGCTTTCGCCTTCCACGCTTGTCGATTTATCTCGCCGCACAACCCACGCTCTTCAAGCGGCTGCTTCCGCCTGCTCTGCGTGGGTGGCCGCGGTAGGGTCTCGGTAAAAGTCCTCGTCGCCCATACGCGCAATTCCATGTCTAGAATGATGAAAGTTGATCAGCGGCTCGCCCGATCGAACGGGCCCATCACGTACTTGCTCTTAACGTGAGAGATCATCCCGTCCAAGCTCATGAGGTTGGCCTTGGTGCTGCTGGCAGTCGCTGACGACGTATGGTCCGCTGCACATGTGACATCCGCGTCTCCGGCTGGCGCATGCGCGGTCTTGCCATGATTTGAGCAATGCCGACACAAAAATGTCTTCGATGCGCGAATGGCCTTGGCCTCGGGAGCCGGGCTTGTCCATTCGGCGAACGACCCGCGGATATATCCATGAGTGAGTGGATTCATTTGCTCCGGGTGCAAGAGGGCGATTTCCATGCTTTCGTGACGCTTGCTGTGGCCGGTCTGGAAGAAGAGCTGGTGATCAGGCACCACAGCGCAGATGGACGAATGAGCACGTACGAGACGGGTGTAGTCCATCATGATAGGTGACGGGCATGACTTGCAAAGGAAGGCAGGCCCAAGAAGTCCGAGTTTGTGCTCGGTCATATCATCCTCTGCATCCGTCTTCCTGAGCATCAAAGCTTGGGACAAAACGTCGATAGCCTGGGGATATCACGGTCCATACGAGGCGCCGGTCAATGTCCGTGGGTTCGCTCGCGTGGCAGCTCAACACATACCTTCTGATCAGGGACGAACTGGCCGGGACTCCATGCGTTCAACTTCTGTTCTTTCTTCGAGAGGCCGACGCATTCGTGCCTGCAGGCACCCACGAAGTCCAACGAGCCCTCGTTCGCGTATTTTTGGGACACCCCATTGCATCTGGTGCAAATAAAACGCGCGGTCAAGCGGTGGACGGGATGCACGACCTTGCGGGAAGGGTTGCTCCAATTGGGAAAACCTAGGACCTTTGCCAGCTCACTCTTCGCCGTCGCAGTCCACTTCGTCAGATCGCTCCACAGCAGATCCATGATAGCAGGCTGCCTCAGCTCGGTCTGGAGACCCTCTGAGGGGGAGGTTTCTTTATCGCGCAGAAGCGCCATGATGGGCAAGCGGCGGAATTCGGTGAGAGAAGGGATAACAATGTCGCGCCCCACAAGTTTGTCCGGGCTCGATAGCAGTCTTTGATAATGCTGCCCTATGTCCTGACGTCGTTTTTGAGAAGCTTGCTCCTTCGACCGACGCTCTCGACGAGCGTATATATCCCTGACTTCCAGCTGAACTTGGGGTTCAATGGCATCCCAATCTGAGAAATATGGCTTAACATTGGACGACGAACAGGGTCATGCTAAAGAGGGCGCACCTCTCATAGATAATGGTTCCAGACAATTGCAGTGTGCCCTAAACATGGAACCAAAGGAAGGCGTGTCCATGAGATCCTTCGGAGTCCACCCGGCGGCATTGGCTTTTGCCTTTCCGCTATACAATACACAGATCAGGATCACGAATGCTATAGGCGATGAGCTCAATATCGACTAACAAATTACCATTCTCGATTTTGACAGTGGCGTAGAGGGTTTCCCAGTTTTTGCGCCAGGCGACGAGGCGCTTGCAAAGCTGAAAGCGATTGTTGGTGAACGAATACAGACAACTACCATGGCTAGTCCAGACTCTCACCGTCATCAGTGGTCCCAATCGACGTTGCTCCTCTTGATGTCGCTGCCCGAGAACGTCAGCGGCTGTTGTAAGAATTATGAGCAAGCTTAGAGTCTACCTTCCGATACTCAGCCATATCTTCCCCAATTCGGATGACTTTATTGTACTCATCAACAGCAGTAAGCCAGGCCGCCGCACGATCTACAACACTGATAAGACTAAGGTACATGCAGTGATGAACACTGTCGACACGAACATTTCCCTAACCTAAGAGAAGGGTTGGGGTCTAGGGATTGTCAGGATACAAGTTACTCTACCGAAAAAAAAATTGAGCTGACTATACATACATAGGTCATGGTTCTCTAGTTGTGGAAGCCACTTCTGGACGTGTTCTTCAGCTTTATTGAAAGTCCCGTGCATGAGCGTCCCGTTCCTGATAAATCCATAAATATATAACAGACCCAGAACAAATAGATACGCACTTGGTCAGATTTGTGTTGCACGAAGACTAGCAATGAAATGTCTAGCGACTGATTCTCCTGTAATTGGCAGAAACACACAAAGGGACGCACGTTTCCACAGAGGCGAAGCCGGAGCGAGAAAGACGCGTACATTTTCTTCGTCCACTTCTTGCATATCTTCGCACAAATCACAAATCACGGATCCATCGGGCTAAGGAAAGACGGTACGGTACGTACCTCGCATGGGCCCCCATCGAACACGAAGGCAGCGAAGGCAGCCTCGCTCATCCACGGAGGCGGATCAGGCAATGCACCGGCGATACATTCCTTCCTCGCGTTGCGCCATATCCAAACATTTGCAGTGTTGAGGAGTGTGGCACAAAGATGCTTGTTGCAGCGCGCGACCGCGAGGACGTCCTTCGGCGATCGAGCGTATGAGAGGATCGTTGCGAGAAGTTCAACCGGCAGACGGTCAAGATATGACGGTTTCGTGATATGTTCATCTCCTGATCCGTAGCCTTTCCTTTGCTTCTTCGCTACACGGGAGGCGCATGTAGTAGATGCATTGGCTGAGCTCGACATGACGCGTCAATTGTCTGTCAAAAGGGCGACACCTATGGATTAGGGGTGAATGGCCGAGATATCAATACGTGCAGCAATTCTGTATGAGCTGCAGGATGATAACGACTCGGCGAAGGACAAAACAAAGGGGCTGGTAGAAATGATGCCGGCCGCAGGGTCACGGTTTTGGTAGAGTCCGTAAACGCCCAATTGGCGCCCAACATGTCACAGCAGTCACTATGACTTTAGTGGCGCTCTGTGAGAGTGCGTCACACTCACTTCGCACCCATCCTCATGTTGCAATTGAAACCTGCACCTTCATCATGACTCGAATTCAACAAGACTTTATTTACAGGCTACTAAACATTAGGATAACCTTCACGAAGAAGGTACGAAATTTCCAAAAATTGTCAGGTCGAGAGAAGACGGATTGTACTGTTTCGCGCCCGTCTCGAAGACAGGACTGCGAACCACGAGGCAAGCCCGCGGCCAGCACCACCGATCCCTCTTCTACATCATCATTCCCCTCGTACAAGTTCTCCAGCGCGGCACAGTCGTCATGCCTCCCACTCTCGGCTCATCAGCACGTACAGCAACGCGCGCCTGGTGTGACGCGGCCATACGACGCGCTCAGGCCCAAGGCCTACGCGATTTGTCGGTCTTCGCCCAATCCCAGACACTCTTGTGGTCTTCCTGCGGTAACGGACGTGTGCGCAGCTGCTATACAATGCAGACAGCCTTCAGCTGTGGTCGCGCGACCTGAAGCATTCGACGGGCAACCAGCGTATAAGCCCATGATCTTCGCCCTCGGTCGGCTTCGACTGCGCTCGTTTCCGGGCATGGCAGCCCACGTCGTACACCATCATCTGAGGGGTACTTCAGATGTGGCCGCCGCCAGGGTGATGGCGGCGGTAACACTGCGTGGTGTCGCAGCGGGGATCCCTGCCTGGGTGAAGGCAGAAGGCGATGCTGTCCTGATGTGCTACAGCTGCCGTGCTGTCGGGGTGTTGACAGCGGGAATACCGTCTAGCGGTGCATGCAGACCGAAGTCCGCGACGGCAAGTAGTCGACGCAAGCGCCAACCCTCCACCGCGCTGCTCCTAGAGCAGCCCTGCTGAGGACGTCCGAGCGGAACTTCGAGCTCCTGGTGTAGAACTCGAGGCTCCCGAATTATTTACATGGTGTGGGGTGCGCTGGAGAACGGGGGTAACGAGGCCCTCGGCCGTCGAGAGACGGAAATGCGATAGGGAATGACGATGAAAGGGAGGTGGACGCTGGCCACAACTGACGACCAAGCAAAGCAAGGTGCCAGTCCGCCGCGACAAGCTCGCGAAGAGAGACCCAGAAGGATCTTGTGCACGACGAGCGACGTGGTCTTCGACCTGAATGATGGTGGCAGGATCAATTGATGGAAGAGCTTTTAAACCCGTTCGTGAAGGGGCCCGTGCGTGAGATATCTAATGCTATCGTCTTTGTGCACCGATTGTGCACGACGCAGGCATGCACCGCGCCGCGTCACAAAAGGGATGCTTGGATTGTGATCGTGATAACGAGCCCGTCGCGTCTCGTGGTCAAATATCCTATACACCTCAATGTCGACGTTGTGATCAGAGTTGACTCGCACCACTTACTATGGCGAGCGCTGTTCTCTCAGAGCGACACTGTATCATGATGCAATGAACTGGCCATGTAGGATGGTGATGACCCAAACAGATATCCCTTTGAGATACAATCATAATTCATCATGGACCGCACCAGGCGCATCAACCGGGCGGCCAGTATCTGGCTCTCTCGGCACCTCCACAGCGGTCCCCGCGGGCAAACGCGTAGAGGCGGTTTGCAAGAATGTCACGTCGCCCAGTGCTTGCTCGAGAGAACCCGAAATTCGGCCGGCAGCTTCGTCGCCTGTCTCTGGGGACACTGTCACCGCGCCTTGCCCTTGGCTGACGATCTTCGAGCCGCTTGAAGCCATCGCTGCCGCCGCCGCCGACACCGAGGTTGCCGCGGCCGTCATCACAGAGGACGCCAATGGCGAGAAGCTGCCCGCCTCCGCCCTATTCAGCACATCCGCTATGCCCTTCCCAGTCCCACCCCCCATGTTCGGCAAGAATCGTGTCCACCAGAATGCGATCCTGACACCACGGTCGAAGATTCGCTGCTTGAGGATGAAGAGCACGATGACAATGAAGAACGCGAGCGCGGCGAGGATCAGAAGGCGGTCGAGCCAGTCGGACTTCTCGAGCGCGGTGATGAGGTGCTTCGAGGTACCGATCATGCCGGTGAGGACGTCGTGTGTTGTGGACGTCGAGGATAGCGTCTTGGTGGAGGATTCTGCGCGGAGTATAAGACGGCTGATGATATGCTTGAAAGGAAATGGGCACGCACCTAGCATTTGCACGGAGAGAACGGAACGCTCTAGTTCGCCCTGCATGAGGCCCATGGTCCGACGTAGTGTATCCGTGACATCGTTATTCGCTTTCATCAGCGCGTCCTCCCTTCCAAAGAAATTGGCTTTCATAAAAGGCTGAAAACCGATCGGAAGGAAGACTCACGTCGTCTTCTCTCCGGAAGTCTGTTTGGGCTTCATGACAGACGAGCGGAGGAGCTCTTCCCGCTTCGAGGCATTCTGCGTGTCAATGGCACGTTTAGACGCGAGCAAAGCAGAGCGCGAGTCTTTGCGCAGACTGCAGGCCCACGACGGGCTTCAGTAAGTCACACAATGGCAAAGAAATGTCTTGCACGTACCTCGTCAACTTCACCCTGAACTCCTCTACCGCGCCTCTGAGATCTCGCCTTGCTCTCTCTCCTCGCTGTTCCTCCACAGCCTCCTCTAAAGCCTACTGGCACGAGTAACGCTCAGCTATCTCCGCCGTTAGCTGTATCTCAAGCTCGCCTCACCTCAATAGCATGGGTCAGTGCATCCAAGTCCTCCCTAATTTCCGCCGCATACTGCTGTTGCACGGTGAGCGAGTCGCGACACGCGCGCAGACGCGGAATCTGGAAGCCTGCGAGGTCAGTCTGGCGCCGTTCGATGGAGGCTATCGATGCGGCCATCGCTGAGCCAAAGGCTGGTGGGAGAGGGGGCATTATGGTCGTTCTATAGAGAGGTGCTAGACAGTGCGGCGTGATGAACGTTGCAGTAAGCTTGCAGTAAGCGCCTTGCGAGTGATGCCAGGTCCGGGATTGGGCGGGCCGGTCATTTCATTTCTTAAGGTAGGCCTCACGCAGACCTATCCATGCGTGACGTTTGTGACGGGTACGTTACTCTTACGCTCGAATGGACTTTCCACAAAACATCAGAAAAAATGGAAAACATGAAGGGGTGGCTCGAGAATGCACCTAAATGCACATTCCCAACAGGAACAGCTTGGATGTTGTGTGTAGTGTAAATAAAGCGTGCACAGAGGATGGTCTGCGTGCCGCGGCATGACCAGCCACTCAGCCACAAGGCTCGATGTAAATACTGTAAACTGAAAGGGATATTCAACAGGCAGTAATCCAAAAATCTGTAACCAAGAGTCTTTGAGAATGGCTCCTTTCCACGATCTCTTGGTTCCAGTTTTCTTATTTTTGCCATCACAAATAAACCTATCATTTTACAGTATTTTCGCGGCGTCTGTCACGTCTCGGGACTTTCCGTTAGATGGGTCTGCGCGAGGCCTACCTTATGTTTTTCTGACGATTTTCCATGGAGTGAAGGATGCGTGGAACGGGCTGGCCAGTACAGCAGACAGATGGTTACTATGTCTGAAAGACCAATCATGGCAGTGGGAAATGAAGGAATAACATTAGATTGCATTGACCCATGGCCATATTACGACAAATGTTGCTTGTACAGATGTCTAACAGAGGAGAAATAGATGACAGAATATACACTAAATTGTCCCAAGAGTTAGGATGCATGTTGAGAAGTACCCCCTCAATGCGACCCCTTGATCAAATCTGCGGCCCTCTCAGCGATAGCGTAGATGGGAATCTGGGTGTGCAGGGACGGGATCTCCGGCTGGAAAAGGACTATGAGAAAGCGCTCTGATAGAAACAACGGGAACGCTTACGAAGACAGAGGCGTCGACGACACGCAGACCCTGCACATTCTTGACACAGAAGTCGGGGTCAACGACACCCCACCGGGCGCCCTTAGGCGACATCTTAGCAGTACCCGTCTCACGCCAGCCAGGGGTGGCCTGCGTGCGGATATATGACTCCAGCGCGGTGGTGTTGACGCTGCCGTCGAGCGGGATGCCTGCATCAAGCCCACTTGTTGGTGCGATGATGTAGTTGTCCCATGCGGACGCAGACAAGAACTTCTTCGCCGCTAGAATACCCTGCTCCAGGACGAAAACGTCGAAGGGACTGGTCAAGACGCCAGTATCGACGACGGGAGGTCCGAGGGGGTCCGTGGCGTTGAGAGTGACAGATCCACCTATGACCACGATTTACAGGAGTAGGACTACGAAGCTGAGAACGACTTACGAGAAAGCGGGGTAACCACGAAGTTCTCCATACTGATCGAGTTTCCACTGCCAAGTCCACCCTCCTGTGGTCTCGTTTAGTCGCAGACCCGATCGCTTGAGCAAAATGGTACGTACCACGAACTGCAGCGTGATGTGAGGAGCCTTGTCCGAAGACGACGGGTCGCCATACTGCTGCAACATCTGCTGAACCTCGGGATCTGTCTCGTTCAACCGGAGATTGAACATATGGTTGCTGACACCGTTGGAGAAGGGGCCAGTGTGAGATGCGGTCCATTGGGCAAGTGAGTCGTTCGCGAACGTCTCATTCTTGGTGATCAGATCATACAGGGTCGTGGTTGAGTTGACGCTCCAGGTCAAGATGACCGTGCTGTAATCGGTCAGGTTCTTGCCCACATCGGGAACGTGGGCGATGGGGGTAACGTTGTAGCTGGCCAAGGTACTGTTGTCGCCAATTCCGGAGTTCAGCAGCAGATGAGGTGTGCCGAAAGCACCAGCAGAAACGATGACTTCCTTCTTTGCAGTTGCATGGAGAGTAGAGCCTAGCTTCCTGTTAGAAAGGAGAATCTTTTCAGGAATGCTGATGCAAACTCACCAGTGCCGTTCGATGCATGGTACTCTACGCCGTCTATGCGACCACCGCTCTTTGATTGAACGACGCGGTCAACAGTCGCGTTGATCAATACGTGCAAGTTCGATCGTCCGAGGAACTGGTCTGCCAGGTATGAGGTTGCCGCGTCCTCCCGGCTTCCATTGCGCATAGTGTACTGGAACCAAGCTGTGACCTCCGGTGAGCAAACGCATAGAATTTAAGATATGTACTTACCAACGCCCAGAGGAGAGCCATTGTTGAAGTCGAGGATAGGCGAATAGGGCCCACCAAGCTCGTTCAAGGCGGAAATGATGAGAGGATCTGTCTCGTACGACCAATTGGGAGAACTGGTAGCGACGATGCCCTGCTTTCCGTGAATCGACGGTTCCAGTTCACCGGTTGTGTTGCGTCCGCCAACAGAAGGAGTAAGGACCTCGCCCTAGAATCGCACATCAGCGTTAGATCACAAAGCTTAGTTGATAAAAACACCTCACCTTGATGAAGTATGGGTAGATCTTATCCCAAGACCACTCGGAGTCACCTGTAATAGCTGCCATCCTATCCCAGTCAGAAGACGGGCCGCGGGAGTAGTACATTCCGTCTAAAACAAGATGAGACGAGGTGTCATAAGATCCGAGAGCATACTCACTGATCATGCTGGTGCCGCCGAGCACACGTCCTGCAGGGTATACCAGGACGCGATCGGCAGCTGTTTCTTGACTGTCGGAAAATGAGATCGCAGATACAAGAAAGACAATATAGGGTACCCACGGAAGCACTGAGATGTTCCAGTTCCACAAGGGGTCATGAGGCCCGTACAGGTTATAAAACGGGATCTCGAGCTCGAGTACACCTTTGCCACTAACGGCACGTCATTACCAGGAAAAATGGGCCATAGAACGCATAACTTACGATGGACCTCCCTCCAATACGAGCACCTGAGTGTGAGGATCCTCCGTCAGCCTATTGGCGAGTACACTGCCAGCGGTTCCACCTGCTCCATAATCAACGATAATTCATGGATCATGAAGGGATATCACTTACCACCGACGACGATATAGTCGTAAGATGTGGAAGGCAATTTCTTCGCATCATCGTAGAGGACTGCGCTGCAAGAAACAGCCACAGACAAAAGTGCCGCGAGACGGGCTTTGAGGAAAGCCATGGCCAAGGAGAAAACTGGATGATAAACATCACGAGCGTCCCAGTATTTAAATCGGTACCACCAGGGTCCGATAGTCCCAGTCAATTATGGCCGAGCGCGGGCTTATGGTGGTTCCTCTATTCGTAAGTCAGCGATCACGTCTGAGATATCATTAGCTGTGTCCGCATATTCAGGCGAACCGGATGATCGGATTGACATCCAACATTGTAAGAGACAAGGAACAGACAATATTTGAATAACTCACGGGTCCTATGAACAGGGAACGCGCGCCAGCCCGATGTGTTTCCTAGCGCCGCCAAGTGTCCTTACCCCAATGAACTGCATGTGCGCAACACGGTGGGTGCGGTGCATCGCCGACGCCTAAGCCTGGCGGGAGTAGTCCTGACATAGAGAGCGTGGTTTTCATAAATGCGTGAAAGACAGTAATATCACGTAGCGTGGGTTTCCCGAGTCACCAGCTGCTGTAATCACGACGAAAGAAAACAAAATGCGCGTGTGTCCAGTGATTAAAATTGGAACATTTGCTGTTCGAGCGGTATTTCAAATGGAGTGCGTTGTTAGGCGCCGAACGGCAGGTACTATATCTTCAGGTCAGGTTCCTCCCGTTATCCTCTCCTCTTATCCTCTCTAGGAGATGAAACACTAAACATCAATAACCCCGGGATTGAATAGACCCAACAAGATCCAGTCGGTCGTGAAGCATCCGCCAAGCCCTGCTGGGCCTCAGTCTTTCCTAAAGATTTCATACGTACGTCGTGCACTGCGTTCGAATTCTACTCCGCCCTCCGAAGATGGTTCGTCACATCATAGAAAATTAGAATCGCTTTCAGGCAACTACATGCTTATGCAAACGACCGGGGCGAATATGGAATCAGGACATGTACAGTCAGCCATCGGAGCTTTCAGTCGCAGCGCCCAAGCGCTGAGATTTCATCGCCTCGCCTGGGCGACGTGATGATCCCGCCAAAACACACGTTTTTCGAGGCTGATCCGTTGCTGTTTCTTCACATAATGCAATAGGTAACAGTCCAGCTGCATGGTGAACGACCGCCATTGACGGAGGGGCCTGGTCGTGGTCACTATGTCGTCCACGTCGTTCCCAGATATTGATACGCGGCCATCGTGGGCCGTACTCGACGGGATTATTGCACAGTTATCTGAAGGGATTTCAGCGAGTTTTTCTAAGACCGTGGACCCCGCACGTACAGGCTGCATTTTTGGCGGAAGAGTAAGCTCAAGCCCTACAGTCTGTTCCAATGTCGAAAAGGTAGACTGGCATTCTATTTCTACCGACGATGCGACTCGCGGAGGATGTGTTACAACATCTGAATGCGTACCTGACTTGAAAATGGTGGGTCTACTTTACCTTAGGAACCTGTCAGGAGTCGGGATGATGTGCGTCAATGCCCTGCATATACCGTTCTCGCCGCATATAATTTTCTATCGTCATCAAAAACCAGGAGTCACCTCTGCCTGTTCCGCTTGGTGCCACAAATGTATCTTTACTTCTTTATGCTTATTTGACCCTCTCATTTTCATGCTTCAGTCTTTTCGGTGAAGGGTTCTTTGCTCTCCCTCCGTCGTTTAGGTGACGAATACAGGTTACCCTCGCAACTGACCTCGCAGGGAGGACCTCTTAATCGGCGTGGAGCTTCCTCTGTACCGAGCGTCGGAAACGGGGCCATGCAGCATGAGAAATTGAATATGTCTAAGTTGTCGAGTATACAAGATTAAAAACAAAAAGAATGACACGAATAATATAACAAAGAGCCCACACTAGATCTACAGAATCCAGACAACTACCCTCTATGCCTCGTTCAAACCGTTCTGCACAAGCGTCTCAGCTGCCTTGCTCCTCAGCTTGAACGTACAGTCAAAGTAGGGTGGACGGCTGTGAACAAGTGCCCTCTATTAGCCATCCGCTGATCCCATAGATCCGAATAGCACGAACCTGGACATCGAATTCGAGTATTCGATGGAAGCCGGGTCGAGCGGCTTGCCCTCGCTGTCGACAGGGTTCGTGATATCGAAAGTTGCCAAGATGGATGCCGAGGTAATCCACAGCGTATCGCGTCCCATGGCTGCAACCGCCCCATCAGAGATATGACACCGACAAACCAAAAGCAAACTCACTTCGTCCGGGGCAGATCCTCCGACCAAACCCAAAGGCGATATCGCTATCCGGAATATCATTGCGTTTCCCGTCCTTCGTCAAGAAACGCTCAGGCCGGAACTCATCCACGTCCTCGCCGTACACCGCCGGGTCGTGCAGGATGGCCCATACGTTCGGCGAGATAAACGTGCCCTTTGGCACGAGGTAGCCCTCATAGATGTCGTCCTTGTTCGAGGAATGGAAGAGGCCGAGCGGCGCGCCGGGGTGCCAGCGCAGGACCTCGTTGATGAGCGCGTCGATGTAGGGGATGTTGCCGAAGTCGGTGAAGTCGGGGAGACGCTCGCCGTGTAGTGCCTCGTCGATCGCGGCTTGGGCGCGCTTTTGCACGCCAGGGTAGAGCGCCATGGCGAGAGTGAATGTGCATAGAGTGCCGACGGTCTGCAGAAAGCAAGTATGTCGGCTATGCTTGGGCGGAGTATGTTAAAAAAGACTTACAGCACCAGCACCGCCCAAATAAGCCTCCGCGAGGATGTTCTGCATGAACTCCTTAGATTCGTTGGTACTCTCATCGTCTTCCTGATGAGCAGCAAGGAAGTGCGAGGCGACAGAGGGGGGCGCAGTGCCTTTCGCCTGAAGTGACGCATTAGTGCCGGGTGCAAAGCGTAGATTGTAAGCTTTACGAACAAGTTGCTCCTTGACGTGGTTGAACGGCACCGAGCGCGCTGTCACGCCGAGACCTTTCCATTCATCCGCTTGCTTTTTGAATCCTCCGCCAGGGAACCATCTTGGAATCCATCTCATAGGCGGGATGAGATCGACTGTGCTTCGGATCAGAAAGGAAGTATACAATTCAAGAAACTCGACCGACCAAGGAATCCACCGCCAGCGACGACAGCGAGAGCACCGACAAGTCCCTCGGCGAGCTTGATAAAGTAGTCGTCTTCTGACTTCGGCGTGATGCCATACGTCGCGGATAAGATCATGTCACCCGTCGTCCTGCATCATGTGTTAGACATTTCTCGATCACGAAGTGCTTATGACGAACAGCTGCATGTCCCGCGCGTAGTTCACGCTGCTGTTCAAGAGACGCTGGAGCAGGCGCCGCGCCGCATTCAGCTCGTGCATCCGCACGGCTGCTGAACCTTCAAACTCGCGATGGAAGAGCTTGCGGTGCTCTGTAAATACACGATAAACCATGCAGAACACGAGGTCTGACGAGAAGAACTTACGCTTCCACGCGTCACCGTACTGCATAAGGCCAAATACCCACGACATTCCCATCAAATCGCTCAGCATAATGGATTGTGGCCTGTTGAGGTCTAGTTTGAGCGCGAATGACTACAGACAGCATGCGGGACACGTACCTATCGGAATAGATAGTAGAGCGCTTGACTAGCAAATCTGTTGCAGCCTTCATTGTGTTAAGGACGAGAATACCGTTTCCGCCAGGGAGACGCAGGTACATCAAGTCGGAGTCTACATAACCCATTGAGCTAGTCGTCTCATTGGCCAGGAGAACTACACGCACTGTTATCGCGACACCATTTATCGTATATCTTCCACGGGTGTGTCGTTGGAATGCTTAGCATATTCCCAAGGACCGGCAGGGGACGCGGGCCCGGCGGCGTCCTGGCCTTCTTGCCCCCGGAGAAGAGCCATGCAAACGCGATGACGGCGCCCACGCCAATGAGGCTGAGGTCGACGACGCCCAGCTGCGACGCGCGGTCGTTCCAGAGGGCAAGAAGCTGAGAGGTGTCCATGGCAGAGTTGGACTGGGAGAGATTCAGAGACGGTGCGCGACTTACCTGCGCACCTTGATCAAGGAATCGGGTCGTGGCTATGCGTGCTTAGAATCGCGGGACGCATGCGTCGGTCGCGTATGCATCCGTTTCGAGCGGAGGCACGGTTTGCTTGCAAGCAGGAGCGAGGCGACGAGGCGGGCCGCGGTGGTCGGAGCCGACTGATTGTGCCAGCTACAGGCAGATTGCGCTCTTGTCGTCGGGTTCGGGCGCATTTCAAGCTGCAAGGGGTTAGTGCTTTAGTTATGACATACGGGTCCAGCAGGTCTGCGAGAATCATAGGACGACGAACACGTCCATCAATCCGGTCGATCACGGAGGTTAAAATAACGGGCGTCGCGGTGTAATGACATTACTTACCAGAGATTTGCTGAACAGACGCATGGCGGATTCTGTCAGTGTTCTGTCTGGGTGTCTCTGGCGCTCTTCAGGTCTCCACCAGGCCGGTGTTCCTCTATGCCCGGCGGGCTCTCTGGATGTCCATTCAATTCAAGGTCCAAGAAGCGCTCAACAAGTCGAGCGCTCCGAACTAGAAAACGTGGGAAACGCGATCATTTATGACAATAAATGGAGTCGACGTTTGCACCCCGCGAACTTTTTGCTCTGCCCATTGAACGAGCGCCATGTTCTAGCTATTCCATCCAGGGTTTATGAGCTTACGACTCCGGTGTTTCTACGCTATGAGAGGTTCATTGGAGACGATAGATCAGCCCGGTGCGCTGAGCAAGCGCTCGGCATGCAGATGCGTCAGTTCGGCGGCATTGGTGCCTCCCATGGACTTCGGACGTTATGCAGCTAAGGTGCGTCTTATAAATTATACTCAGAATCCCAAGGTGCGCGTCTCGTCGATTTCCAACTCAACCTTTCCCCGTTTACGCTTGCTCCTGAAAGTCCTCAAGGAAAGGCCAAGCGCTGATCAGAATCTAGCCTCCCTACGTCTCACGGTACCTGAATACTTGCTATCACCATGGGCAACGCGCTTGCTGTCTACAAGGATACGTTTCCTCCGAGCCCGACGTACAGCGTCGACGACGTGCCCGACCTCACTGGGAAGGTCATCCTCGTTACTGGAGGCAACACAGGTCTGGGGAAGGAAACGATCAAGGTATGTGGTCCAGCGATTGGCGATTTGTGGACTAGATTCACGGTTATGCAGGTGCTCCTCCAACACAATGCAACTGTATATCTCGCTGCGCGCAGCCCAAGCAAGGCGAAGGAGGCAATTGACGAGCTCCGGGAGGTCACCGGGAAGGAGGCGCTCTTCCTCCAACTCGACCTTTCCGACTTGAAATCCATCAAAGAGTCTGCGAGAAACTTCCTCGAGTGAGTGCTTATTTGCGTAGCCAAGTTCGTTTCTACAACTCCTTCCGACGTCAGAAAAGAAAAGAAACTGGACGTCCTCCTCAACAACGCGTGCGTATCTTCGTATCTTTGACGAAATGCAAACTGACAGACTCCATCAGAGGCGTCATGATGAGTCCAATCGAGCAGCTCACAAAAGATGGTGCGCAAGCGCTGCTTCTACTGGGGTGATTGCGCTTGTCTGACACCGGACCATAGGTTACGACCTGCAGTTCGGCACTAACGTTCTTGGTAAGGAACAATGAAGGTCGCCCGACTATCCTAACTCTTCGATTCAGGTCATTTCTACTTCACAAAGCTCCTGCTCCCGCTCCTTATATCCACCGGGAAATCAACCGGCGAGGCACGTGTCGTGACGCTGTCATCCGGGGCCGGACTCATGGTCGACGAGATCAATTTCAACACCCTCAAAGACAGCCCCGCGCGCAAAAAGCTCGGCACGACGACGCTGTACATGCAGAGCAAGCTCGGCAACATGGTCTTCTCGCTCGAGCTGGCGCGCCGATACGCCGACCAGGGCATCATATCCACTTCGATTAATCCTGGCACGCTCAAGTCAGATTTGGCACGCCATGTCGACAGTCTGATATACAAGCTGATATTGGTGTGTGCGCCGTGTGGAGAAGACTCGTGACTGTGGCTCATTTCGGTACAGAAAGTTATCAGCTATCCGGTGCCAATGGGTACGTTATCGTCGCTGTACGCGGCGACACATCCGGACGGGAAGAGCCTTAACGGAAAGGTAGGTATCCTCCAAATAAGCTTTGCGCAGCGCATGCTGACGATCATCGACAGTACCTAAAGCCCTGGGTACGAGAAGGCGAGCTGAGCAAGACCGCGACGGATCCAGAACTCGGGAAGGAGCTCTGGTCATGGATGGAGGAGCAGATTGCGCCATTCGAGTCAAACTCGTCGTGAGCAGGTATGGTGGGAGCCTTCCTGACTGTCGGTGAACGCTAGATTGCGCCTGGGTTGATGTTGCCCCGGATGTCCTGATTCTATGAGAAGTTTCTGGACAGTATACCATATTGATACCAATATATTATTTAACGTGCTTGCGCTTGCTACATCCCATGGTGTTGTTCGGACCTCCGATAGAAATAGAGTGTGATATTGTGCAACCATGATATCATACAACAGGAGCGAGAGGGCCAGAACGTGGCGCGTCTCTCGGATTCCGGTCGTTCTGTTTGGAGGCGCGCAAGTAATTGTCACCGTGCGCGGATCTCCGCGCACATCCCAGGCATGAGCTAAAACTACGCACCCTTGGGGGTGCGGCAACGGGATGCGAAGTATAGATTGTGAGTGGGCGATTGTGCAAGGTACCTGAGCGCCAGGCCATTGCGGGACGGGGATATCTGAGCCAGATCTACGGGCCCGGCGACGCCAATCTTTGGTCCGGGACCGATATCTTGTCACCCCGATGGTATCTAGATCCGGAGATGCATCGGGAAAACGAGCTACGCCGACGGGTTGCTCAGCATCGCGGTCGACGGACACGACAGCTTACCTGTTCACCACAGCATGCCGCCCATCAGTTATACCTTACCGAAATCCTACGCAATCAAGTAGGCACGATATATTACCTTTGGAGATAGCAGCATGGTTGCATTACATGCGACTTCACCGGGGCGTGTTCTAGCCTTGAAAACTGCAGAACAAATACGAGCGCGAACGCCTCGCTCACCGTCCTTTCATTCTAATCTTTGTTTTCAGAAGCCATGGCTCTCGCCGACCTCATATCGATACCTACGGTCAGCATTGCCTGTCTCGCAGTGCTCGGCGTCGCGTACCATCACCACCAGTCCAACAAGAACGCGAGACGTCCGCCTGGCCCGAAAGGATATCCTTTCCTCGGGAACTTGCTCGAGCTCGTCAATGCCGAGCGTCCTCACCTTCTCTTCCCACTTTGGGTGAAGCAATATGGTCAGTCTTATTTCCGTCCTGCGTGTGGATTATTGCTGAAACGTCACTTCGCCAGGTGACATCGTCCGCTTCACGATTTTCGGTGTTGAAAACATCGTTATCAGCAAGTTTTCTACTGCCATAGAACTGCTGGAGAAGCGCGGGGCTATCTACTCGGACAGGCCTCATATGGTTCTGGAAAACGAAATGTAAGTGACAACATTTATGGATCCAAGTTCGCCTAACAATTTTGATGCATCTTAGTCTTGGATGGGACGCCGCGATGCCTACCATGCGGTATGGCGCACAATTTAGAAAGCACAGGAAGCTTTCGAACGCACTGCTCAACCCTAATGCTGCGCGGGGTTACATGGCTATCCACGAAGAAGTTTCCCATCGTTTACTCTCTGCTTTCGCGTCGCAACCGGATAAGTTCTACGACCACATCCTCATGTATGCCTCCCTGAGCTTTTACTTCATTTACCCGCCTGACCTTTGCCTCGCATCGTAGTTATGCGACGTCGACTATCTTCCGGATCTCCTACGACATCGATATCACCGATGACAAACACGATCTTGTACGGTTGGGTAAGTGTCCTTGTCTCTCCTAGAGCGCATTTCCTGAACCTTGAACGGCAGCAAATGATGCTGTCAGAAAATCCGCCGAGGCATATCAGGCGTCCGGCGCGCTGGTAGACGTGTTTCCATCCTTGAAGTAAGTAACGTCGCTGCCCATAGCTCTGTAGCTTGGTACTGACATCATTGTAGATGGCTCTACAACTCGTATCCCACAACCGCTCCTTTCGCAGGGTACAGGAGGGTTATTGAAGCCATCAAAGGAGAGGTCGTGCAGGCAAACAACATTCCTTACGAAATGGCCAAGGACAAGATGGTAAGCTCTGGAATAAACATCTGGGTGGGTATTCTTCTGATGTGGCGAAGCGGGACGGAACTGCAAACCGGTCGCTAGTCAGCGATGCTATTACCAGCTTGGGCGGCCTTGATGCGGTCTCCCCGGTAGACGAGCACGATATTCGCGGTCTCGCTGGTATTCTCTATGGGGGTTCGTACACCATTCCATCTTTTCTGCAAAGTACCTTATCTCACTTTCCCTCACTCCAGCCGGACAGGAAACTGTCAGTACAGCATAGTAGCTATATCTATTGAGCATCCACTGATTCACGGTCTGCAGACGATGGTGACTCTGAACAACACAATCCTGGCCATGATTCACCATCCCGAAGTTCAGCGCAAGGCCCAAGCCGAGATCGACGCCGCTGTGCCCGCCGACCGGCTCCCCACTCTTGACGACCGCGCTAACATCCCATATCTCGAGGCCTTCGTCAAGGAGGCATACCGGTGCGTTGTATTGCCTCCTTGCAATAAATACAACGAGACTGACGCGAGCGCGAAGCTGGGCATGCCCCCTCGTCATTGCCATCCCACACACCGTCATCCAAGACGATGTCTACGAAGGCTACTTTATCCCCAAGGGCGCCAGCATCATCGCCAGCATCTAGTATGTCTAGTCTTCTCTCCCCCTCTGCACCCGTTGACCGCGCCCCACAGCGACATGCTCAACCAGTGCCCGAACGCGGCCGCATTCAACCCGAACCGCTTCATCGACGGCACCGACCTCGGCGACGTGCCACCCGACCCGCGCGACGTCGTCTTCGGCTTCGGGCGTCGGCGCTGCCCCGGGCTGCACGTCGCGGACAACTCGGTGTGGACCGCGCTTGCGCAGCTGCTCGCGTCGTTCGAGTTCCTCCCCGAGCTTGTCGACGGCAAGGAGATGCTCCCGCCGCTCAAGTGGGGCAAAGAGATGGCGAGGTGCGTGTGCTCCGGCCCCTTGGTACGGGAAGCTGGCTGACGCGCTTTTGGCAGGCACCCTGAGCCGTTCCGCTGCCGTATTGTGCCGAGGCTGAACCGCAAACAGTGTTATGCAGCTTGAGCCGGGGACGCGTGTGCGTGCGGCACGTTCTATTCTTTTCGATACACAAGGACTCTGCATAAAGGGGGTACGATAGTTGTTCCGTTATGTTAGCTGATAGCTTTGGGGTATCTAAGCCATCTAGAGTTAGTCTAGAGCACCGTAGATCTGTGGATCCGAATTTATTTATGCTGAAAGAACAAGCGGTCGCATCTTTGAGTCCGTTTCGCAGTACGGCACTTCCATCCTTCGGAGTGGTGTGGAGGTGTGGGTACGACCCCGGATGACCCGCTGAGATGATTGAGGGCGACTGGATGGAATAATATGCCCTTGGGGTATGGATGTCCAATCAAGAGAAGGAACCACTCTATTGAATAGAGCCACGACGTTCTGAGACACCTGGTTCTTGTCTTCAACTTCTGCGTAGTTGGTGCACGATCGAAGTTCGGGCTCGCGAACCTTATTCAGAATGGAACATTCCAGTCACCTGCTCAGGCTGATCGCTTGAATTACATTGAGCACTCCTATGTTTCATGATCAGAGCCATGTTATTGTATTGTCGGGCACTGTGCCACGCAATGGAGGGTATAAACGAGTATAGACAATGTCCTATTGTCGTATTTCTAAGTATCACATGACGGCGTTATGGGTAATGACGATGAGGAATAATAATTAACAACGAAAGATGAAGCAACTAGACCAAGACGTGGTATCGTAACACAGCGTAGATATCAGCAGCCACTAAACACTCCACACATTTACTTCTGCTTCTTGACGCGGCTGCCCTTCGGCACACGCGCGAGCCAGTAGAAGAACACGGCCATGCCGATGTTGAACAGAATGAACACCCACAGGAAGCCGAAGTTCCTCCACCGGTGTGAGTACGCGGAGTGGATCCCGGTCAGGAAGCTGTTCGTCGTCGTCTGCTCGCAGAACTGGCAGTCTGACGTCGCGTTCGGGTTCGAAAGCAAGCCGTCGTTGACAGACATGTACTGCTGCAGATACTGCCCGCACGTTTCGCCACTCGGCGGCTCGAAGTGCCGGACCTCGATGTCGGAGCAGAAGGCGGGAGCGTTAGCGACACCGACCGAGACCATGGCGTCGACCAAGTACGTGAACGGCGACAGGCGGTACATGAAGATCTGAAGCGACATGAGTCATTGAGGCTGATAATGAGAGGAGCGAACGTACCCAGAAGCGGGGGAACGCATTGGGGCCACTGGGCCCGGCGAGCACTCCACAGAACAGGAATGTCAAACTGAACAACAAACTGGCAATGTTGCCACCAGTGACATCCGAGTCGACACCAGCGATGAGCATGTGTGCGAACGTGGAGGTGAACAGCATGAATTGCCAGATCTAGTATCAAAATCAGTCAGTCGAGTTCGTTGTGCTGCAACATATCGGACACATACCAGCAAGAACATAAGACCACCGCGCTCAGTGACAGCGTGCGTCACCTCTGCGTTCCTGTACATGCCGATGGGGTAGTACCAGCAGAAGTAGAGAACGACACCAGCCAGAGTGTTCCACGGAAGTCTACACAGAAAAACCGTCAGCCCCATGCACCATGGATGACAGAAAAGTGTACATACTCTCCAAGCACGTTAGACAGCATGAAGACGACCCATGAGTACGCCCTACTCGGACGCTCACGGACTTCATAGAGCGAGCGCTGGGTGACGAAATGCGGCATGATCTGGTTGACAAGGTTTCCGAACACCGTGAGGCCCATGAACACGGAGTACATCTGATTCTGGAGACCCTGGATCGTGTTCTGCGCGTTGAAGAACGAGAAACCGATGAGCAGGTTGCTGCCAGCGACGAGGAAGATCTTGCTGTACTGTATAGCGCATCCCCGTTAGGCCAAATCGAGACGTAGCTGAGACTGCGGACTCACGATGTACGAGGGCGTGCGGTATAGTTGCTGGTAGAAGCGGAACGTGACGTGGAAAAGTTGGACGTGGAACGGCGCTGCATAGACGCGGAGCGCATCGGCATTGTCTTGCGAAACCGGCTTCGGGTTCTCCCTCATCTGGCGGAGTTGTTCCTTGACGGCACGGTACGTTTCACTTCCACGCCAGGCCTCGTAATAGTCCCGCTTAGCCACCGCACCAGGCGCAGCACCAATGACAGTGAGCATCCCTGGAACGCCCATCAGCATCTAAGCATGAATACTCGGTGCACGACACTCACATTCAGCAGGGTTCGCAGACGGCGGGCACGGGTCGGCGCCCCGGCCCTCGAAGTAGTCGATGATCGTCCGGGAGTTCTCACCGATGTCGCCGAAGTAGACCGTCTGGCCTCCGCGCTGCAGAAGCAGCAGGCGGTCGAATGACTGGAAGAGCATGGCACTGGGCTGATGGATCGTGCACAGGATAGCTTGACCGTTGTTCGCGAGCTTCCGAAGGAGGGTGCAAATTGACCAGGCTGTCTGACTGTCCAGACCGGACGTCGGCTCGTCCAGGAAGAGGAGCAGCTGCGGCTTGGCAACGAGCTCGACACCGATGGTCAGGCGCTTGCGCTGTTCGACGTTGAGACCTTCACCAGGCACACCGACAATGGCGTCCGCGTATTTCTGGTAGTTACGATAAGTATGAGGATTACTTCTGGAAAGCGAGAAACACACCTGCATCTCGAGCAGCTGAATGACTTCCTCGACGTATGCGGCCTTCTCGGAGTCCGGAACAGTGTGGGGCTGGCGCAGACGAGCGCTGAACAGCAGTGCCTCACGGACAGTTGACGTCTGCAGATGCAGGTCCTGCTGTTGAACGTAGCCAGTGTTGCGCTGGAAGGAGCTGTCGCGATCGTGGCCGTCGACCTGCATCTTGCCGTCGACGACACCCATGGTCACACGGTTCGCGAGAGTATCCAAGAGCGTAGTCTGTAGAATTTGTCTCAGTACTCACAGCGAGACGGGAAAGACGAAAAGCTACCTTTCCAGCACCAGAGGCACCCATCAGTGCGGTCAGAGTTCCAGGGCGAACCCATCCGTCAACGTGATCCAAAATACGGCGAGGCTGGCCTTTGATCTGCAGAGGCACATCAGAGGTAGTGACAGGCCAGGGACAGACCACGACATACCTTGATGTCGTAGATGACATCTTCCCAATGGAACGTCGCAACCTGTCTCTGAATCCCAGCAATGTTCGCATCCTTGTCGACCGGCTCGTCCTGCGTCCGCGTGCCCGTGCTACCCGTCCCAGCCTCCTCGTCCTCCTTCCCATCGTCCTTCTTGAGCGGCACGTGCCCGCGGCGGAAGACAAGCACCTCGCCCTTGCTCTTGCTCGCGGCGATGAACTCGGTCGCAAATAAGTAAGTGCACGCAAAGAACGCGACGAAGCCGAACAGGATGCCGAGGTTGCGCCACTTGTGCTGCGGGTAGTACTCGTACGCGGTCGCGATGTACGCAGCGCCCTCGACAACGTCCGAACCGAACACGGCACCTGCAGACGCGCAGACGCGCGACGTCGCGGGGACGTCGGTGTACCCGGGTCCAGAGGGGATGAAGGAGCCGCAGGCGTACTCGCGTCCATCGAACTCGTTGACCATGATGGACTCGAAGGCGTAGCCGATCGGGTTGATGTAGTTGATCCAGCGCGACCAGCCCAGCATGTCACGCGTCGGGATCGTGAAACCAGTGAAGATGACGAGGGCGAGCAGAATGACCGAGGAGGGCGCCATGGCTTGCGAGATCGTCTTGGACGTTGCGCCAATGGTACGGAAGATCATGCTCATGACGAGAATGCACCTAGAGGATCATGATATTAGTAGAT
Source organism: Hericium coralloides (assembly GCA_003675405.1). Taxonomy (NCBI): domain Eukaryota; kingdom Fungi; phylum Basidiomycota; class Agaricomycetes; order Russulales; family Hericiaceae; genus Hericium; species Hericium coralloides. The sequence goes on along the minus strand of QUOP01000022.1, from coordinate 154,117 downwards.
CGTCAATGGAGGCGGTGAATAGCTCTTACATCAGGGAGAACAGGTAGAACGTGAAGAATGCACCAGGAGTACGACGGAGGTTCGTCATGAAGTACAGCACCAAGTTGAACGCAAACGACGCGATGACTTTCCCAGGTAGATCACATAGCACCGATGCTATAGCATCGGCATACGGGTGGTAGAGGGCCATGCGCTTGTGCTTCTCGACAATCGGACGTTGCTCGTAGATTTGCAGAATCTCCAGGGATGACGCGAACGCGTTCATAAGAATAGCGAAGAAAAGGAGTGCACCGCGACTGTAAAACGAGAGCGTGTTCTGCGGAAGGTTGTAGAAGATACTCGAGATGATGAGCGCCAGGATGAAGTTGCCGATGACCGAAGTGAGGAAGTTGCTCGTGTCCGCCATAAACCGCTGCCACGCGCGCTTGAGGCACAGGCGGATCTGCATCGGCGTCGAGAGCGTGTACGGCGACTGCGAACCCTTCGCCTGGATGAGCTTGCGCGCATTCTTGAACTTCTCGAGGTGCTCGCCGTCCTCGGGGAAGTCGCCGTTGAAGCGCTCGATCTCCTGGAGCAGCTCCTGGCGGTCGCGGCTGTTACGCCATGCGGCGGCGAACTCGTCGGCTGTGCGCGGGACGCGGCCTTCGAAGCCGGGACGGGGGAGGCACTCGCCAGGGTTGGTGAGCGACGTGAGGAAGTCTGCGGTCGTCTGGCGCGGCGGGCACTCGAAGCCCATGTCGATGAAGAACTGCTTCGCCTTGTCGGCGCGGCCGAAGTAGATCTGCTGGCCCTCATACAAGAGAATGACCTTATCAAACAGCTGAAAAGCACATCAGTCTCTAGCTATGGAAGGAAGGCTCGAAAAGTCCGCTTACATCGTAGATGGCCTGGGACGCTTGGTAGATAGCGACGACGGCAGTAGCACCGGCGTACTTGCTAGACAGCCGGAGAGACTTGACAAACTCCAATGCCGTGGCACTGTCCAAACCACGCGTGCTGTTGTCCCAGCACTGAAGAGGACTGCCGCTGAGGGCCACCTCGGCGATGGATACACGCTTGCGCTCTCCACCGGAGACACCTCGGATGAAGTCATTGCCGACCTTGGTGTTGACGGTGTGCGTCAGACCGAAAATGGACATCACGACATCCTTCATGTGCTCTGCCCACTGGCTACGAGTAACGCCAGGCAGACGCGTGCGGGGCGTGCGGGCCTCTGCGGCGAAACGCAAAGTTTGGCCGACAGTCTAGGGTGAATATGAGCACATGCCCAGGTTTGCATGAAAGGCACCGTACCATGTTAGGAAAGTGGACATCATTCTCAGCGTTGTAGACAACTTCTCCGCGGAACTGCTTATGCATCCGCTTGAAGGAGATACCTGACAGACGCCTCAGCGTGACATGTCAAAATGGAGACAAGCGGAACTCACCCTGGTAATTGATATGGGAATTATCAGTGATCCAGAAACCGTGGGTTTCTCCAGCAATGGTTTTCAGGAAGGTCGTGCAACCCGACCCAGGACGACCGAGCACGACAAGCATCTCAGACTCGCGAATAACACTGCCAATAATTGAGAAAAAGGCGAATAAATAGACAACAAAGACAACACACCCTTCAAAGTTCCTCAGGATATCGATTCTCTGACCTTTCCTGCCAAGCACGTCACGCGCAAGACCAGGAATGTCGAGGAAGTAGTTCCCAACGGTCTTCTGGTGATCCGTAGGCCTGCCATAACCGTAGACGTTGAGGTTCGAGAAGCTGACGGCGGCGGTATGGTGCGGGTAGCCCTCGGGGTCGCTCGACTGAAGCTGGAGAATGGCTTTCGTCCATCGCTCAGGCTCAAACTTGCCCGACAACGGGTCCATGCGCGGGTCGTCGGTGCCCAAGAATGGGTTGCTGCCGTCCGGCTTCTCCGGGCCGTAGACGGAGCTGCGAGAGGCGTTGGTCATGGTGCGCGCGAGGGCGGCGACCTCTGTGTCGGCCGTCGAAGGACTAGGCGGCAGAGCACCGCCAAAGGCGACCTTCTCGTTCTCAGCCATGGCAGAGAAGGGCTGGGGGGCGTTGTGGTGGGAGGGAGAGAGAATGGAGGAAAGGGCGCTTGAGACATCGTGCTTTTGTGAGGTCGTCTAAATGGGGCGAAGACAACGGCCATGTTCATCACCCGCTGCACTGACGCGGACGGCCGGCATGATAGGACTAAACAAGAAGCTCAGCTTCGATACACAGCAAGACGGTCTCCACGAACGCGCCCATGCTGCTCGGACCTTCCGACCGCGTAGCCTTGGACATTATCAAGCGACCTTTTTCCAATGTCAATCAACTGTGAAGAGAGCCGCGACAACAGGAATCTCCATGTCGATATTGCATTGAGCGCCCGGCCGCACAGGTTCCAAGATCAGAGGCAGGTAGCGCCGGACACGTGAGAAGGTGTGTGAAAGAGAAAGTCGAGCAGAAAATGATAATTGATATGTGTAGCTGAGCGTGCGAAGTCGTCGGGCCACCGTTCGCCGCCGATCTCTTGGTCACCCCGATCGATCTGACCTCAGCAGGTCCCGACGAATTTCCCTTGGAACCACGTTCGTCCGGGAGTTTGGCCCATATCTTCCTCCGAGGCGTGACCGAGTCCCGGCTAGCGCCGGTGCAATCTTCTCACTGCAATCATCGCACTCCAGCGCGCAGGGCCGAATGCAGATGATTATCGCTGATTTTCCAGCCTCGCGCAAACCTATGCACGCTTGGTATGCTCAAATCAATGTCCCATATTCAGCTCCACTAATGGCTTACGCTCTAAAACAGTTGTATTAACGGCGTGCACCGCCATGATCGCATTGGCGACCTCACGGCAAGTTGAATGACCACTGGTCCTGTTATTGCGTCGCTTGGAGTTCACGAGCCATCACCTCCGAATGTAACCGGAATTTGACAACGGACCCTAACTTTGCGGGTATCCAGCCGACTGGATGTCCGCATACGCTCTTGTCGCTGGCTTGTCAGCCGTTGCCGCTGGACCTGTAATCCAAAACGAGGATGCTCGCATGAAATCCACGAATCATGCCTCATGGCAAGCCTGATAGCATTTAAGCGCTGCCTAACTGGGATACTTAGGAACAGCACTTGGTACGGAGGATTCCCCCGACCATACAGTAGTTACGCCCATCAACGGACCACAGAAGCTTACCCGCGCGAGGTACATCTGTGTAATCCACCGACACGCTCTCGTTATGAATCCCATATATAATTTCTTCTCGTCGATCTTTTCTAACATTACCAACTTCTTTTCTGTACTTCTCTCCCCCCACTCTCGTCCCGCTCCCTCATCCAGTACTTTCTTCGCCATGTCTGCTCCCATTAACGGTACCGTCGAGAAGTCCTACGTCCCCGGCGAAGAGCTCTGGTGCCAAGAGGACGAGACCGTATGTCTTTCATTTGCGGGCTCTGACACTTGCTGACGTGCTTCCTTCCGCAGGCTATCACCGAGCCTTACACCTATGTCAACTCCATGCCTGGCAAGGATGTCCGTGGCCGCTTCATCGAAGCCGCCAACCACTGGTTACACGTCGACCCGGAGCCGCTCGCCGTCATCTGCAAAATCGTCGCGATGCTGCACAACGCGAGTTTGGTGTAAGCCTCCTTTACAGTATCTTCCTCGTTCCATTACTAACCGTCCTGTCTGCAGGATCGACGATATTGAGGACAACTCGCAGCTGCGCCGCGGTCAGCCCGTCGCGCACAAGATCTACGGCCTCGCACAGGCAATCAACAGCGCCAACTACGTGTACTTCCTTGCCTTGAAGGAGGCGGACCAGCTCAAGCCGTACCAGCGCGAAGGCTACAACTCGCACGAAATCATCCTCGGTGCGTCTGCTTCTTTCAAAGCCTTCACCTCTCCCGCCTTACTTAATTCCACTTTTAGATGAGCTCGTTCACCTTCACCGTGGCCAGGGTCTCGAGCTTGTATGGAGAGACTCGCTGCGCTGCCCAACAGAGGAGCAGTACATCGACATGGTCAACAAGAGTGAGTTGCCGATCACGGCCTTCCCTCTACTGAAAATCCCTGACCGGCTCTACAGAAACCGGCGGCCTCTTCCGCCTCGCGATCAAGCTCCTAACGGCGTGCTCATCGCAACCATCAACGATGTAAGCGTCTTGCCCCTCACATTCTGCTCGCTGCTGACCCCGCCCAGTGATTACGTCCCGCTCTTCAACCTTTTCGGCGTGTTCTTCCAGATCCGGGACGATCTCATGAACCTCGACGACAACGAGTACGAGAAGAACAAGGGCTTCGCGGAGGACCTCACCGAGGGCAAGTTCTCCTTCCCCGTCATCCACGGTATCACCGCGCAGAAGGACAACAACGTCCTCATCAGTGCGTTTTCCCACCCCTTACCCTGCAGGGCCCGGTGCTAACGCGCCCCCAGATGTGCTGCAGAAGCGCCCGACGACGCCGCCGCTCAAGCTGCACGCTATCCACCACCTCCGGAACAACACTGGCTCATTCAAGTACACCGAGACGATCCTCAACTCGCTCGAGACACGGCTGCGCGGCGAGATCGACGCGCTCGGCGGCAACCCTGGGCTGCTTAAGCTCGTGGACCTGCTCTCGGTGCGCAAGTGAGGGCCGTTTCCGTCGTTTCATTACTCTCCGGACATTACTGTTGTAGATTGTACTAGTATATTTGCCTTAGTCTTTTCTTCACTCTCTTGCACATACATGGTTCATGGTCTGTCCTGTTATGGGGAATAAAATATCTATTTATAGAGCCATATGAGCCCTCCTTTTACCTTGGACTGCCGAATGAAAAGCTCGAGTGATTGATGCAGTCAAATCTAAAGTGACAGCACCGTTGGCACATGCGCCTGCGCTAGTGGCGCGGCATGTTCCCGACATAACTCGACGACCCTAGTGCCGGCGGCCAGAAATAGCGGGCGGGGCGCCTTCGGACGAACGCGAGTAGCGACCCTTAGTTTGACGTGGGCGCCCCGTCGGAGCTCAGGAGTCCATCCTCAAATTGACAGCCCCGAGGTCTGAATACGTGCAGCTCCATGAAGGCAGAGGGTACTTGAATGGCTTTCATGTCTGACCGCGGTCATGCTATTTCTGGTGTGTTTCGCACGCTCATGGCGGCCTTGCGCATGCTGGACGGCAGCTGCGTCACAGCGACATTACGCCGCATTGCAACACGCATCCTACAACGTCGCCCAAATCATGTGATGTGGAGAACCATATGAGGCCAAATCACGGAAATATCAATGCGGATAGGACGGGATCGTCACGGTATCCAATTATCCCATCGATCGCGCTTTTTGCTAACACATGGCTGTAACATTGTTTCTTAGCCTCCGCAGCTAATTAGCTGACCTCGCACGGAAGGCGATCATTCTGTATAATGAAACTCTGACATGTTTCTCCACTCGGACGCGACGACATCGCCCATTTGTGCGGTAGGGTCTTCATGAGCTAACATCATCCCGTTCAATATGCTTGTAGATCAGTGTTATACCACTTCTAGTGGGCGGTCGCGCTGTGTTTCTGAATGCAGTTTTCTCCTTGGAGTCAATGAACGGATGTCCGACGCCATGTGCGCTACAGATGCGACGAGCCGGCATCCTAGTTTTTGAACGCACATGAGACGCTGCTCATTGGTCAAACATCGGGATTGTCTCGTCCAACCAGCAGCCAGAGCAGGAGCGCGCCGCTCGTCCATTTTCCTACCTCAGGGTAAGCTAGTAGTGCGGAATGATAATTGATCGCATGGAAGGCCAAAGTCAAGTCAAAGAAATTCGCTAGGGAACTCGTACGTAAGATCACTCTATAAAGCTGCTCTAACTCTATCGTCCTTTAAACAATCAAAACTAGTATCACAGGATTGCGCAATTCGCGAGTAACTGAAGAAACAATTCTGCGGGTCCCTGCGTTCCCTGTTGGTCGATAAGCTGCAATATCCAGCCAACCATTACGCCTCGTTCTTCCCCCGCCGAATAGAACACTACGTCGACACTTCAGGACCCCTCTCCGATGTCGTAACCCGATAGATGCCGTCTAATATCTCGAATTCTTTAAACCGACGCCTTGGCCGCAACGCGAAGCAGCGCAGACGTTGATTCAAATAACCCCGTGGCTATCCAGGGAACAAAGCGCAAGGGTGAGGCAGAAAATATATGTGTAGTACTGACGGAAAATTGAAGTCAGGGCCGGTGTAACATCAACAAAGGGAATGCCAGAGCGGACGCACCATATAAGTTCTGTGGTCGTAGCAAGGACCGGCCTGGCGCAGGACCCGGTATCCCACGATCGCGTGCAGCGCTCCGAGGGTAATGGGGGCAAGCTGGAAGATCCCCCCGAAAGCGAGGATACAGCACGCAGCGGGAAGAGCGAAGAACGTGATAATGAACCGGCTGCCCATGTCCCCGAAGGCAAGCGGGAGTGTCTTTCGTCCAACCGCTGCATCGCCCTCGATGTCTCGAAGATCTTGTATGTGCATTGTCAAGGCGGCACAGGCGGCCAAGGCATATACCCGCGCGTCAGACGTCGGGGTCGCCGGCGCAATTGCCCTCCACGACGCGCCAAGCAGGGCCCAGCCTTCCATGGCCATTCCAACGCAGTTCTTGCCGAACCAGTGGTTCCCGTACGACGTGAGGCACACGAATGCCGTCGTCGCAATCCAGCTGAGCGTCCGCGGGAGCAATGACTGCTCGTAAATAGCAACGCCGAGGAAGGCAGATACTGCTGCAATCCAGCGGCGCTGCGCGCCCCGGAGAGTAACCTTGCCCGAGGGGATGGGCCGGTCCGGCTTGTTTATCTTGTCCTCATCGACGCCGGTAATCTGGTTCGAGAGGTTGAAGAAATAGAGGTAGAGTGTAAGCCAAGTGACGAGGAAGAGATATCTGGCCGCAAGAGTCATGGGTGGGAGGCCACGTATCGCGCCGGCAGCGAATATAGAGCCTGGGATGATGGTAGCCGACCAATCTCGCCAGGAAAAACTGAGAAAAATGTCGATTTCTCGGGTAACAAGTCCAAGGACTGCCATTGCGTTGGTAGGCGGTCATAGAAGTACATCGTAGGCGGGTTTAAATGGACATGAAAAAAGACTTTTGACAAGTGAATTTACATCCGACATTGGCATGATTGTGACGTTTCGTGAACTTCAAACATTCAAGAGTTGGCATTCGAAGAGAGACAGCATGCGAAAAAGAATGAGCGGGCATTGCTTTCATGGCATTTGCGGACGGCTCAGAAGCTGCCGTCTCACTTCCATGTAGCGTGGCATGTGTCCGTTCAATTTTACCCCCGGTGTGATCAGAATTGATCGACAAATGCGGCGCGAGGAAGTCCAGGACTCCCAAATACGCTGAGTCGTGCTGCTCGTAGCCCTTTATACATGCTAGCCGCCGCATTGATCTCGTTGTAATGACAATGTTGCGTATCCGGCGCGCAAGATTTTGGAGAAGGAGGGGACATAGGTCATAGACACAGGTCGCGGCAGATCATATCTTATCCTGTCAATCACCCTGCCCTCCGCTAACGCACGGCCTTATTGAGGTTCCCAGTCTCCACGCGCCCATCTGTCAAACATAGTTCCTGTCCAACAATCCTGCCACGTCGTACATCACAATGACGCCTTGGCATGTCAAAGAGAAAGGGAATGTAAGGATTGCATATGTACGAGTCCGTGTCGAAATTAAGGCTGCACATCACGTCGCATTGTCTACAGATAATTATCGCGGTATTGCACAGCGCGCCAGCGCCCAGGAAAAAGAGAGTCTACATACGTAATCCCCAAGCCGCATCATCCATCCTCTACAGTGCACCCTTCCACCACGGAACACAACGCGACGCCTCACTGCACGTCAGGTACCCGCCCCATGCCGTAACTCTTCCGACCTATCAATCTAGAGCTCCTTGAGGCTGATGCCCGTAGTCGAGAGCAGCGCGCGCAGGCTCTGGGCGTTAATCTCGAGCCCGAGGCCGTCCAACGCGCAGAACGCGAGGATGAGGCAGAAGATGTACGTGTAGAACTGCCACGACGACAACATGAGCACGCAGCAACATCACACACAGCACAGCGGCGACTCACCATGTACGTCTTGTGGTCGTAGCGCGGGCCGCCCTGGCGCAGGACGCGGTACCCGAGGATGGTGTGCAGCGCGCCGAGCGTGACGGGCGCGAGCTGGAAGATGCCCGCGAGCGAGAGCACCCAGCATGCGGCGGGCAGCGCGCCGAACGTGATAATGAGCCGACTGCCCATGTCGCCGAACACGAGCGGGAGCGTCTTGCGCCCGACGGCTTTGTCGCCCTCCATGTCGCGCAGGTCTTGAATGTGCGTGATGAGCCCCGCCCACACGCTCACCGCGTACACCCACGCGTCGCTCGTCGGCGTCGCCGGCGCGATCGCCTTCCACGACGCACTGAGGAGCGCCCACGTCCCCGTGGTCATCGCGACGCAGTTCTTCCCGAACCAGTGGTCCCCGTACGACGTGAGGCAGAGGAACGCGACTGTGGCGATCCAGCAGAGGGTTTCGGGGAGGAACGCGGGCTGGTAGAGGGCGATGCCGAGGAAAGTGGAGAAGGCGGCGATCCAGCGACGCTGGGCGCCCTGAAGGGTGACCTTGCCCGAGGGGATGGGCCGGTCGGGCTTGTTGATCTTGTCCTCTTCAACACCTGTAATCTGATTCGACAGGTTGAAGAAGTAGATGTAGGGCGTGAGCCAGGTGACGAGGAAAAGGTAGTTATTGACGAGCGTCGTGGGTGGCAGACCGCGCATCGCGCCGACGGCGAAGATGGAGCCGGGGATGATGGTGGTCGACCAGTCTCTCCATGAGAAGCCGAAGAAGATGTCGAGCTCGCGGGCGATGGGCGCGAAGACGGACATGATGTAGTAGTGGTTGCGGTGAGTTCTGCAGAACGGTCTAGGGCATGGAGTTATATCCAGCAGAAGAAAGTTCCTGATTGCTGATGTGCTCCCGGCGCGCAATGCAAGCACCAAGATCTTTGTCGTGCTGGAGCACTTACCTCCGGCGCCGTATTGCGCGGATGGAATAAGCAATCCCCTCGCCAAAAACGCATCCCGACTGAGATACAGCCATAGAGGGCATGGTCAGGGGTAATCGAGTCGCAGATGTGATTATGAATCGAGCGGAGGTCGGTCTGCGGGTGAAGAGGCGGGCATTCCGGCTCGCTGATCTGATTGAGGCGCGCGGGCCGGACGGCCGCCCGAGAGGAAGACATAGATGCTTGAACAACGATAACCGCGCACTACCTCATTCGCCGCCCTCAGGAATGCCACGGCGAGGCCTGCACCTGCGTCTGATGGTAAGTCAAGTAAGATTGAGGTACGATCCCGAAGCTGTGGCCTCCGCGCACCTTGTATGATTTCAACAGTTAGGATGCGCCAAGCACGGAAGGTAAATTTGCGAACCTGACAGCGCTCCCGAGACAAGCGCCCCGCCGCGCTCTCGCAAACACTGATACAGAGGCATGGTGATAAGCTTACCGAGGTGTGCGATGCCGCCATATTGAGCACATTCTATGAGTTTCAGGGTTTCGCTACGAAATCACCAGATATCAACACTGCGATCATTCGCGATAAGTGTTTATCTTTGTCATAATCCGGACAGCAAACGTGCTGTGTACCCATCCACATGGCCAAAAGCAAATTGAGACCGACCAGAACCGATGTCTGTAGAAGATATGGCCGGTCGAGACGTGGAGTCGCCCAGGGCGAATACGCGTAGTTGGGCGAAACGGCATAGGTACGAGCGCTCGGGATCGTGGAGAAGTGCGATGGGGCGCGGGAAGCCGACGGACGAGAGCGGGATGGGAGCCTCGAGGCTTCCCCGAGGGTCTGCGTAAGTCCGCGCGCACTACACGCAGACAAAGCTCGCGGGCGTCTAAGCGCCTAGAATTGAAATCATGACACGACACACCCTACACCTCCAGTTGGCATGGTCGCTAGCGACCATAGAGGACCATAGAGGAGGTTGGTTGACATGCGTAATGCTGCGTAGCTGTACTGTGATAGTCGTAAAGGAACACATATCGATCCGCGCTGGCCGGGCATACATCATAGCTCGACATGGTGTGGAGGTCGCGTACCGCGCGGGGGCCCATTTTACTTGTGATTTGTCTATGTCCTCGAGGCGAAAGATAGCGACGGGCGCTACTAACAAATAAAGGCGGTCGGAGGGGCCGTTCTGATCGAGGTGACGCAATAACACCGCTCGCCCTGAAATTTGCACCACGGAGGTCGAGATGGGTAGAACATAAGAGCCTGGCGAGCGTCCGAGAGGCACTAGACAGTTGGCTTGTATTGCGCATGCTTCGTTCTTTCTCGAATGGAAGAGAAGGAAGAGACTGTGGTCCTGGATGTCTGGACTCCAGGGAAAGATTGTGGACGGTAGGCGTGGGCAGAGCCGCCCGCCGGCGCGACTGCAACACCGCTCGGCAATCCTCGACGCGGCAATTCGCACACTCAAAATGGAGAGCCGCCGCGCCTCACCCTCGGTCGAGCCTGAGATGTCTTAGATCTTCCCAGCAAACCCTCCATGTTCTATCAATCGTCCTTTTGCATGTCAATTTCTCTCGTACTTATGCCAGTTCTCCATTGGGCCGCCATGCAGAAGTCCTGCGTGGAGGGTCTCGTGAGGATCCATGGGACAGGGTCTACAGTAGCCATAGAACTGGGGCTTGGACAAATCGCGATATGGACCGCCTGTTACCGATCTATCGGGGAACCGCCGACAACGGTGCATGACTTGCGCTTTGCAGTCTGACAGCTTTTGACGACCAAACGCCAGTGCGCTTCGCAACGAGATAGATCTTGCCAGATTACGACAGTACAACAGTTCAACAATCGATCTTTCTTTCGCGCAACTGTCAAACTATCCTTCGTGCCATCTGCATCTCAATGAGAGGGCCGGGCCCGCCATAGCCCTCGCATTCGTTCCAATTTTCATGCAGAGTAGAACAATGTCTGCAGACAGAATGTCCAGGATCTAAATTAGTGCTATCATCTGATTCCAGCTGATTGGAAACCACAAACATCTGCCACTTGAAGTCGCCAAAGAACATACATTTCTTGAACGCACTTACCACTTGCTGATGCGGGCATGTGGGCGCGACGGAACCACAGCGCAAAAACGTTAAGTAAACCACACCTGGCTACTTTTTCATATACTAGTATTTCCTGGCACTCCTGCACTCCTTCGTCTTTGTCTTCGTCTTCACATCCTGTATCCTGATAATCGCATAAAAAGAACAGGGCTCAATCGGGAATTGAACCCGAGACCACTCACAGTAACCGAATATTCGGCGGGATTGCCTCCCGAAGCGAGTATCATACTACTAGACCATTGAGCCTATACAAAGTAAATTATAGTACAGCAACACATCGGAGCACCCGGGTACATGCGCCGTTCTGGCAACATTTTGTCTCGGATTCCCATTCAGGTTGCACTGACAGTTGAGGGAAATGAGACCCAGGAGAAACGTATTATTTTAAATAGGAAATGTACATCAACAACAACAGATACTACGCGTCCATACAGATAATACAGATAATACAGTTTAGATGACCAGTCTGCCTCCATCAATCATGATCTACAAACAGTTGCTACGTTTAGAAAACGAACGGAAAATAAATGAGAAGAACGCACCGTCTGGCCCGTGATGAAGCGCGATTCTTTCGACGCGAGGAAGGACACGAGGGCGGCTATGTCCTCCGGCGTGCCATTGTCGTTGAGCGCGCACGACGACTTCTGCGAGTCGATGAACTCCTTGCCGTAATTTCCGACAGCTGTATGCACATCAAGCACTGGAATCGATAACGCGCATGCTGCAGACTTACTGAGAGGAGTCGCGACGACGCCCGGCGCGTAGTTGTTCACAGTGATGCCGTTCGGGCCAAGCTCGCGCGCTGAGCAAGGTGTCAGTTGCGCACACATGCCCGACATAATGAAGGGACATACCAGCACTGTGCGCGAGCGCGCGCATGCCAGCCTTGCTAGAGGCGTACGCGCTGCCCATCTGGACACCGGAGAAGCCACCGAGGGAGCCACCGCCGATGAGGCGGCCGCCACGGCCCTGCGCGAGGAGCTGCTTGGCGGCGTGCTTGAAGCAGAGGAAGACACCGCGGAGGTTCGTCGCCTGCGTCGCGTCCCACTGCTCGACGGTGGTGGACACGATGGGCGCGAGGTCGCAGACGCCGGCGTTCGCGACCATCTATCGCGGACAGCATTACTAAACATTACAGCAAAATATGAATCAAAATGGGGTACTGACAACGTCGACGCCGCCGAGCTGCTCGACGGTGTCTGCGACGATCTTCTCGACGACGGACTCCTGCGAGATGTCGCCGGGCACGAGGATCGCCTTGCGCCCGGTCGCGCGGATTTCTTCGGCGAGCTCAGTGAGCTTCGCGACCTGCGCGTCGTTGGACAGGTCGTTCACGGCGACGTCGAAACCGTCGGCGGCGAGACGGACGACGATGGCGCGGCCGATACCCTGGGCAGCACCAGTGATGATAGCGACTCCTTTGGCGGACATGGTAGCAGTAAGTCGGGTGGGAGAAGTGGGGTGGGTGCTACTTGGGGAATGGATGAGCTAGACTGCGAAGACGAATTGAATTCTGGAGCGGCCGCGAATGCGCGCCTTTAAACTCACAGGTGTTCTCGCTTGAGCAACGCGTTGCGCCTGCCATGACGAAGCCAATGGACAGGACTCGAGCACTTCGATCATATCGCGGGCGTGGAGAAAGACGCGTCGCTGACCTCCGCGCCGGGGCACACGGCACTTTGCCGCGAAAGGCAGGAGATCCGCATCGCGATTACGGGATCTTGTCCGGTCGGCGCCAGAACCGCATGTTGGCGCCCTTGTCCAGCCTCTGACGGCACCTTGACCTTGATTGACGATCCTGCGAGGTGTGCGTACCGACCTGGATATGCGTTTTGCTCGGAATCAAGCGCTATCGTCCATTATGACAAACACAGCGGGCGCGGGGCCGTACTTAAGTTACCGCGCTGCTGTCCGAGCGCATACCTAACCATACCATGTCGCTGCACGTTTCGCAGGACTTTGCGCTCAAGGCTTCTGCTGCCGTCGCCGTGCTGCTCTTGGCGGCGTGGGTGCGCCTCAGGAGGCGCATCCAGTCGAAGATCAGCAACATCCCGGGTCCGAAGCCGACTTCGCTTCTTGGTGAGTACGAGCAGCGTGGTTTGTCCAGAAGACGAAGACGGTCATTGATGGTGTGTCATAGGCAATTATACGCAACTTCACAGTGCGGAGAAGGGATGGGAGTTCTTCGATGAGATTCACGCTAAATGTAAGCGATTCCTAGACATGCGTGTGCTTTGTGCTAAACGCGCTTCAAGATGGCAATGTGTGCAGGATATCGACACCTGTTGGCGTAAGTCTCAGCGGATCTTGCCTTGCGCGCCCACCGACTGATCGCATTCCAGTGCAACGACATCATCTACCTTGCCGACCCTCTTGCTCTCAATCACATGAACCGCAGAGTGCGTTTTCCTCACCTGTGCATACCACTTGCACGCACTGACCGATCTTTAATTGCAGGATGAGGCGAAATTCGACGATCCCGAGGAGATTCACATGTGAATTCCATATCCTCATACACACCAACTTACGCTGATATGGCTTGGCGAACAGCATGCTGCAGATGGTATTGGGCAACAAAGGACTCGGTGCGACTGTTGGCCCCGAGCACCACCGCCAGCGCAAATTCCTCAACCCGGTATTCGGACCCTCGTACCTCCGTCACATGCCCCCACTCTTCTACGAAGTGACGCACCGCGTACGCCTACACTTCCCCATCCCCCGTCGACAGCAGCTGACCAGCTTCTAGTTCCTCGACGCAATGCGAATCCTGTGCGCCGACGGGCAGCGCGAGATCGACATGAGCCACTGGGGCACGCGCGTCTCGCTCGAGTTCGTCGGGCAGGGTGCGATCGGCTTCCAGCTCGACTCGCTCGCGATCGACTCGAAGCCGAACCTTTACGGCGAGGACATGAAGCAGGGCTTCGTCGCGCTTTCGACACCTGCGGCGCGTCTCGCGATGAAGTACTTCCTCCCGCGCATCGCGAGCATCCACACACCCGCGTTCAATCGCTGGCTGCTCAACCTCGTGCCGTCGCCGCTTGTCACGATCGTGAAGAACTTCGTGTGGGAGCTCGATGCGAATTCGCGCACGATGTTCCAGAAGAAGAAAGAAGCGCTGCTGAAGGGTGGTGACGCGCTCAGCGAGCAGAGCTCGAAGGGAAAGGATCTCATGACTGCGCTTAGTTCGTATCTTCGCTTCATCATCCACGCGAGTCAGCTGATGTACTTCTGTTAGTCCGCGAACACGTACTGGTTGACAGGGCCGACAAGGTGGATGAGGAGGAGGCCACCTCGCACGTACGTTCACGATCTTCCACACCGCCTCCGCTCAGCGCTAACACCTCGCACCAGTTCCGCACGCTCCTCTTCGCCGCAACTGATACATCTTCCTCCGCCATTCTGCGAGTCGTCCAACTCCTGGCTGAGCACACCGACGTGCAGAGCCGCCTCCGCGAGGAGATCATCACCGCAAAGGCAGATGCTGATGGCGACCTCTCCTACGAGAAGCTCCTCGCGCTGCCACTCCTTGACGCCATCTACCGCGAGACCCTGCGCCTCTACCCGCCCGCATCGTACATCGACCGAGTGTACGCCCACGACTTTCTCATATCCGTTATCTTTCATTAAAACGTGTATTTACAGTGCACACGAGGACGTTGTACTCCCCCTCGCATTCCCCATCACCGGCGTCGACGGCACGCAGATGTCCGAGCTCGTCGTGCCGAAGGGCACCGTCATCACGATGTCGCTCGTCGGCGTGAACCGCAGCACCGCGATCTGGGGCCCCGACGCGCTCGAGTGGAACCCCGACCGCTGGCTCTCGCCGCTGCCCGAGACGGTCAAAAGCTCAAAGATGCCTGGGATCTACTCGACGATGTGAGTTGTCTGCTTGATGTGCTGAGGACGTGAGGTTGATGGATTGGGTGTAGCATGACCTTCCTGGACGGCAAACGCCACTGCTTGTGAGTTCATTTCCGTCCAAATTCATAACTGTCGACTAAAAGCTATGTACAGGGGCTACCGCTACGTGCAAATGGAGCTCAGTGCGCCTCACCCTCTCTTTTTGCTCTATCCACGCTAACATGTCCTGCAGAAATCCTGATCAGCGAGATGGTGTGCGCGCTCGTGTTCGAGCCGAGCGAGAAGCACGCGAAGATCGAGTGGCCGATGGGCCTCACGCTCTCGCCGCACGTCGACGGCAAGATGTCGATGCCGCTGAAGGTGTCGCTGGCGTGAGCTGGTCCGCGTCAGCGGGGAGTTGCGTTGATAGATTGAATTCAATTCATGGACTTGTCAGATAGATGCTACGCTCGTTTGTTGTACTGCAGTTTGTCCACCACTTTCTTGTCATATTCTCTTTTCATATCCTGCCATCTAGTATATTATCCTGGGAATGCTAGCAATATCCACACTCTTATGTATTCCGTGATGAAGGCGGAGTCAAACCACCTCGAGGATTTCTCAAGTCTCGCAGGGCTGGTTTGGATTTTGTACAGCCATGTATCTTCGCGGTGTCTTTGTCCAGAGAACTGCAATACTCCGAATCGCGACGATCGTTACAAGGGAGCGCCAGGGCCTGCTCTCAATAAAAGGGCCACTTTTGCACGGAAGGTCACCCTGATCTTCTGATCTTCCAGCGTCTTTGGGAGATGTATCCGGGGAAAGCTCATATGGCGTCCAGGTGCCCAGTCCGCCTTCCACGGTTGCTATCTGTATCCTTGGACAATTACTTTATATGACCTGTCCTTGTAGATCGAAGCCCGCTGTACGCTAGGATCAAATTCTATTGTTGCATTGAATAGGAAGCCCCAATAGTTCTGTGCGTTCTCATGCAGCGCGCCTGAATCATGGCCGCCTCCTGCGCCTCAAGTCCGTCGACGCATGTGTGCACCACGAGGTTGCTCCGGCGGACGATAAGTTGTCGAGATTTCAATTTTCGAGCCAAAGAGCTGGCGCACCCGATCGGGATCTGCCTCCGAGCAGGCGCGGTCCCGGGCTCTGTGCCTGGCCCGATCTCCTTTGAGCTGTCCGCCATGTCGCCACCATGCGTCCAAGCCATCGATATCACCGGAACGAGGCTTTCTGAAGTCATCAATAGACGCAACGCGTATACAGCTCCTTTCGGCCAGAGAAGATCAAAGGCCAGGGGCGCCCTTCCGATGATCCCATCAGGTTAAATCTGGCCGTCCGACATGACCGTTGATGACATCCCTCGTGGAGAGTTACTTCATGAAATGCTTGGTACGCCCTGCATCGTCGCATCTGTGCGCGCGCTGGCCGACTGGTGTTCTCTTACCTCAGGCTCTATAGGTGTTCTATGATCTTCCCGCCTGTTTGAGAATCAAGGACTTAGTGTGCAGCACAGCAACTATTAATTTTCACTTGCAATACACCAGTGTATGCAATTCCATGGAATATCGTAACGTCCAGTAAGCACCGTAAGCAGACTGCACTTTGTAAACGCAGCACTGATCGCCGTTCCGCCGACTCGCCCACACCTGCCGTACCTCAGCCCATCATGAACGCGCACAGCTGACGCCCCGCTTATCCCACCTCCCAACAACCTGAGTTATCGGACATGCGCCCTGCGCGGGCCTTCCTCAGTCGGCGGGATCCACTCCGAATAAAAGCAGCCCAGCGCCGGACCAGGCCCCACACGCACCAATCACGCCTGCCTTCGCTCCCGCCATGTCCTCGCAGAACTACCACATTGTTGCGGTCCCGCCCAACGAATGGGGCCACATGCGCCCCATGATCGCGTTCCTTGCGCGCCTCGTCGCGGTGTCGCTTGAGAGCGTCGACGTTACTGTTACGCTTATCATCGCCGAGTCGGCGGTCGCGAAGGCGCGCACTGAGCTTTCTATTCAGCTCGCGGGCGAGGGAATCCAGTCTGCGGAGAGCCGATTTGAGTGCGTCGCGTCTATGTCGTTTAGCTCGGTGTAACTGGGACTGACCTCGGGATCTGCTTAGAGTTGTGCCGACGGCCGTGCACATGTTCTGGCCAGCGGATTCATACCTGCCCGCCCTGAAGGCGACCTATGCAGAAGTCATCAAGAAGAAAGAGCCCGACTTTGCTCTACTCGAGGTGCGCATTCTTCCTGGTGCTCCTTCGATCGCTGGCTGAGAATAGAATAACAGTCCATGATCCACCCCTTCTTCGACGTCGTCCGCTCGTCGGCGACGAAGCCCGTCAAGGTCGGCGCGTGGCTCCCAGTCGCGCTGCCATCGTGGACGAGCATGGCGCCCATTTGCTACATCCGTGACGACCCCCAGGCGTACGTCAAGCAAGTCGAGGCGACCATGGCGGAGAAGGGCCTTGGATACATGGAGGCCGCCAGCGATGTCAGTAGGGTTTCTTTCTTCCCTCTGGCTGAGAACTGCTGACAGAAAATGCCAGGCCTACCTGTCGCACGTCAACGGCCGCGTGCTCCGTATCCCCGGATTCCCTGAAATGACCGACTATGAGGGCTTCCCGCAGGAGGTAAGTGACTGCGTCCATCAAGCTCGCATCACTTTTCACTGACGTTTCCTAGCCTCCCGTCCTGCTCCCCGTCGCAATGGTCGTCGACTGGGTCTTCGGCATCCGCGACGCGGACATCCTGGTGACGAGCACCGCGCAGGCGCTCGAGCGCCAGGGCCTGCAGGTGTTCAGCAAGTGGCTCAAGGAGCAGCCGAAGCACAGCGACATCCTCGCGGTCGGCCCGCTCACGTCGAAGCGCACGCCCGAGGTCGCGCGCAAGGAGAAGGAGGAGGCGGACGCGGGCGGGTTCACCGCCTTCCTCGACGAGTGGGCCGCGAAGAAGGGCGAGAAGTCCGTGCTCTACGTGCGTCCCATTCCCTTCCCTTCTTTCGTGCCGGGCAGAGCTGACGTGGATGCGGACATGCAGATCTGCTTCGGCTCGGTGCTGCTCCCCGCGGAGATCGAGCACCTCTACGCGGTCATGCGCGTGCTCCTCGAGCTGCAGATCCCCTTCATCATGGTCCTCTCCGACGCCGCGCGCGCGGCCCTCCCCGCCGACCTCGCCACCGCCGTGCGCGACAGCGGCCTCGTGAAGCTCACCCCCTGGGCGCCGCAGCAGTACATCCTCGCGCACGCCGCCGTCGGCTGGTTCCTCTCGCACTGCGGGATCAACGGCACGCTCGAGAGCCTGTGCCTGCGCGTGCCGATGGTGTGCTGGCCGCTGTTCGCGGACCAGCCCGTGCTCTCCATCCTCGTCGCGCAGGTGTACGGCTGCGGGTACGAGCTCGGCGAGGTGCGCAAGGGCTTTGGGCTCAAGTACCGCGCGAGCACGGGCAAGACGCCCGGCGGGACGGTCGGGGATGTGACGAGGGAGGCGAAGGAGATTTTCACGAAGGCGTTCTTCAATAAGGAGGAGCGCGCGAAGGTGGATGCGAATTTGGAGAAGATGGCGACGGAGCTGAATGCGGCGTGGGATGGCGAGGGCGACGCGCGCGCGAGTGCGCTTACGCTGCTGGATTTCATTCGCAAATAGAGGATAGACGACAAGACACGATGTTGTATGTTTAGAATAGGTATTTATAATGGGCAATGGTGTACACAAGCAAAACCCAGCTTGAAGCGTCGAAGACGAGACTTGTGCAAGCGAGACTCAATACATGCAGTCATTCAAATATGATATTAAACACAACACGGTATAACTTGATGCTTGGGATATAATACAAAGTACAACACGAGACATAATCCATCAAACATCGTAAGAGGTCATCACAGGTATAACAATAACAGCAGTCCAGAAACAAAGTGCGCTGGCGGCGCTCACGCCTCAGGAGGAATAGGAATCGCTGGAGGCGCGTCCGCGCGCAGCGTGGGCGGAGTAATCGTCACGTCCGGCAGAGGCACGACGGGGCCTAAGATGGGCGGGCTGGGGTCGGGCGCGACGGGGGTTGGGACTGTCACGGGCGGGTTGGGCGTCGGTGCTGGCGGTGCGGCCTCGTCTTTGCCTGTGTCTGTCTTGGGCTTGGGGGGAGGCGGCGGCGGGAAGTCCCACGGGCGCGGAACCTGGTTTATATATGAGCTCAGAGTATCATTTGGGATGCAGGCAACAGGCATACCAGTGCAGCGGGCATAATCCTAACCGCATCACCAGTTGTGAGCATGATATGCAAGGAAAAGTTAAGAGAAATAGCGTACCACGTCGCGGCGCATACAACACCCTTACCCTTATTCTGCCCTTTGATAGTCCCGAACTCAAATTCCATGTACTGCGAGATGTAGCGCACGAAGGGCAGGATCTCGCGCACGCCGCCGTTGATCACGCCGAGCGCGGTCAGGAAATTCATGACCGCGTGCGAGATGGACTGTGCTTTCTGTAGGCGGAATGGAATTAGTTTAGATATTTAAGGGTAGGAGGAACGGGACCTACGTCGAGGTATTGGAGAGTCGGAGGGGGGAGCACAATTTCGAGGCCCCACCAGTCTGTGGGAATGTAAGTCAGCTTATTGACGGGTGTGCATGCCTGGACACTCACAGGTCAAGACCGATATCCTGTCAGTGGGCGGATATACGCCTGTTTGAAAAAGTTTACCATCGACGCTGAGACGTGTCGCACAGGAACTGACCTGTATGGTCTGGCATGATAGCCTTTCCCGTAGCGTAGCCCAACGACATGAGCTGCGGCGTGATTTGCACGATACCATTGATCACCGTCTCCGCGGTGGGCACGGCACCCGCCAGCAGCCCAGGCCCGTCGCCGGGCTGCCCAAGCCCCAGATCCGGCGTCGTGATCAAACTCACGATATTCATGTCCTTGAACGCCTCCGTCAGACTGTCGATACTCGCCGTCGCGACGCTCGGCAGCTTGATCGCCTCAAGACGGCTCTCGATGTCCCTAACGGCAGTAGCAAGCGACGCGGAGGCATCGTCCTTCAACCGGCTGAACATATTCGTGTCCGCCTCTTCCTCGCTGTACTGCAGGCAGACCGCGTGGATCGGCATGCCGGCGGGCAGCGCCGTGCCCTTCGGCACGGTGCCCGTGCTCGCCGCGCCGTCGACCGCAGGCAGCGCGCGCAGCTGCGTGATGATCTTGCCCGCGGGCTTCGGCTGCAGGAGCTGCGTCTTCACCTTGCTGAGCTGGCTGCGCGTGATCGCAGTCGTGGGCCGCGCTTTTCCTGCCGCAGTTTCAGGACCGACCATGAGCGAGCGCACGACGAGCGCGGACTGCCGCGCCTTGCGCTCCGAGCTGGGGAAGGCGGGCCTGAGGCGCGTGAGCGTGTATGCGTCGGCGGCGCGGCGGCGTTTCTCGCGCTCGAGCTCGAGGGACACGACGGGCTTGTGCGGGTCGTGCGGCGGGTTGAAGTAGGCGAGGACATGGCGCCAGTAGGAGAGCACCCGTTTGCTGTCTGCCTCGCCGGAGGACGAAGTACGCGACGACGACGGCGCAGGTAGGTGGGCCGTGCCTGCAGAGATATAAGGTACCTTGAACATGGGATAAAGAAAGATCATTACCTGGGACTTCCTCGACTTTACCCGTCGCGTCCGCCTTTTTCTCGAGAGGCAGCGCGTCGGCAGACTTGGGCGCGAACGGAGCGGGTTTCTCGAGCACGTTCATGGTAGGAAAAGAAAGGAGAGAAGTGCTCTGGACGTGGAGCATTCCCCTCAGGTTATAAAGGAGTGATCGAAGGCAGAAGGCTGAGAGAGCCTGTCGCAGTCGTGCGAGCACCGGTGCTGGTGCTTCGAATCTGCACCAACGGCGTTACCGGCCCGGCGCTGTACACTGTTGTTGCAGAACTCGACGACACCGGCTCTGAACTTGACTCAAACGACCCTCAATCAGCTATGTTGGATAAGGAACAAACAGCTGCTGTCATTGCGAAACGATGGCGGCGACGGCACCTGCGTTTCTTCTATACAATTCGCAACACTCGTCCAAGAGTACTCAAGGCTGTCCAAGGTTAGAACTATCTCTCGTAGACTTCACACAGCCCAACTTCACAGATACGTGCATCCGCACGGCATGAAAGTAGGTTGTGCTAGTCACGGGCATCACAAAGCTGTACTACAGACACCTCTATTCTCACCTTGGATGGGAACGGGATCTTCGTGGACCGCCGCTCCCACATTTCGACACTGGACACTTGTTGGACGCCGTCACCTTTCCAAAGAACTTGTTACGTATCTGCGGCAGGCGACAACTGTCCAGACACGACATGTGGCATTCTCAGAGCACAGTCAACTGTCCTGTGGGCACAGATGATGGTGCGTAGACAACGCGCACCGGCGCATTGTTGCGACAGCTGTCGGCGACCAGACGTCCTAGTTCCATACAAAACTACGGAACCCTATCCAGCTCACAGGTGACGGCTTCCGTTATGGCAACGCGGCGATTTCTTGAACTCTACGTGGGTCCGGAATAGAATCGCAGGCTGCGATTGCGTCATGGTTCGACAACGAGGCGTGCCATGCGTCGTTATCTCGACGGCGAGTCAAAGGATCTGCACTCGAACAATTTGAAACAGCTCTGCACAGAGATGGTTATAATGCTCCAGTTCCAAGCAGGCTCAGCCAATGCCCAGCTCGAGACATCCCGCTCACCCCGTTCGTCCCGTAGCTTTTACGCTCCTGGTACGTCTTGACCGCGGGCGGGCTATGCCAAGGACACGGTCTTCGAAAGAGGGCACTCTTCGCTCCGGCACACCGTACCCCCAGCCCGCCCAGCAACGAGAACAGACGCGGCGCAGATACCGTCGCGCGAAGAAAGTCGCCGCTTCAGAGATTGCAGCCATGCCGAAGACGGCCCCGGTACCCATTGTGATATCGTCGGACGAGGAGACAGGCACTCGCGGGCCGTGCCGTCGTAGGAACGCCGCACGCAAGTGCAAGCGAGAAGTCATCGTGATTTCGTCGGACGACGAGGATGCCAGGCCTCTCCCCCCCAGTATCAATGGGCCCGTGGATCCGACGCGCAGAGAACTCAACCGTGCTCGGGCGCAAGGACGTCTGCCGGGGGACGGGGGATGCAGCATCGCGGGGAACGAAATAATCGTAAATAATAGCTCCGAGGTATGCGCTGCAATTCCTCGTCTTGACATATCTGATCAACCAGGACTTTTGTGTGCAGGACATCGCCATGTACGAAGCAAGGCTGGCGAGCTACGAGCTCGAAGTAGCGTCGCTCCGCCAGCGCAAGGAAGCGCTTGCGCAAGCTGCGGCCGCCGCCGAGGACGCGGCCGCGGCAACGCGATCCAGGGTGGAGGATGAGATTCTGCAGCTGAAGGCAGAGTTGGCCGTGGAGCAGGCGGCCACGCACGAAGAGGTCGGTCGCATGTATGTCCTCGAGACGAACCGACGGACTGATCATACTTGCGAAAGTGCCGCCTCTTGCAGGTCCTCGCCGACATCATATCGTGCGACATCTGCAGCGAACGCATGTTCAAACCCGTCACGTACGTCTCTTACCTTACCCTATCTCTCCTCTCCTGGGATCAATTGAACGCAAACATAACCCGCAGCCTCGACTGCGGCCACACCTTCTGCCAGTCCTGCGTCGCCGGCTGGTTCCGCACCATCGAAGAGCAGCACAGAGAGCTCCACCCGCTCTACGACCCCGCGACCGCCGTGCCCGCGCCGCACGCCGCGCTCCTCCAGCACCTGTCCCCGCTCCACCGCATCGTGCTCGCCGAAGTAGCGGAGGAGCACCCGCGCGCGCCGTATACGTGCCCGGTCTGCCGCAAGGCGGTGGGCGGGACGGGAGAGTGCGTGATGTTGAAGGCGGTGGTGGAGGCGGTTGTGGAGACGGAGGCGGCGGGTGCGCAGGTGGGGTCGGGACCCAAAGCCAAATAGACAGGGTCAAATGGCCTTGGTCGCTTGGTGTGGTCCGTGGATAAGGACAAGGGAGCGGCTACGGTACAAAGATCGTATAAGAATTTGTCAGTGCGATCAATGCTGAAGTGGATGTGGGCTACATTGTACATTAGGTTGCAGTTGAGAAAAGCTCATCATGTGGGGCATGGTTATAGGAAATTCGAATACTGCGCTCCTTGGCTGAAGCTGGTTTCAGCAAAGCACAGATCACCGGGGCTTACTTCTATAGTCACTGTTCCTCTTCAAAGTCTGCATCTTGCATGCAATCGTTCACGGATCAAGCAGATAGCACGAAACCAGATAGTCAACCCCGAGGCGCTGCATTCAATCGACGTTCATCTAGTGACTACGACACGAGGCGTACGGGTACCAGTCTGAACCACAAGAAGTAGGAAAGGATAAAGAATATTTATGCATTCAAATGTACATCAGTAGCCGCTTCCATTCGTCTGCCGCGCGGAGCAAAGTTAGCCCAAATCATCTACAACGCAAGCGATAGAGAAGACGCACTTTATCCTTGAGCTGCCCGATGAATTGTTGGTAGCTCGGCAGCACGTCCGCGCGGTCCTGAATGAGCCCGCTCATGGCCCACAGGCGGAGCGGCGGCTCGCCGTCCTCCTTCACGACGTACAGGTGCGGGTAATACACGCCGCGGCGCATTTCGCGCGTCTTTTGGACGATGGCATTCACGCGCTGCGAGAAGGGGTTGTCCAGCAGCGGCAGGGTCATCTACGACAAAAATTTCAGTTCATCTTTTGAAGGTACATAAAGGCTCTGAAACGCACCTTGCCACCACGCAGGACCTCGTAACTCGGCAAGTTGAAGACATCGACGACCAGCTGCGGCACAGCATCACGCCCAACATAGAGGAAGATCGTCTGGCCGTCCTCGATGAGGTACAGACCATGTCTCGCGATCCGTTCTGACGTGAGCGGGAGCGGCGGAGGCATGATCACACCGTGCTCGCCGACGGTGCCGGCCTGTAAAGTGACAGCGATCAGTCATAAAGGCACCAAGCTACGTTGTATGCTGCTGACCTCAGGTGGCATGTCGTGCAGCGAGTAGAAATTGGGGTGGATGTAGGGCATCAGCAGCTCCGAGGGCAGCGACGTAAGCAGAGCCTGCGCATATGCCCTGAGATCCGGGGGGATCTGAGCGCTTTGCCGAACGCCAACCTGGATAAGACGGTCAGTACCAGGTCCTGCCTCACGCTCCAGACTACGGTTGAACTAACATTCTTCAACAACCCGAGCACCAGCAGCGGCAGATACTTCAGGTTCTCGCTGATCGCCAGCTGCGCGCTGGCACCCGACCCTGCGGCGGTCATACTCGACTTGTACGACTGCAGAATCTCGACCATCTTTGCCAGAACCGCGTCGCGCGCATCCTCGAGCTTGTGGGTGATCGAGCGCTCGACGGCCTTGTTAGCGAGCAGGGTGGCAATGGCAACCTGATCTGCGGACGCATATACTTCCGACAGGTTTGAGGTAGTCGGCAGTGCGAGCGTGATGACACGGATGCGGCGCTCGCCTACAGAAGCCATTTAGCAAGCAAACCATTTGATGGACAGCGGGCTACGCACCATAGCAAGTCGTATGTAAAACTGCCGTCTGGAGCACCACAAACGGTGTCGTCAGGTTCTCCTCGATCTGCACTTCGATCGCATATGACGTGTCCTGCGGCACAGCAGGCATGGCGAGGAGGTCCGTCGAACGCACGAAGAAGTTGCCATGGAAGGACGCCATGCGGAGCCCACGCGACGCACGCACGCGCATGACGGCCTCCAACATGATGGGCATCGCAAGCACTTCCCCGAACTCGTGTGCAAACTTGACGGCGTCTTCAGAGCGCGCTGCGTTGAAGGCAGGGTAGAAATACGTCTGCCCAGAGGTATAATGGGGGAGGCAGGCTAAGTAGGGTATGGTGAGTATAGTTGCTGGGCAGTGTATAGAGGACTGTACCTAGTGTAGCAATATCCTGGTACGCTGAGCTGAACAGGAACATATCGACTGACACTTGGGCACGCGAACATTCGATAGCAAAGGTCTTGTAGAAGGGAGAAGCCGCTTGCAAAAGGCCGGACTCCTGGTTGAACGTCAGATCATGGTAGAGGCAAGAATTTTCACGAGTACTAACTTTCGACGTGCCAAGTACCTTGGGGTCTTCTCTGTTCTTGAGTGCCCCGGGGCCAAGACTAGGAAGAGTCGATGACAGAACAAGAATCTTGCCACCTATCGGCGCCTGAATCGCAATGATTCATCCAGTCAGATTCCTTGCAGGTATAGATCGCGAACAGACTTACCATAAGCTTGAAACCGGCCTGAAGAGCAGGGCCCAAAGCGCTCCCAAGTGTGTGGTTTTCCTGGAACATATCGTTCACCCTGCCGAGCAAGGATTCGAGCGAGGCGCGTGCCTCTGACATGTTTACAAGAAGGTCGGTGGGTTTGGGAAGGAAGACGTCGTCGATGTCAGATACCACCATCATTGTCGAATCTGCCGTGCCAGACTAATAACATACGCGTCACCTTTCCCGCCACAACAGCAATGAAGTGGAGCGCACGTACAGGCATAGAGAAGAAGTAGAGGGACGTGTCAAAGCCGATGATAGCAACCTTCGTCCGCTGATCCTCATTCGGAATGCGGTCGAGGTTCTCAAGGATAGTTCGAGTGGCCGTTGCGACCATGCCTTTCGAACAAGATGTCAAACCTCCGAGGCAATCATAGACATAGACTACTCGACGTACCTGACTGCACTGCCGAGTGGCTCACGTCGATTAAGAAGATGTACACCGCCGGCTGAGGCGGGCGAACCATGTACTCCGTAGGTGCGACAAATTCGACGACAGAATGGTTGAGCTCGGCGCGCGCCCACCGATCGCCTGGCTGATTCCGGGCCTGATCCCAGTCGAAGAGCTGGGGGACCTCGTTCGACATGGAGCACATACAGCATCGCCAGCTGGCGGGGATACATGAGAAAGCTGCAAGTATCATGCATACATACTGGACTCACCGATTACCGCCATCAATAAACTGCACATAAGGGTTGATGTACGTCCTGCATCTCCTGCACCGCGCGATAACTGTGTCCGTGACGACCGGCACGGGCTCCTCCCCATCCTTCACCGAGCGGTACGGGGTGATGACCAACCCAAGCGGAATCTTGCTCTTTCCCAAAAGCGAGCTCGTGGTGGGGATCGCGTTCAGTGTGGAGCGCTGGTATGAGAAGTGTGCATTCGCATGCGGAGAGGGCGAAATCGACGCGCCGGGCGGCAGGCGGATTTCAGGCGGGGGCCGCGACAGCTCTCGCGGGTCGGGCGGCGTCGTGAGCAAGTTCGTCGTGTAGATCTGGAACGGCTTCTGCCCGCCTGCACCACCCATGCCCATCTGCCCAAACTGGTCCGCGAGCGCACCGACCTGAGCTCCGGGGCCTTGAGGCTGGCCTCCATACGCGGGTTGTTGGTACTGGGGACCATTGATGTAATCCGGCTCGCCGGGAGGGGCGGGGGCGTAGTACGGCGCGCCGGCGGGTTGCTGCTGCTGTGACGCGAATTGGTTTTCGGCTGCGAGACCGGGCGTGAAGAGCTGACCACCCGCTTGCGGCTGACCTACGCCTGCACCTGCGCCGCCGTAAGCTGGTGGGGCAGTGAGGCCATCGGATGCGCCATAGTAGGCTTGCGTTTGGCCTGCTGCGTATTGGCGTCGTTTCCCGTGATGTGTTGTCGGTGGAGGAGACCCAGAGGCCGGGGGAGGAGATCCAGCGGGCACAGCAGCAGAAGGGTGTTCCCATTGGGCACGACCGGTCGCAGTTTCTGTAGCGAGTGATACGTCGCGTCACACAGGAAAGACTGATAACATTGCTCTCGTACCAATGAAAACGTATCTCTGATTCGTAGCGTCCCTGCACGGCAACATACATGATAATTCCTGGAGCAAAAACGGGCTAAAACGTACCATTCCGCGGCCCATCCTGGAGGCAACTGCTGCGCTGGGTCAGCCATGGAAAAGGGAGATGAGAGTAGAGGAGGAACAGTTGTAGACGATAATTGGACTTGGTTTGGTGATGCCCCCGTAGCCGTGACACGTACATGTTCCCACGCTACTTGCCTCGGCTTACCCCGGTTCCTTACACTGCAGACGATACGAAATGTCCCTCAGCGGTCAATTGCTATCGAGCATCAAGTCTCAGGATATCAAATCCTTGTGAGGTGGGGAGAACCTTGCCTTTCGGTTTTGAAGGACATCTGACGCCGTCCAGGTGTTACAGTAAGCCACGCAGCTCCTTGAACCGGATGCATCGAACTCAAAGTTGGTCTACTTTTTGCCGGTTTCCCATTCCCTTGGGACATCGTCTAAAACGAGCTAGGAGTATTTTCAGCGTTGAGCCCGAGTCCAGTTTCCCACCGCTCGAATGCGTTGGAAGGAAGGAAGGAAGTATGTCTCGTTGATTGTGTGCCGGGACTCGTATGATGCTCCTGTGAACCCTCCCTCCTTCGCGAGAGAGGGCGAGCCAGATCGCTAGTATTCGAGGTGAGTCGATTTGATAGACGCAAGGCATGTCATTCTCCGGAAGAATGTAGATCCTGACATCTCTTCTACATCTGAACACGAGAAATATCAATTTATCCCTGTTTCACGGTCCTGTGAATTCAAGCACAGGATGGTCCCAATCTCTAAAACTCATATCCATGCTACTTCAGCGTGGCGACGGTGAGCCTCATTCCGTGTCTTCACCATTAATGAGCGTTTATCTGCACGTTATCATGGAGCGGGCGTTTCACCCATTGATTTGTTCCTTTGGGCTGCCCTGGCGCAGTGGCGATCAACTGTATCCGCTCGCACCGAACAAGTCGTCTTGGAGGTACGCATGATGGATACTGACGGTCAATTCCAGTATATAGGTGCCACGAATTGCCTAGACAAGCCTCCAGGCGCTGGCCTCCTCGAAGAACGTTCACTTCTGGCATACGTCATAGAGAGTATTCCGCACTTCGAATCTACTCGGCTCTGACTTCTAGCTGCAATCTTACTGGCAACATCCCAACATGGTTCGCCAGCGCCTTGCAAGTAGCTTCCACTCCTGCTTGTTACAGATTTATGCTATCACCAGAGCGAGCCGGCTCCACTCAATTGATATGACCTGTGACGAGCAGTTCTATCGTGGTTCCAAGAGGCCTGGCAGCCCGACGAGTCGTCCAACTCATTCACTGGTTGCTGGAACCGAGATATGAGCTGCACTAGCAGATCGTTTCCTGTGGTCATCAAATTATCGTGCACAGCGCCCCGCACTTCGCATTGCTAGCATGCCACCTACAACAGCCCACACACTCCGCGAATGATATGCCCGCATCGCATTGGCACCCGTCTGGTTATGATTTTTGCGAAATGAGGCCTCGATATATTCACATGATGGCCATCGGCTATCTCGTGGCGTACTCGCGGTGCTCGGATGTGCTTGAGCCGCAATGTTGGTATGAGCTAGTGGTGCTCTTGAGGACATAACTAATACAACAGACAGCTTAGACGGCCGTCACAGCGAGCTCGGCATACGTTCTTATTTGCTCCTATCGACCAGTTGCTCACGTATATAACTTCTCCCCGTTGTCCAAAGTTTCCTCCAACTCAAACCAACCACTCGATCCTACCGACCGACCTACCGGCCCAAGCTTTCGCCATGCAGTTCACCACCCGCACTCTCGCCTCTCTCGCCATCCTCGCCCTGAGCAGCAGCGTCGCACGCTCCATAGAGGTCGCCTTCTTCACCAGCCGCGACAACTGCGCCGGCCAGCCCGCGCAAGACTACCAGGATGTCCAATGCAACCACTGCGTCGACCCGCCCCTCGGTGCGTTCTCTTCCTCACCCCCTCCGCCGCTCTTTCGTCCTGACCCATGGCGCGACAGACTGGTTCGCCGTGCGCTTCTCCGGCCTGTCGAACAACCGCGTCACGATCCACAACGAGATAATGCCCTATTTCGCCGGGATTGTGCATTTTTACTGACGCGTGCGCAGGACGGATGCACGAGCGACTCCCAGGTCGGCCAGGGCAACGGCGACCACTGCGCCATCGCTGGCAGCACGGCGATTCGCTCTGCCTTCGTCGCATGCTAAGCGGCTCACCCCACGGTGCAGCCGCGAATTGTGCGGTAGGTTCAATTGGGAGATGATCAGTGTCGTGCCGCTTCTATGTTAAAGTCGCTCGTGTTGTGTGGTGTTGTAAATTTCTTGCAGTGTACGAATCTATCAGATCGCTTCGAATTCGTCCTTCAATCCAACACCTCTTCTCTTCAATATTAAATATATCTATTGTCGGTCCTTTCGTGCGGCATACCCCCGCGAAGCAGCCGGTCACGCAATTAGATGAGACCAGCAGCCTCGTGACGGCTGAAAATTCGGGTTTCGGCCATTCATTATCAGAGTATAGACAAAGACTCCAACTAAAAAATCAACACAAACGAGCCAGCAGCACCCCATCACCGCTTTCTCCGCGTCGTGCTCTTCGCGGCACCCGTTCCAGCCGTCGCCCTCGCACGCCTCCTCCCCCCGGCACTGATCTTCTGCGGGGACGGCGGCTCAGGCGAGCTCGACGCGACACTCAGCCGCGAGCTCCGCCGGGGCTTGAACACCTCGTCCGCATCCTCCTGCTGCGCGGCGCTCGGGCGCGCCATGCGCCCCTTGCGTGTGGGCCGCTTCACGAGCGGCGCCACCTCGTCCTCGTCCTCCTCGGGCTGGTCGTCGGGCATGAACGCGCCGGGCACGCTCCGCGTCGACGCAGACTCCTTCACCTGGGGTGCCGCCTTGCGCGCGCGCGTGGCGCGGGTCTGCCGCGTCTTGTTCGGCGGCGGGGAGGACGACGGGGAGGGGGGCTGGTGCGCGTGGTTTTTCGAGTGCTCTCGCCTGTGTTCCGGGGTAGGCTCGTCATGGAAGGCCCCCGGGACGCGGTGCTCGACGTCCTCGAATTCGGGCTGGTCTTTGGCGTTGCGGCCGAATACGGAGTGGGCGAATGACGGGGCCGGCGGCTCCTCGCGGTTGGATGACCGCTGTCCTGCGCGAGGGGCTTCTTCCTCTGGGCTCTCGTCTGCGTGCTCTCGATGATCCTTCACCCACTGTTTCTGCGGTACCGACTGTGGTGGAGTAACGAGATTAAGCTGAGTGGAAGGCGCTGACGGCTCAGGCGGATTATAGAAGGCGTTGCGTTTCGATTTGCCTGACGCACTGGTAGTGCCGAAAAGAGATGAACCGTTGGCAGGTGCATTCGAGCGGCCTTGGCTTAACCGAGGTCCGCGGAAGGTCGACTGGAGAGCTGGAGGTGCTGAGGGACGCGTGCTTGTCGACACTGGTATTTGTGTAAGCGGCTGTGACGCCTGTGATCCTACAAGGCCAAACGATGGGCCTTGGCTGCCGTTCACATTCCCGTTGATAGCAGGAGCATATGGATCGTGCGCCCTCGCCACACCTGTAAGACTTGTACCGGACGGGATGATTGGACTGACGTAGGGTGCCGCGGGTCCTGGCAGTCCAAGCGTAAATGTCTGGGACCCGGAGGAAGATGGCGCAGGTGTCGGCAGCTGCTTCACAGGCTGCACCTCCTCCCAAGACATGCTGAGGTCTCCAGAGATACCATTTGGTTTGGCCTTGGCCTTGGCGGGCGCGTGTTTCTGCGGAGCGACGCTCTTTCCTTGTCCAAGCGTCGAGAGTTCCTCCTCAATCCGCAATCTCTCGATGGACGGCAGCAATGCTAACGCATCATCAACCATCTTGCGACGGTCCTCGACCGCTTGCGAGACGCGTTGTCCGTGGGCCGCATTCGTGAATTGGCGGTCCAGTTTCACAGCCCTTGCGTAATTGCCGGAGTGAATGAGACGGACGCAGACTAAATCTTGCAGGATGGCTACAGACGTCGGAGGAAGCGACGACGGGGATTCGAGGGCGTACGCGTGTATGAGGTTTTGTTCGAAGGGGGAGAAGGGAAATGCGATGAGTTGAGAAAGAGGTTCCGTGCGCGGCGTAGCTTCAAGATGGGTTAGACATGCATATTGGAAGGTGACAGAAAACACTCACGAGAAAGACACCAGCTCAGAATTTTTCGTAGTAGCCGGGACCGCGTCTCGGTCTTTTCGGGGAAAGAGCGCTGGTATAGCCATGCTTCCATCAAGCTATTTTCTGCTAGTGCTACAGCGTACATGTCGATGTCGTCGGGTTCCGTAAGTAAGGGTTTGGCAGTGCGGATGTAGCGCAGGATGAGTGTGTTGGCGTTGTCGGAAAGAGAGATGGCCTGCAATATTTTTGAGGTATAGTCACGGTTCAACCGAACGTCAGACAGCAGCGAGATAGCTCTCTGGATGGTCATCCTTCATGAGACGCGGTGTACCCAAACAGAGTTGGTGACGTACCTCCACGTTGATTCCCGAATCCAGATGCCAATACGCGTCCGACAGTGCCGAGAACTGCGGGGGTATGCACCTCTCCTCCTTATAAGCCTCCTCTCTTCCATCCTGATGCCATTTGAGCAAGAAATAGATGAGACAGTCTTTCTTGAGCGCGTCATAACTTGAGTTCTGTATGGAATCGAGTAGACGCTGGAGTGATGCAACGTCGGCTGGTGGCCAAAGTGTGTCCGGCTCACGTATGCCTCCCGAAGCTAATAGTATGTCAAAGATGAGAAGGTCAGACATGCTTGCGCGCCTCGTCTCTATTTCGTGCGCTCGCGGTTCACGCCACGGGAATCCTTCGGGGGTGAGGTCGAAGAGAGCAAGGAGGTTTCCGGGATCTGAGTGTGGGGCATCCTAAAAGCCAGTCAACGTGTCAGTTCTTCCAGAGTATGCGAGACCCAATTGGCATACTCACGACGTCCATGCTGCCTGAGTTAGTGTACAAGGGTAACGTCTATGATGGGGGTGGAGAACGCGACGAACGATGAGGTCGAGGACGCGGAAAAGCAGAACCTCACGTGCCACATCGGCCCTCGTCCACGAGGATTGCCTTTTTGGTGAACAATACTTCTCTCATCCAGCACAATGGTTGCTCCTTTTTCTGTCTACTGTCCCCACGACATACAGTCCACTCAGCGAAGCAATGCACTACCCCAACAGCCATGATCGAAGGTTTGCCTGTCAGCGGCCATTTTTGCCACCAAGTTGGGCGTCGCAGCACAACTAGACATCTCCTGCACCATTGAATCTTACGAGCGGCCTTTGTCTCGAATTGTGATTATTCGCTCAAGTCCTTCATGGCGAACTCTGTGGTCGCTCACATACTGCAGCTCTGCAACGGTACCCAATTGTCCGGGTTTCAGGCAAGGTCTGAATACTGATGTCTTGGAGTGAGATCCTATATCAATTATTCTAGGAGACAATGTAGGTCAATTCCATCAACGCCTTCGCTGACCGAAGCTGTGTACAGACATGGCCCATCAATGTGTTTAGCTGTTGTAGCGGTTGGATGAGTGCTGACCGCGGAAAATACATGGCACCGACTATCGGCCATCGTTGTACGATTTTCACGGAACGACCACCGTAGACCAGGGCTCTGCCGCCTTGCAACTACGCGTCTTAGCATCGGTTACGGCGTATGTCGGCGATGATGAATCGTGCCAGTTTTTATGCTGATGACGCCGAGAAGTCAACATCGCTGCCATGAATTTGACTCCAGTGAAACGAGTTAGTCTTTCATCCACGTCTACGCTCTCTTTCTGCGTCTTGTATGTCGCAAATGAGCGCGTATATGCGTGAATTCAATCACGTCCAACCGTCGATTCTTTCTGCTGCGGTCCTAGCTTCCTCTAAGGCTGCTATGGACCGCGCTTGAAGAACCAGATTACGAGCAAAACGGAAAGGAGGAAACTGCGTTTCGTCAACCGTGACCGATTGATCGACCCCAGATTTGGTCTTGTATGACTTACAGCTTCAAATTCACGCGTAGAACTCATTACGCACTCAATATCAACTGTAGTCGCGAAGACCACACGTCAAGAATCGGTCTGCCAGAGGATACTCTCACTGGATTGGAAAGGCCAGGAGATGTTACAGACGATGCAGTTCAATTAAACGCTTTAGCGGCTTCTTCCTTTCATACTTGGATGGTTCATTAGCCGGACAAAATGGTGTCCTTGGCCTTCAGCATTTCGCCGGGTCCTTCGGTGGCATGTCCTGAAATCCGTTGTTACTACAGTTAAATGTACAACATCGACAGCAAGAATTCACAAAGCTCATCAATCATAAGGGGAGAATCTACTTGGCCGTCGGCTGCTGTGCCGCCCTCCTTTCGGCTGCGCGGTCAACCAGTGATGCGTCAGCGGCGTTGGCGGCGGGGACCTGCAACTTATTGGTACCTTGGTTGCGATTCTGCCGGGAATCGCCCTTGAAGCCGATGTAGTAGACGCGTGTCTGCTCGCCACCGACAGCGTCGTCCTGTGTCACGGGGAGTACACAATGAGCTAGTTGACTCATATTGGCTCTACGGAAATTACGCACGAAGTATAATGACAGTGAAAAGACGTTGGCAAAGGCCGCCATACGCAGAGGATATTCGACGACAGAAACCCCACCCTGGAGGCTGATGTCGAGTGCCGGCTTCGTGTCCTCCGCATCGGAGAAGTCGACGATATTGGCATGGTTTGCGAAGACACGCAAATGCTGTGGCGTAGACTCGCCTCCGCCTGGCGATCGAGGTTTACGTGACGAAATGGTGGCCAGATGCAAAGCACTGACCTAATTTCAGCAGAAGCGACTTCAACCGCACATTCTCTATGAAGGGTATATGAATGATCATCTATACCCATGAATGCGGTCAATGGTCACCGCGGGATAGCATGTACTGGCATTGTGATCCTGACCTGATCGTCCACATTGGACTCTGCAAATTTCTCCACGGACTCACGTTCGTCCCATGGCTTGATAGTTGCCTTGGCGTCCTCTGGTACAGTCAGATTCAACCCGTGGACACTTTCCCATGCCTCAGGGTCAATCGCAGCTGGAGGATCCTGACTATTGGGCTTACTTATGTCTATCAATCAGGCCGTACAGGCTTTCAGAAATGTCGATGTCTGACTGCGCAGCGGCCTCAGAGCCTCCCAATGGATTGGCAGACATAGCTCGACGCAGATGGTTCAGATGCCGTGGGTGTTGTTGCGGGCGCTCTCGACGCGCGTCGGGATTGTAAACGCGTCGGGCGCGCAAACAGGTGCAAACAGGACCTTCCTGTTTGGGACGGATTAATTCTCGGCGGCGGGGACGCGACGCTGCAGCTGGCACACTCGTTCCCCAACCATGAACCGCCTCGCCAGGTATGCAGCCTCTGCACAACGGCGGGCGCAGCGCACACAACCCCGCATTGCGGCATACGCGGCGACGCCATGCTGTTCGACACTCCGCCTCTATTCTTCGGACGTGACGAACAAACCACCACCCGCCTCCGAGGCAGAACCCGCACCCGGGGCAGAGTCGCCGAAGAAGGATGCTAAGGACCCTTCGTCATCTGCTTCAAAATACAATAATCTTCCCTTCCCTGACCTCATGAAGCCCGAGCCTTTCTTCGACCTAAAAGACAGTGCTGAATTCCCTCCTTCCAAACTCTCAGCATACCCGTCGCGCGTCGTCGTCCGCAACGACCCTTCCATGTTCCTCAAGGAACGCGAAATGTATCCGGACGGTCGAAATGAAGGTCCACAGAGGACAGCTGGTGAGGGAGAAGACGCGGAGAAGGAGGATGAGGAGGAGTATTCGCCATCCCGCCAACTGCAATTCACCCAGCGCGAGCTGTCCCAACTTCACATGTTTCCCCTCGTCATCCGGCGCGTCGTGCAGCAGACCGGGAAGGGCAAGATCAGTAGGATGTACATGCTCGTGGTTGTGGGCAACGGGCGCGGGCTGGTCGGCTACGGCGAGGGCAAGGATGACGAGATCCCTCGCGCGCAATCCAAGGCGTACCTTCAGGCGCTGCGCAGCATGGACTACGTCGATCGCTTCGAGCAGCGCACGATCTGGACTGAGATGTCGAGCAAGATGGGCGCGACGCAGATCATCATGCGGCCACGGCCAGTCGGGTTCGGGCTGCACTGCAACCCGAATGTCCACCAGGTCCTCAAGGCTGCAGGCATCAAGGACATTAGCGCGAAGGTTTGGGGCAGCCGGAATCCGATTAACGTCATCAAGCTGCTCTTCAGGATGCTGCATGCAGGGAATGCACCACTCGCGATGGGTGACGGGATTGGTGGCAAGGGGCGCAAGCTTGACAAGGGTTCTGGCGTGAGGGGAAGGCAGGAGATCGAGCGGGAACGAGGGAGAAAGCTGATCAACCTGACGACTTAGTAGGCACCGCTGTGTCACTTAGAGCCTTTTAATTTCACCTGCAGTCGCTCAAACGAGTTCCCAGTTCTGCACGACGTTCGAGCCTCAACGGTCGCCCTCGTCAGAACGGTTTGGTCACGGCCATGCTCTTTTCTGAGCACTTCTGACATGCCTTTACCATGCAGCGAACTCTAACGACATTTGAAGCAGCAGTCTGCACAAGCGCTCCGTCATGTGGGTAGGTGCTCATCGTGTAACCTGTTTCTTGTCTGCACATCGAACCGATCGTTTCGAGTTCGGACAGCGGCCGCGCGCTGCACTCTGACCGCTGACATGCTGTCCCGTTTCAAGGTCAATGCACGCACCGCCTCTGCAGCTAGAGTCGACACGATGCATCCATGTTGTACCTATACTACCTATCCATCTGGTCATCGCAATTTGCCTCTCAGAATTTCCCTCACTCCGCACCGAAGTGTTCTGATCCTGGATGTCCGCCCGGAAGTGTCGCAAGGCGATGTGCAGGCAAGTAAAAATACTGTATACCCACTTCGTCCATTCGTTTCCGCCGGAGCTAGCGCTTGGACCTTTTTTTCGCGCATTCAGTCGAGCTGGAGACAAGCACCACGGGCGCCTCTCTGCATGGATACCCGCACAGTGGTAAGTACATTCAGTACCGACACAGCCGCCTCCACCGGGGATGGCGTATGAAGAGGTCAGACGAGCTCACAGTCCCCCGGTTCTTAACATGGTGTTATGGGATCAAGTTAGCGTACACCGCGTCAGCTGGATTGAAGTTAGATTCCGCTTCCTCGCAATATAGCCAAAGCTAGATTGCAGCACGCGGGCGACTACGGCGTCGGCGAGGCTGTTGCTATGCGCGGTGTGTATTGCGAGCGGGCGATCGATCGTGCAGCAGATACCTTGTTCCACGACTTGGCGTGCCTCCCGAGCACGGTGGGCGGGCAGCCCCGGGATCGCAGTCATTTCGCATCTGCGGACTCGGAGCACTATTATATTTGGGCGGATGGACACGGCGGATCAGAGGAGTCGTGTGGGTGCACAGGAACTCCGCGGAGTGCCTGCTCGGCGGGAGCATCAACTTTAAGGAACGTAGCTCGCGATCGACCCGGGTGTCTCGTGTCTGAGAGGGAAGGGGAAATCATGATCACGGCATGAGTAGGATACAGGAGGGAAGTACACCAGGTACGCTACATGGGGACCTAGAGCGTATAATCTACATAGACATAACAGACATGACAGCGTATATGGGTCGTCTGGGCATTTGGAGATAAAGAAATGGTAGCCATACGTGTGCGGGACTTGACGATGTGAGTGAGGATTTTGGCGAGTGCGTCGAGGCGAATAATGTATGCAGCGAACGTGCCGAAGCGGACGATGCGACCAGCGAGAGAGAAGATGCGAAGGGGATAAATAGCGTCAAATATACGTGCGATGCGAGTGATGATGCAGATGCACTGGAACTGAACAAATCATGCGAATAATCTTCCTGAGAAAAGCCAGTTGCGCGCTGTGCGCAGCGGCTGTCGTCGCCTGCGCCGCGCCTGCTCGTCCTGCTGCTGCTGATGAGCGGTCTCTGGGTTGTGTATTGGCGGTCTGCCGCCGAACTGGAGGCATCGGCTAGGGGCCGGTGGGGACGGCACAGAAGGCGACTCTAATGGAGAAACGATGTAGGAGACCTCGTCCGCGGATAGGCGGCCCTTTTTTCTAGGCGGAGGAGCGGCCGGCGGAGAGCGCGGCATGGCAAGGCGCACAAAGAAGCTGGACGCGCGCGGTTTCGGACGCGTGCGCATGCAGCCCGTGTCGTTCGTAGGCGGGAAAGGGGTTGAAGAGGCCGGGCTGGAAACGAACGAAAACATTGGGAAGGGGACAGCGGCGCCTTCTGGCGGAGGGGGCGGGGGCGCAGCGTGCGGCCGCGGTGTGGTCTGATAATATTCCTGCCAGGTATTTTCCGAGCTGTGGCCAGCTGTTGCTTGCTCGGCGGTAGCTTCGAGATCGACCGTCGACGCCGGAACATCGAACACGCCCGAGTGCGACGGCTCAACGACCGACGGCTGGGTCCAGCTCATCGCGTCCTGGAGCTGGTCTTCGATGTCGTCGCCGAAGGTGCTGATGCCTACTTCGAAAGTCGACGATGCGTCATATGACGGCTTGGACTCCGCGACGGATGTGGGTAAGAAGAAAGACGAGGCGCAGGTGCCAGCACTTTCGAGAGCCGTGTGCATCGTAGACGAGTCAGTCGGGTGAAGCATGATGTTCGTGTCGTACGAGCGGCCGGAAGTGTCGATGGTGAGGAACTGAGAAGGAATGCAGCCCGAGCCTTCTACGAACGTAGCAGAGCCATCCTCGGGGTTCACCGAAAATGCTGGATCCGACAACGCCGGGGAGTACATCGAATACGTCGACGAAGGCGTCCGTAGATCGTCGTGCATGGTGAAGCTGATGGGCGACACCGGCGAGAGCGACCTCTCGCTGAGCCCGGCCTCGTCCGCCCAGACTGGGCGCGTGTTCGAATAATTGGACCACGAACCCTGGTCGTCATCGCCCTGCTGTGCGAAGACCATGCCTTCGCCTGCCGAGTCCGCGCTCCATGTCGACTTCGGCTCCTCCGGCTGTGGAAGCTCGACGCGTGGCTCCTCGGGCGAGGAGTCGCCGGTGATATCGATTCCAGCTTCCCATGAGCACCGCGCCATGCTGCCCTCGAATACCACGTCCTCCGCATAAAACGTCTCCACGTTCTTGATCGCGTGTCGCAACTCGCGGAGCGTGATGCGGCTCTGCCAGTTTACGTCAAGAGTCTGCAGGAGGATCTCGTTGACTTCTGATGATATAGGCAGGACGCTGGGCAGGAAGGTTGTGGGATCCTGCAGGTAGGCGTTGAACGTCGGATCAGAAACCGAAGCCGACTTCCATGGGTTCCGCCCGGTGATGAGATTCAGGAGGATTATGCCGAGAGACCAGATGTCATTGAAAGGGGGCGAGTACGTCCCAGAGGGCGCAAATACGCCGCCCTGACATTCTGCGGTCGGCAATTAGCGGCACAATCATTGG
Source organism: Hericium coralloides (assembly GCA_003675405.1). Taxonomy (NCBI): domain Eukaryota; kingdom Fungi; phylum Basidiomycota; class Agaricomycetes; order Russulales; family Hericiaceae; genus Hericium; species Hericium coralloides. Next base: position 115,837 of record QUOP01000022.1, on the reverse strand, counting down.
CAGGCGGAGACGATGACGTACCAGGACTCATGTGGTACACGCTGCCTGTGCGAAACTCATCGCTGATCTTCTCCGTCGTCGCAAGACCAAAGTCGGTGATGGCGAGGCGGAGGCCGCCGCTGAAGCACAGAACGTTCTCAGGCTTCAAGTCTCGGTGATAGATGCCTAGGGAATGGCAGAATTCGACGGCGTCAAGCAGCTGCAGGAAGACGTGCTTGATGAGGGCGTCGTGGCCGAGATAGCGACGCTTGTGGAGTATCTGTGCGAATAAATCCCCGTCCGGACAGTAGTCCATGACGATGAAGGTGCAGCCGTCCTCCTCAATGACGCGGTGGAGGGTAACGACGTGCGGGTGGACAGAGGCGAGCTGGTGGAGCGTGATCTCCTGAATGTGAAGTCGCCGCTGGCGGCTAGCGTTGCGCATCTGCGCGTGGATAAGACACTTCACCGCATACGTAGGGGGGTTCGGGGAATTCGAGGAAGTGTCGATGGCGCGGTAGACGACACCATAACCGCCATACCCGAGGATGGAGACGAGCTCGAGGGACCCGTTGTCGATGTACGTGCCGAGGGCGGGCGGACGGGGAACGCTGGCTGAGGTCGACATGGCTGGCTGCACGAGGCTGGCTAGACGACGTCGACGACAGAGCGAGGGAGGACGAAGAGACGAGTCGCCTTAGGGGATGAAAGAGAGGAGGGAGCAGTGCTTTGTCTCGGCCACTTTTACGTGCGCTAAACGTGATTATGGGTCTGTTGAGGCGTGTATGACATGAGTCCGACACGTTGGTTCTGCGGAAGCGTCGAAAGTGTTCGGTGGTGATTCCGCAAGCGCTAGTCAGCATCAGCGCATCGGCTCTGATCAGACTGGCAGAGAGATCGACGGATGCTAAGTGGCATTACGAATGGATTGAATTGAACTCTGGATCGGCCTGTATCCCCTCGAACCGTACACCGCCATACTCCGGATTAGAGCCTAGGGCTGGCCCACACAAAGGCATAGAGTTCGGCTCGTACACATGGGAAGTGCTTGGTGATGTTCTGTGAAAGGCAGCCAGGCCTCCTCCTCGCCGTCGACGAGATAGAGGAGGTCTATCGGATCTAAAATCTAGATCCCTGTGCCCGACCGGTGGCTGTGCCAGAATCAATTATGGATTTTAGACCCCGCGAGTCGGCATTCACTTGCCTTGCCTTTCTGGGAGACCAAGATCTCTCTCGAACGGGATCGACGGCCTGCGCTGATTGCATGTGAGCCATACCACAGTCATGCAACCCGAACTCTCAATCCTCGCAACGTAGACCGTAGTTGCATAGATGGGCAGTCTCATGGATGCGCCTCTACATGGTGGATCTGCATTAAATGTCAGTTCGTTCTCTACTGAGCCACCAAATTTATCGGTCCTTGCTTCGTCCCTTAGATCCAAAGTATTCAGTTAAGAAAAGAAGAGATGGCTCCATCACTTGAATTTGAAACAGGACGGATCTCAAGTTGCAGGCAACGGAAAGATCCACGGGGATTGTGGGACCTCCTGAGCGATCGAGGTATCCTCCTCGGTGCCCTCGCTATTTCATATTTCAGAACGTGATAGCACATCCGCCATGGACAGAAGTCTTTCCTGGAGATATCTGGAATAAATAGAACGTGAGGGACCGGTGGCTTGTAGCTCCGAGTGTGCAGATGGATGGATGACCTGCAAGGCTGCAACCAGGAACAACTTCGTCACAATGACAAGTCGACTGCGGTAAATGTATTGGCACACCTCAAATAGCTGGATTTCAGCCATTCGAAGCCAGGCGATAAGTCCGGCGGAGAATCGACACTGCAGCAATTAGAGAATGATTGGCTGTCGCATAGAACCATCTAGATCGCCAGAGAATGCGGCTTCAAAGGAGTTATTTTGATGAAGAAGCACGGTCGTCTCGGTACTACAAATTTCTAAACTTGCTCCCGATGGTGGTTCTCCATTCTTCGCGGTGGATAGCAAAACAAGGAGGACCCTGGAAACGAGCTGTCAGACGAATTGGCTTTGGGGCACATATCCCACCTTTCGACACGATGTCAAAGGGCACGTTCTAGTGCCGTAGGCTCAAGCGGGCTATGGGGAAGAGGACTGGAGTAGACAGAGAGAGAAAAAGACGGCGACTCGGAGGAGAGACTATGAGTCGCGTACACGTGACTGAGTCGCGTCGGGCGCGTCTTGCTGACGTAACGTGGCTTTGCATGGCAGGCGGAGTTGGAAAGAGACGGGAGGTTTAAAGCAACAGCCTCACCTCGCCTGCGTGTTCCTCAGCGTTCATTACAACGGGTCCGTGTTCCCTACACAAGCTCTCTGCATCGTTTCCGACAGGCGTATAGCTCCAACAACCCCTAGGCAAGTAAGGCACAGACCGCTCAGTCGTCACGCAGACCGAACACTATCACGCGTCAAACTATCGAACGAACATACATCATTATTCCGAAACGACAATATACCCTCATGTCGACTCGCAGCTTTATCGTGTTCCAGGACGAACCGTTGGAGCCAACTTCCAGACCCAACGCGTCGCGTCGTTCCGAACCTCCGGCGCCTCCACCAGCTGTCTTGGGTTCCGTCTTGCAGCCCGCGCTGTCCACGCAGGAGAAGGAGAATCTCCATCCCGTGACCGGTGCCCGCGCCGCATCCAGCGGCGACTTGCAGACTAAGAAACGCAAGAACTCCGTGCTTGCGACGAAGCTACACGTTCCGCCTGCCACCAAGAAGCAGAAGGACCAGAGCGCGGAGCCGAAGAAGCGCAAGCCTCTCGGCGCTTCTTCCAAGTCTAAGGCTAATGCAGGTTCGGGACGGAAGGAGGGCAAGGGTGCAGCGCCCAGTCGGTCGGCGGGGAGTTCGGGCCTGTTGCGAAAGGTGGCTCCGATGCCCAAGGTCGACGAAGAGGTGGCCGACGCGGAAGCGCAGGACCAGGACCAGGACAAGCTTTCGCACGCAGAGGTGGATTCCAAGTGCTATGACCTGACTGTCTCGCCTTTGGCAGATGTCTCCAAGGCATTCGACCAAGTTCCTTCGCCGACCGATTCCGAGCTGTCTCGTGCTGGCGCGAGCAAGGTGATTTTCAATTATCTAGACCTTCAGCGCCGAGGTTTATCGTTCACCACAGGAGAATGATGACGAGTTACCCACTATCTCTAAGGGTAAATCTGCTGTCGCCTCGTTGAAGAAGCGTTCTTCTCCCTCCAAGTCTAAGTCATTCTCGACTCCCGGAGCGCAAGCGCATCTACACCGCGTTCACTTTCTCTTCCCCGTCCCCATCCTCGAAACGATTCAACGCCTCTCGAGAAACTGGTCTCGATCTGTTCGGCGACATCGAGTTCAAGCCTGCATGATCATGTATCTCTACGACCAACCACTCCACGATTCCGTCATGATACCACGACCCCTCACCGATTCATTTCTTGTTCAGGATCAACGTTATTCCGCCCATCTGCCGTGCTGCGCATCGCCTTTCTCCTTTCTCACGACTCCGTGCTTCCCTCTCCTGGCCAGCTTACAGGACACCCCCTTAATCGCACTCATACCATGGATCTTCATCTATTCAACCTTGCATATTTCCTTGTTTCATATTGCATTATCCCCTGCTTATTGGTCGTCATCATCTATTCCTCATCCCATTTCACTAAACCCCATTCCCCACACCACCCCTACATTGCTTGTGCTTTCCCTGCATTGATGTCCTTGTCACGCCTATCGCTTTGTCGAACCCTATCACGCTTGTTTGGGACTAGTATCCAGCATATGTGTATCACGCTAATAACGAGCAATTATATCTTTTGGATCCTTCTGTTTTGTTCCCTCATGTTCCCTCACTGACTGACGCTAGAAAAAGCAAAGGATATCGGGACTCTCAATTCCCGTCATCTGTCGGTAGCATCATTTGCGATGGACGGGGACAAGTCGGCAACCTCGAGGAGGATGATGATGTCCTTATAAGGAAGGTAAGTACGTTCGCGCACGCCTTCTCGTTATCGACTTGGTCCACCTCTTGTCCACCTCGGTATGGCTTGAATAGTGCTTTGCCCTATGTTTCTCTATCTTATCTCTCTGACGCTGGTCGCGTTGATAAAGCATGTATGGCAGGGGGAGATGTCGTGGGACGGCCATCTCTTCTGCCCGCCGAGGACCAGCCAGTAATGGGTTTCCGGGCGCTCGCAAGTCGCGCTGTGCAATGGCTAGAAGTGCCGGAGAGCGACAGGTCCTCGAGCTGGTCGCAGCTGTTCCTGATGGTGATGCGTATCTGTGCAGTGGGGGCTTCGTGTTACTGACGGGTGTTGTTGCAGAGCAAGGACTTGAAGCCCATCGGACCACACGAGCGGACATGGGGCTCTTTCAACTTCGTTTACTTGTGAGTATTACGCAATATATATTCCGCACACACAATCTCTGATACGCACGCACGCGACAGGTGGATCGCAGACAGCTTCAACATCAACACGTGAGCCCTCTTCTCAAACGCGCCGCCGTGGTTGACGTGCATGTGCAGGTGGATGATCGTGTCGTCCATGATCCAGCTTGGTATGTCGTGGTGGCAGGCCTGGATATGCGTGTGGCTCGGGTACGGCGTCACCGCGCCGTTCATTGTCGCGGACGCGCGACCAGGTGCGGTATATCACGTTACATTTCCGGTCGTCGCGCGGACGAGCTTTGGATTATGGGGCAGCATGTGGTGCGTGTTCAATCGCGGGGCGATGGCATGGTGCGTTTTGGGTTCTCGCAATGCGCGGGGTCGAGCTCAATGGGATGCAGTATTTGGTATGGCATACAGGCGAATATTGGCGGGACATGCGTGAAGGTCATGCTGCGCTCTATGTGGCCGAGCATCGAGAATCTGCGTGAGTGCTCTGGATCTGACGATATTTTAGGTCCTGACGTTGTGCGTGAAGACAACACACTACCGGCGTCAGCGGGGATTAATACGAGAGACTGTCTGCTTCTTCCTCTTCTGGCTGATCTCCCTTCCTGCCATCTGGTTCCCGATCCACAGAATGTAAGACATTTCAAAATCTCATATGTTTTCCATCATCCCTTTGACGTATCTCTCAAAGACGACACCTTTTCACCGTAAAGGCGATTGTCGCCCCCGCCGCTGGCATCACCTTCATTTGGTGCATCGTCAAAGCAAAGGGCGTCGGCTCGATCATGTGCCAGCCGTCTGCCATCCACGGCAGCGACCTCGGCTGGGCGATGGTCTCCAGCCTAACAAACTGGATGTTTTGCATTGGAAACATGGCCACCTTTATCACGTGCGTCACTTCCTCTCCCTTCCCCTCGCGCCTGCTTGACGCTTCGCCCGGCGCAGAAACGCACCGGACTTCGCGTCGCGCGCGAAGACGCCCGCCGCCGCAGGCCTCCCGCAGCTGCTGTCCGTGCCGCTGACGTTTTCGCTCGTGAGCTTCATCGGCATCATCGTGAGTTCGTCGTCGCAGGTGCTGTACGGCGAGCCGATTTGTCGCCCATTGAACTGCTCGACCGGTTCTTGGATGGGAATTCGTCGCATGCGACGCGACTCGGAGTAGACGTTTTCGGGAGCAAATGTGGTGTCGGGATTGATGAGTCGACAGGTCTAGTTCATTTCTGCGTCGTTTGTTATCGCGCAGGTATGGACGTGTCTAACGCATGGCATGCATGTGCGGTACTGATTTCATTTTTTCAGCTCGGGTATGTACGTCAGCTTTGGGTGTCCCGCTTTCGTGAATTGACGTGCCACCAGAACGAACATTTCGGCGAACTCGATATCTGCAGGCTGCGATCTCACCGCATTATTTCCTCGATTCATTGTATGCGCGCAGCCCTGCATAATAGGGCAATTCTCACTATTGCCGCAGAACATCCTTCGCGGCGGCTACGTCGCGGCCATCATCGGCATGTGCATGCTCCCGTGGGACCTGCTCAAGAGCAGCGACAGCTTCACATCCTACCTCTCCGCATGTTCCGTCTTCCTCAGCTCTATTGTAGGCGTGATGGTACGTCTTTATTATCGAGAAAATATGTGGACTCAAGGAAGGGATATTCAGATTACGGATTACTGCCTGATCCGCCGCGGGGGCTACCGCGTCAGCGATCTATACACCGCGCGCAGGGACGGGTGGTACTGGTACACCGCCGGTATCAACATCCGGTGCGTATTTCTACATGCGTCGCGCGCTCGCTGACGGCTCGTACAGAGCATATGCGGCCTACGTTGCAGGGATCCTGATCAATGTGGTCGGCTTCGCCGGCGCAAGTGCATAGTTCCAACATGGTACTTGTCTCGCCGATAGATTCTGATTTTCTGGTCTGCAGCCGGCCGGACGGTCCCCATCGCTGCGACGCACATCTACGAGATGTCGTTCTTCACAGGCTTTGGGATGTCCGCTCTCGTATATTATCTGCTGAACGTGTTCTGGCTGGTGTTAGAGCTTTCAAAGACGTTCAAGGAGGTTGACTTGTCTGCGGACGAGGAGCCGAGCGACGAGAAGGATGGCGAAGAAGGCAATGGCGATAGCGGTGGCGGTGGCTACAAGAGCAATAAGGCATCCGGGGACAAAGTTGATGTAGTCGAAGCGCCTGCATGAACGCAGGACATTCAATGAAAATCGCTTTGCCGTCCATCGTCTACAAGAACACGCTACAGGAACTCGGTACACAGCAATACAAGGTACAACCCGTAGTCGGTACAAACACTGCTCACTTCGGGCTTGCGCTCGCTTGCGCGCTCGCCTCCGCCTCTACACGGACCGCACCGATCTTCGCCTCCATTTACTCACCTCTGAATATCCAACGTGCTTCCCCTTCGTGTCCTCCGCATAGTTCTCGCAGAAGTTATTCTCGTTCCACTCACTCCCCTTCTCTCACTGACCGGTGCTAGGACGCGAGGCGAAGGGTCTGAGTCGCTCGATATCGCGGCTGTCATTTGTCTGTTGCATCACTTACGATAGCCGGCGACAAGTCGGCAACCTCAAGAAGAATGATGGTATCCTTATAAGGAAGGTAAGTACGTTCACGTACACCTTCGCGTTATCAAGGTCCACCTCGGTATGGCTTCGACGGCGCTTCGCCCCATGACTCTCGACCTTATCTCTCTGGCGCTCGCCATGTTGATAACTGAAAAGCATGTCTGGGTGGGAGTGTCGTAGTGGGAGGTGCTTACGTCTGCCAGCCATCTCTTCTGCACGCCGAGGGCCGACTAGGATGAGCTTCCGCGCACGAGCAAGTCGCGCCGTGCACTGGCTAGAACTGCCGGAGAGCGACAAATCCTCGAGCTGGTCACAGCTATTCCTGACGGTAGCGTGTGCTTGAAGTGCGGGGGTTCTGCTGCTGATGTGCATTGTTGCAGAGTAAAGACTTGAAGCCCGTCGGACCACATGAGCGAACATGGGGTTCCCTCAACTTCGTTAGCTTGTGAGAACTAGTACACGATACACAACCCGCACAGCCAAACTCTAACACCATGCGCCAACAGCTGGATCGCAGACAGTTTCAATATCAACACGTGAGCCTTTTCCTCCACATCCAATGCGCCGCATGTCTGACCGCCCGCCCCACGCAGGTGGATGATTGTCTCGTCCATGATCCAGCTCGGCATGTCGTGGTGGCAAGCCTGGATATGCGTGTGGCTCGGGTACGGCATCACCGCGCCGTTCATCGTCGCGAACGCCCGGCCCGGCGCGGTGCACCACGTTACATTCCCCGTCGTCGCGCGGACGAGCTTTGGATTGTGGGGCAGTATGTGGTGTGTGTTCAATCGCGGGGCAATGGCTTGGTGAGTTTTTGGGTTCGCATATGAGTGTGGTGGGGCTGAGAGGGAAATGCAGTATTTGGTATGGTGTCCAGGCCAGTATTGGCGGGACGTGTGTGAAGGTCATGTTGCGCTCTATGTGGCCGAGCATCGAGAATCTCCGTGAGTGGTCGACTGTAGCTGTAGAGACGGAGACTGACGTTATGTGAGAAGATAATACGTTGCCGGCGTCGGCGGGCATCAACACCAGAGACTTCGTGTGCTTCTTCCTCTTCTGGCTGATCTCCCTTCCGGCCATCTGGTTCCCCATCCACAAAATGTGAGCGACCTCAAAAAAGTCGCGCGTTTTGAATCATGCCCATTGACGTATAGTTCAAAGACGACATCTGCTCACTGTGAAGGCGATCGTCGCTCCTGCCGCGGGCATCACGTTCTTCATATGGTGCATCGTCAAAGCGAAAGGCGTCGGTCCGATTGTGCGCCAGCCGTCCACCATTCACGGCAGTGACCTCGGCTGGGCGATTGTCTCCTCCCTGATGTCCTGCATCAGTAACATGGCGACCCTCATCACGTGCGTTCTCCCTCCCTCCCTCCTCCTGTTGTCTTCCTTCCGAGTAATCTGACGCCTTGCCAGGAACGCGCCCGACTTCGCGTCTCGCGCAAAGACGCCCGCGGCGGCAGGCCTCCCGCAGCTGTTGTCCGTGCCGCTCACGTTCTCGCTCGTGAGCTTCATCGGCATCATCGTCAGCTCGTCGTCGCAAGTGCTGTACGGCGAGCCGATCTGGTCGCCGATTGACTTGCTCGACCGGTTCTTGGACGGGAGTCCGTCGCATGCGACTCGGTTTGGTGTAGGTTTCTATTGGAAGCGAGCGTAATGCCGGTGCTGAAAGATAGATAGGTCTGGTTCATTTCTGCGTCATTCATCGTTGCTCAGGTATGGACGGTTTTAAGTCATGGTATGCAGGTGCGATACTGATTTCGATTTTTCAGCTCGGGTATGGGCGTTAGCTTTGAGAGTACCGCTGTCGTGACTTAACGAGCGACCAGGACGAACATATCCGCAAACTCAATATCGGCTGGATGCGACCTCACCGCATTATTCCCCCGGTTCATTGTACGCGAATACCCCTTGTTCTACTGGCTCATTCTCACTATCGCTCCAGAACATCCGTCGCGGCGGCTACGTGGCCGCCATCGTCGGTATATGCATGCTCCCCTGGAACCTGCTCAAGAGCAGCAACAGCTTCACGTCTTACCTCTCAGCATACTCCGTCTTCCTGAGCTCGATTGCAGGCGTCATGGTACGTCTCAATTATCGAACAGAAGGATGGACTCAAGGAATAAATGCGTCAGATCACGGATTACTACCTGATCCGCCGCGGGCGCTACCGCGTCGGCGATCTGTACAGCGCACGCAGAGACGGGTGGTACTGGTACACCGCCGGCATCAACTTCCGGTGCGTCTTCCCACCCGCATCGTCGCGTGCGCTGACAGCTTGCACAGCGCGTATGCGGCCTACATCGCTGGCATCCTCATAAATGTAGTCGGCTTCGCCGGCGCAAGTGCGTACCCGCCCTTGGTGCTAGTCTCGCATATGAATTCTGATTTTCGGTCTCCCAGCCGGGCGCACGGTCCCCATCGCTGCAACGCACATCTACGAAATGTCCTTCTTTACTGGCTTCGGAGTGTCCGCTCTCATATATTATCTTTTGAACATCGTGTGGCCTGCGCAAGGGCTCTCGAAGACCTTCAAGGAGCTTGATTTATCTGTGGGCGAGGAGCCGGGTGATGAGCGGGAGAGCACAGACGGTGACGGCGATGACTACAAGAGCAATAAGGCGTCGGGAGATAGAGTTGATGTAGTTGAAGTACCCGCCTGAACCGAAAGTCTATGAAAATGTATTCTCTCCACCATCTACAAGAACACTTTACATGAACTCGGTACACAGCGATACACCGAACAACCTATGATCGATACAAACAATGTTCACTTCGACTTTTCTCCCACCTGCGCATTCGCCTCTGCCTCCGCCTCTGCACGGACCGCGCCGATCTTTGCATCCATTCGCGCGTCCATCTCCTCGCTCGCTTCCGAATACCCGACATGCCGCTTCCCCTTCGTGTCCTCCGCATAGTTCTCGTAGAAGTTGTTCTCGTTCCGCTCACCGCCCGGCTCCGCGTCGCCATCGACATCGCCGTGCTTGCGCCCGGGCCCGTCCCAAAAGTGGTACGCCTGGCTGTGCACGCCGTACGACGCGGGCACGACCTCGAGCAGGTCCCCGCGCGCGACCTCGATCGCAGGCACCTCGGACGCGGGCAGCCCGATGAGATACGCGAGCAGGCAGCGGATGACGGACGCGTGCCCGATGATGAGCAGGTCCTCCTGCTGCCGCTCGAGCTCGATGAGCGCCGGCTCGAGGCGCACGCTCAGGTCGTGGTAGCTCTCCGCGCGCGGCGCGCGGAACGAGTACGGGTCGCGCGCGAAGCGCTCCCACTCCTCGGGGTAGTACTTGCGCGCCTGGTCCGGCGTGAGCCCGTCCCACACGCCCGGGTTGATTTCGGACATCTGCGGCTTCTCGATTACCTTGACGTTGCATTGCGGGCCGCCGGGCTGCTTGGGGTCCGCGGCGGCGAGGAACGGCCATGCGGTATGGTGCGTGCGGCGGCGGGCCGAGGTCCAGATCTGTTAGTGTTTGTGAGAGCGGTGCCGGCGGGCAGATGCTAGGGACATACCACGAGGCGACTGGTTTTGGGGTCGCGTCCACGCTGCTCGAGAGACTTCTTTCTACGCTCGAGAACGAAGTCTTTCAGGCGCTCTGCGTATTCCCACCCGGCCGGGGACAGGTCGGCATCCGCCCGGTATGAATGCTCGATGAGCGATTGTCCCGACTAGGTAGGCGGACGAATCAGCGGTGTATTTGACCGGAAGGAGGGGCCAACTTACTCGAGCGAAGTAGATAGTGCGAAATTTATTGTGGATGTTCATGAGGAAAAAGACGATCCGCGACTAGCAAATTCATAGTTAGGATACGTCACGACAGAGCAAAATTCCCATTTACTTGCAGATATCCTCTGATATTCTAAAGAGATTATCCACCGTCAGTCTGTAAATATAGGACCAAGCACGCCACTCACATTGACCATGATCTTCTCACCCACCTGCGCCAGACCTAAAGTTGGGATGTCTTCATGACCCGAGCAAACATCGTGGCTTACGTTAATGATACGTATGAACGGCCATGTGAGCTCCTCCACCGGCTCGTAGTGTTCTTGCCGGACCTGGATTCGGTGGAAGTAATCCTTGACGGCCTCGTCTGGGTCCCAGCCACGGTACTGCCGCATCCTATCAGACAGAAGCGACGAGCAATCTGCTATCAAGCGGGCGTACGTCAGGAGACGATATCTTCACACTCCGTATATTCCGCTCTATGATCGCATTGTCGTCACACATGGATTCTGCTCGTAAACGGTATGGTCAGATGGGCGCGAGGGGGCGTAGGGGAGATAGTACCGAGCATAATAACATGGATCCCCTCCTTGTCGAACTTCTCGCCGAGCTTCTCCCGCTGCGCACGCGTGCCATTGTTTGCGTCGTAGATGATGACTTGACAGCCATTGTTGAAGAAATCCCATATGAGAGCCTCGCATCCCTTCTGCACCTTCTCCCGAAGCGCCTCCGTCTCCGGGCTTTTCTCTCCTATACGCCACGAAGAGAAATCGTTGAGATGGATCTACTCGCACGATAAGGCTCACGCACCGAACGAAAAATAATCCGGCGGCAGGTTGTGTGCACCGCCCGAGCGTCTTCCGCCGATAGTCTCCTAGCGAGACGACCTGCGTCCTGACACCCGCCCATCGCAAGTAGCGCTCGAGAGCGCGAGATATGTGTGTTTTTCCGCGGGCGGGAAGTCCGACGGTGACGACAAGGATCTTCCCGGCGTGAAAGAGGAGCCCGGACGCTGTGGTGTACAAGGGCGCGACCATAGCGGTCGACTACTTGCGGTTGATACTGTTAATCTGCGAGCTTTAGTTGTTGTATAGTGTAAGTTTATCGGCTCAGGGCAATGTTCAAAGATTCAGACTAAGATGAGCCTACAGAAGGCAGAGAGTGAAGATGTCAATATGGTGGAGTGTGCAAGCGGCGGAGGGCAAGCGCTTGGCGGGAGGACGTGCAATAGGCGCCCATTTGGCTCTCCGCGATGTTCCTCCCCGCACTTTGCCGTCCTTCTCAGCCTGACAGAAGAAATTCGAGACAAACGAAGTGCTCTGCTTCGATAGTATGCGTTTATCATAAAATGCAGCATGATGAAAACCGGCTTATTCGTTGGTCACAGGGTTGAGTGGTTTGGAAAATGATGACCAATTCGAGAAGCACAAGAAGCATGCTCGAATCCAGGTATATCAAGACATTACTATGCTACTGCTACTGCCTATACAGCAAAGAGTCGACCCAGATGCATAAAACCCACGAAGAAATAGACCTAGACATTAGCTTGACAGCGCTTCAGTCCGTGTGCTTAGGATACCTGCAGGTCTCCGACCGACCTGCCTTGCTCACAACGCCGCGGCGGACGCCCGATAGTCCTCCATCTCCTTGTCCAACTGGGCTACAGACTTCTTCACCCGCTTTGGGCCTTTCTTTTGCTTCTTGCGGTGTGGACCCACCGCAGCCTGGGCCACATTTGTTTTGTTAAATAGCTGTGGTCGAGGTTGCCTAGTACTGTCCCACATCAGCATGCTGTCATCGCTACGTGAAGAAGCGCGAAACGCACGGCGCAGGTGCGATCCTTTTCGCTACGGGTGGAGCATTAAGTTGTTTGGCAGGTTGTTTGGGAGGGAAGGTAGCAGTCCCTCCCAGACGACTGAGGAGCGACGGTGGGGCTGCAGGTGCAGCAGGAGGTGGGGCAGGCGCAGGGGTTTCACTGTTCAGGATAACTTCGATCTTTATGCGGTTTCCTGGAGACGGTCAGCGATATGGACGATCAAGATCGGTACTCTGCAGTTGAGACTTACGCCCATCCACAAGCTTGTTGTTGTACTTCGCTCGTGCGATCGCGGCGTCTCCTGGCCTTGAGAACGTCACGACAGCCATGCCCTTTGACTTGCCTTGCGAATTATAGATCAGGAAGAGGTCCTTCATGGGACCTATTGTTCGTGTGAATAGCTCCTATGGAGAGAGTTAACGAATCGCGACCTGAGATAGAGAGTATGCATGAAATACGAACCTCGACTTCCTTTTCCACAACATCCATAGGCAGATGGCTCAACATAATCTTGCTGCCCGGCCCATCTCCTTGCTTTGATAACGAAGGTTTGCCATTCACGCCAGAAGGACCAGTGGGTATGTTTGAGGGCCTCCAAGCGGGCGCGGGCTGTCCTGCTCGTGCGCCTACAAGTTGGCGTTTTGGGCTGTGATAAGAATGCAGTCGAGTAGGTCCGGATCTGGCTTGCGCGTACATCGGTGTTCGCGGTCGTGATATTAGGCGTAAGTGCGGGAAGAGTGAAGAAACAAGACGATTGTGCAGAACAAAGAAGGCTGAAAGGCCGATGCACCACTGCCAAATTAGATCCACGTGGTTTTTCCGCCACAGACGCGTGTCCCGCGTCCGCCTCTTGCTTTCGACCTCCAGCACCCAATGCTAACGTCCAGAATGGCGTTCGCTGATTTCGTGCCTTGTACATGCGTATCCTAACTGACCGAAAGACTCAGTCACATCACACCATCAAATACCGCAGCCCTACTATTTTCGCGTTGGAACCGACCCAATGGATGTCCTTGAAGATCACTACAAATTTTACTCAATGCACCTCGCTCATCTGGTTCTCAAACAACCTTATTACGGGCGTAGCGGAGGGCCTCCGTGCTCCAGGCTTCGTCCCCGGCTTAGAAACGTAGACGCTGCGATCGTCGTACGGCGTTCTTATCCGCCGCGTGATGGTCTGATACAATCGCTGCACTTTGATTTGCCCGCTACTTCCCCACACCCGCTCTCAAGTGGACCTTGCTTATCCCGGTCGACAACTGGACAAGCCGCCTTCGAGTCTAGACCGCGACAGCCAAAATCTAGGACACAGACGCACGGGGCGAAGAGGCGAGCGGCGCGAGTTCCGGACCAGCTGGCCTGCTTCCTCACCGCCCGCGGTCGCAAATTTCTGCTCACAGGTCACACAAGTATGTAATGGGCTTCCTCAGTGTATAAGACCAACGCCATAGCGGATCCCCTGGCATTATCGACCAGTCGTCCATTCTCGCCATGACCGCGGTCTTGCCCTCCGTGTCCACCACCTCTCTCGAGCTTGACGTCAGTGACGCTCCGCGCGCAGATATCGACGACCAGCCTCTCCAGTCTTTCACGCCGTTTTCAGGACAACCTATCCCGGAGGACAGCGCCCTCGATGACTCCGTCGATCTGACCCCCGCAGATCTCCCGTCATTCCTCTCTGCGCCAAGCACGCGCGTCCGGCGGCGCTCGGAGCTCGCGTTCGCGCGGCCGCCCAAAGCCGCGCCTGACGACGACAAGGGCGCGCTCGAGCTCCCGACGCTGACGGCGTCGTCCGCTGTCGCACCGTACCTCTCGTCCGAGGGCCCCGTAGTTGTGCAGGCTGCAGAGACGCCCATGACCAGTCTCGGCACTACGCCTGCGCCGTCGGTCCAGTACTCGGAGACTGCGCCGTTGGATGGTGTTTTGCGGACGAAACAAAAGCTGTATGGTAGGCTGCATTTCTTCGCGCTCTGCTGGTGCTTTTTCCTGGAAGGGTGGAACGACGGCACGACGGGGCCGCTGCTCCCTGTGATCCAGGCGTATTATCATGTATGTCTGGGCTTATCTCCTAGCTCCATTTGCTTCATTTTTGCTATGCAGGTTGGATTCGCTGTTGTGTCATTAATTTTCGTGTTCAATTGTGTTGTAAGGGGATATCTGTGCTGTAGTGGGCCGATACGTCCTGATGCACGTGGGCGGATCAGGGCTTCATTGTCGGGGCGTTTCTCAACGTGGCGCTGACTGATAGACTCGGTTTCGGGAAGGCAAGTGTCAGTCTAGCATATGACTAGCGCCTCACTCATCGACATTTCTCACCATAGGTCATGGTCCTTGGTGCGTGTTTCCGTGATACGGGCATCCCATCATCACGCCATTTCTGATCCCACACTAGGCTCGCTATGCCAGGTCGCAACCTACGCGATGCTAGCCCCCGCTGGACCTTTCCCGGTCAACATCTTGGGATATGCTTTCACAGGGTTCGGGATGGCCTTACAGGTGAACTACTCGACTAGCTTCTCTACCATCATTTTCCTCATCGCGCTTGTTGTATCAGAACGCCGGCGGAAACGGCTTCGTAGGAAGCCTTAAAAACGACACTTCGACAAAATTCGGGCTCCTGCACGGGGCGTACGGTGAGAGCCTATGTACTGCATTTTCCGGATGATTCGTTGAGGGCTTCTGGCCAGGTATCGGAGCATTCCTCGCGCCGCTGGCCGCGACACACTTTGCGCAGACACGACACTGGTCGTACCACTTTTTCATCTCGCTCGGCCTCGCCGTGTCCAACACCGCGTCGCTCGCCTCCATCTTCCGCTTCCGGTCCCAGGACGGTGAGCGGCGTATGCCCCTTCTCCGTCGCGTGCTGAAGCTCGCGGCGCAGAAATCATGGCCGAGGCCGGGCAGGAGCCGGGCGACGTCGGCACGGCGGGAGACAGCAAGATGCGCCAGATCTTGAGTCTGAAGGTGGTGCACTACCTTGCGCTCTTCGCGATCATCTATATCGGCGTCGAGGTTACGCTGGGCGGTCAGTCATCATCAAAGGTGCACGATATCGATGGCTGAACGATGCGGTTTCAGGCTGGATCGTGACGTTCATCATCCGCGAACGCCAGGGCGGGCCCAACGCGGGATACATCTCGTCGGGCTATTTTGGTGGTTGGTGGCTTTGATGTTCACATGCCGGAAACAGTTTGAGGACATGTGACCGTTTTCTTAGGTTTGACGCTTGGCCGGATCAGTCTGATCTGGATCAACCGGAAGGTGGGTATCGTTTATCTACCGTCAGCACACAGGCCTCTCAATTTTTTTTTCTGTACAGATCGGCGAACGCCGCGCCTTGTTCATCTACTGCCTCATCTGCATCGGGTCAGTCGTCTCGCATCCGTCGCCGCCTCGCTCGCTCATCTCACTCCATCCCACAGTCTCGAAATCACTGTCTGGGCGGTGCCCTCGCTCATCGAAAACGCGCTCGCGGTGTCCGTCATCGGCCTGCTCATGGGGCCAATGTACCCGATCCTCGTGAACTACGCGAAGGGCATCATCCCGGGGTGGCTGCTCACGGGCTCGCTCGGGTGGATCACGGGCATCGGGCAGTCGGGCTCTGCGGTGCTGCCGTTCGTCGCGGGTCTGCTCGCGTCGAGGTTTGGCATCGCGTCGATGCAGCCGCTGTGAGTGCTTGTGGTTGCTGCTGTCATGGGAATTCATGTGCTGATGATGAACCGTTTTCTGTTGCTGTCAGGGTCATTTCCATGATGACTGTGATGACGGTCGTATGGATCTTGGTGTCGAGGGTCCAGCGGCGGGTGGACTGAGTTCCGCGATGGCGGACGAGTTCGGCGGCTGTGTGGTGATGGATTTTTTTTTAGGTCTGGGGGATACGTATGTAGACCATTTCGTGTATTCAACAGGCTGGCCTGCGATGTAGAGCAATAGATTAGATCCTGACGGACTATTATCTGTTTCGCCGGAGTTGATGCGCTACTGGGATCTTGTTACGGCATCGGTGCGCCCTTCTGCCTTCCAGCCGCTCTTCCGCTGACTGTGAACGGGCCGGGGACACGATTACTGGTCCAGCCGTGCTGACACGGCTAGATAATTGAGAATCGAAGGTGGGTGGGCACGTTTTCTATTATGTTTCTCAGACGTCTGAGCTTACTTGAACACAGGTTCCGGAATCCGAATAGCACAGCCTCTATTCGGGGCTTCTATCATGACATCTGCCATACATTCACGAAGCGTTCATTGCCGGCGGTGAGCTTGCGGAACGTTTCTCTCACTGGCCTCGCGTTGACACGATGCATAAGGGTCGTAAAGTCTGCACTCTCTTGAGGTCCTGTGCCTCAGTGAAATGGGTACCAATATCACTCGTCTTTGCTTTCGATCCGTACAGGTGCGCCTGGTCCGCTGATTATTCTGACATCCCAGACAGTGTCCTCATCATCTATCGCATCGAGCTGTCGCGCAGTCGTCGCAGCTCAGATGTTTCTACGCGGGATATTCACCGTCCTGTCACAGGCGATCAGCGGCAACATACCAACACAGCGCATTCCTAATAAACCTGCGTCTACAGAGTTGCAACTCATACCGCACGCGTTACCCGCTGCGTTATCTGGAAATGTCGATTAGAAGCTGCTAAAATCAGAACGTCGCCCGGACTACTGCGTTCTGCGCCTGAGACTCGCGCACTCTACCGCGCGACCTCGTCTATCGGACATTCGCGCCTCCCAGCCTGACTTTGGCCGCCGGGCTGCCTCTGGCTCGTCGCGATCGATCGTGGTGTCTCATTTCACCTCGCCTGCCCATGGAGTAGGCGGGAATGAACTGGACGCATATGCTATGGTTCTATGTGCAGCCTGGTAGCCTCGGAAGCACTGATCCATATTTCGATGGGACACATGGAGCTAAAACATGCAACGCACTTTGCATCATACGTCAGCGGTCTATCAAACACAAATGTATATAATGAAGAGGACATAGTTCTCCGAGATGTACTTAAAAGCTTCCGTGTTCCTAACGACTGTTAGGTAGACTGCTAGTTACAAAGTGATCTTGGCCAGAACTTGGGCACTTTACCGCCTCCCAGAATGGTTGCGATCGTACTGCGCTTCCAAATAATGGATGACTTCCCGCAGCCATCTGGAACAGTTTGCAGAATAGATTTTGGCCGCACTCGGTCTTTCGAGTGATGGCCGAAAGTTGACCAAGTCTTCGGGTCACAAAACGGCGTTTCCAGATTTCGAGTCTGAGGAGGGGGGGTCCCCCCCTCATTCAGAACAATATCTGTACGTTTCGTTCTCCGCCGTCACTCCGCCGTCGCAAATCGCCTCAAAATCGATTCTCAGCTCTCACTCCGCTTTGTACATCTGTACTTCTGTTCAGACTGTGATTGCGTACGGGCTGCAACTGCCCCGGCACTAGATTCCACTTTTCGTTCGAGGTCCGCAGTAGGTATCTGCACGCCGTCCAGATCCTGCGGGAAGTCATCCAATAGTTCTTTTTCCTTTTCCTCAGCTTAGCCTTGGGTGGTATGGCAACTATAGTAGTCTGCCAAGCTCGATTGTGCAAATTTACGGGAAAGATTAGATTTTGTGAGAGAGGACATCTGTTTCGGCGGAGACGGACATGCGTGGTATTACCATTTCGGGGAACGGTGCCGAGAAACCGAGGTGGCTTCGGATGAGCCCTACCCGTTCCTGCTGTACCTGACCTCCCTCATTTCTTCTCCATCTTTCTGCGTCTCTCCATCCTCCCTCGCTCGTCGCGATGGACTCGCAGCACACCCCGCAGGACGAGCACCAGCAAAAGGACTTCTTCAACACCCTCTTCGACGACAATGTTCACCGCGGGCACGAAGGCCATCAGCAGGGCATGTACGGCAGTCCCATGTCTACTACGCCCCAGCCCTCGCCCATGAACGGCTCTACGCAGCTCATTCCCAATATACCGCTCAACTTTGACTTCCTCAACGGCATCATGAATGCCCAGCAGCAGCAACAGCAGCAACAGTCGCAGCAGCAGCAGCAGCACTTCAACCCGCAGGTGGCCCTCGAGCAGCGCCTCAAGCTGAACCAACTACAGCAACTGCAGCTCCAGAACCAGATCCTACAGCAACAGGCAAGTGATCTTGCATTGAATGTATGGCTTTCACACCCTCGACGAAGCCGTGCTCGCCTCGCGCCGACAAGTACTGACCACCCTCGCCTCCTGCAGTTAGAGCTCTTAAACGGGCAGGGATCCATGCCCCCGATGGACGGGTCGTCCGACCGACAAAAGGGAAATGCAAATTATCTCGGCCTCCCCACGCCAAGTACGTGCTATACCACATTGTGCCCGCGACTCTAATACGAATTATGACGCACACAGTGCCTTCCACGGAACTTCACCCGCAGGCGAGCCCCAGCACCGACTACGTCTCGCCCATGGCGCTCAATTACATCGACAACTCTCAATTCCGCGGAGATGCCAGCCATGGGGCTCTACCGCAGGCCGAGATGGCGATCCATCATCTCCCCCACGCCGTCCACTCGACGCACTCCGCGCCCGCGAACCTGGTATTCAACACGAGCCCGCCGGTGCCCCTCCCTTCGCCCGGGCACGAGATGGAATTCGACCTGTCCCCGCTCACGAGCCCGTGGATCGAAGCATATAAGCAAGATCAGCCACAGCATCCCTCGCGCCAGAACGCGAACAACAAGCGAACTGCCTCCCCGAGCGAGGAAGAGCATGCGCGTGCCGCCCGCGCGCGGCCTTCACCCGCCATCCGCGCGACGCAGCCGCCGCCCCCGCCAACTAGGCGCCAGTCGTCGCGCGGCTCTAAATCGGCGAGCTCGACGCCGCTTATGCGCTCCACGCGCTCGGGCACGCGGCAGGGCAGCGCGGGCGGCGACGTTCCTGGCGACACGCCCTCGCCCGTCGACCTCTCCATGCCGCCGCCCGCGCCGCCCATGCACGGCGCCGAAATGCCCAACCAGTCCGCGGGCTCGTCGTCGACGTCGGCGGCGCCCTACCAAAATATGACGCCCGTGACGCCGGCGAGCATCATGAACCTCGGACGCCTCGGCATTAACAACAACCTCGCGCCGTCTGCATCCACAAAAGCCGATGGCAAGCCGAAGGGCTCCAGGCGGGATTCGACCGCGCGCAAGCCTGCTGCGGGCTCGTCGCTCGTTAGTCCAAGCCTCAAGCCCATCCTTCCAGGTAAGCTGCGGCCGCTCTCAAAATGTGCCGCGTCCTAATCTGTTTTTTTTCCTGCACAGCGGGCGGCGTGACAGGCCCCTCGGCGTCCTCGCTGCCATCGCCGATCCTGCGCAAGACGTCGCACAAGGCGGCCGAGCAGAAGCGGCGCGACTCGCTCAAGACGACATTCGACGACCTGCGCACGCTGCTCCCGCCGATCCCGCTGCCGTCCGAGGACGGCTTCCCCGACGAGCCGCTGCTGCCCGGCGCGATGCCCCCGCGCGGGCCCCCGCGCGGCAACGCGGACGGCCCGAACCGCAGCATCAGCAAGCTGCAGCTGCTGCGCTGCGGGAACGAGTTCCTGCGCCTGCTCAAGGGCCGCATCGAGCGGCGCGACCGCGAGGTCAACGCGCTGAGGAGCGAGGTGGCGCGCCTGCGCGGGATGCTGCCCGAGGACGCGTGGGCGGGGCCGGACGGCGGCGTGCTCGACCTCGAGCGCGACTTGGACGTTGGGGAGATCGGGCCGTGGAGGCGGAGCGGGAGCGCGTATGATGGCGACGAGGGCGACGAGGACGGCGGCGAGTCGTAGCGCGCGGCATGGGCTGCTGGATGCGCGGTGGGGGCGGCACGGCGGATACCCCGCGTCGCTGGGGGGGTGGGTGGAATGTAAATGGTATTTTGGGTCGCGTCTCTGCAGCTGTCTCGTGTACGCTTTACGACCGCTCATGCTACCGGTGCGCGAGCTTGCGCGCTCTCATGTCTTTGTATTTTTGGGAGCAATCTATGTATCTGTGCGGGGATAGAGGAGGAGCTATGGGAATGCGATGTGTTGCTTCCTGCTCGGACGATCTGCTCGCTGGCGCGCGGTTTACGGTACTGTTCTTTGTTTTTTGCAGCGGTGGGCCACGGCGCCAAGATCCCGACGCGAGGACGATAAGATAAGGCGCCGGAGCCAATCATTCGTAGGCAAGTATGTTCGTTCCTGGCGCTTTTGCTCGCCAGCGTGCGATGCAAGCCCGAGACTCTCACTCCCACCCGCTACTGACGACCGACCGACGCAGCCATGTCGCAAGCAGTCGCCGCCCGCAGCCCTCTGTGAGTGCCACGCACCGCCCAGGCGTGGTTACACTAACTGATCCGACCGCATAGCTCCGTGGTGTTCCTCCTGCACCTCGCGCTCGAGGCGCCGCTCGGCATCCAGGGCATCTGGGCCCCGCAGACGCTGCCCTTCCTGCAGCTCAACAACACGACGCTCGTCTTCCTGCGCGTGCGTGCCCCCCGCTCACCCACCGCCCGCATACCCGCTCACGCGCCCGCGCCCACAGCTGTTCGCCGCGCTCATCCTCGGGACGTGCCTCAGCGCGCTGCTCTGCTTCCCGCTCCCAGGCACGCCCCCTCCCGCCGCGCCCTCGCGCATGCTGACCGCTGCATTTTTTTTCTTGTCCGCGCAGAGTTCCTGCCCGGGAAACGCGCGCTCGGCATCGGGCTGTGCGTGTACCACAGCCTCGCGTCGACTGTGCTCTTCCAGGCCGTGCGCTTCATCCCCTACTCCTTCGGCGCGCTCGCCGAGTCGTGCGTCCCCCGCCCACTTTCCCCCGCTGCATTCTGCTGACGCGCCTGGGAGGCAGGTGGAAATTTACCCCGGAGATTGCGCTCGGCGGGCTGCACGGCGTGCTGAGCCTCGGCATCCTCGCGTGGTGGCAGGGCACAGTCGGCTACGTCGCCGCGGTGCAAAAGACGCAGTGAGCGTGCCTGCGCGTCGACGGATCTATGTCGTTGCTGGATTTATGGAGGGTGCGGGCGTGTACAGCTGGAGTGGTGCTGTGTCAAGGTCCAGTGTATGTATACCTTGAATCCGAATACCGCGCTTTCGTATGATTCCGCTTTTATGGAAGCTGGCAGGTGGTCTCGCCGATCGGCCGCGTGGATCCTGGGGAATTAATCCTGTGTTGGGCAGCCGGTCTTCCAGTCCCAGCGCTGCAGGATATGAGGTCCTGACGCCCGTCGGGGCACTGGCGTGGTTAACATGAATCCTATGATCAGCGGTGCGTACGCGGGTCAGCAGGGTTAAGATTAACGTATTGCACCGCCCAGGCTGTGGCCGGCCCTCCCACTCAGCCGGCCCAGGAAATGGAGCGGTCGTGCTGTTGTGCCGGATTCCGAGTGCAAGGTATACGTGCTGGCGCTGGAATAGCGGTGCCCCAACGGCTCGCATGATTTAATTTTATCTACCATGCTATTTCTGCTTCCAGGTCACCTCCGTCAAGGCCGGACGCAGGAATGCAGCGGCCGGGCGGCCAAGCTTCATGCTCTGTCAACAGCAAATGGCACAGTGAGTCGTGTTCCCCGCGATCCGCAGAGTCCCGGGGGGGCTGATCGCGCTTCTAGGCCGTGACAGCTGGCCCCGGGCTCGGACAGCGCAGGAAGTGGAGCAGCCGTGTTAGTAGGTGGCCGAGCTTTCAGTGCAAGGCGCACGAACCGGCTGGAATAGGTATCCCCATTCCTCGCATGCCCTTACGACATTGCCCAGGGTATTTTTATTAACTTATTTCCAGATCACCTCTTATAAGTCCCGTACTCGTGACGCAGGAACGCGGCGGCTGCGCAGACACGCCACCTCGCGTTCGGTCGACATTGATTGGAGAAACAGCAGCGCTCCGAGGCTCGCTGCATCCGGAGCCAGACCGCTGCATCGCCCATGCATGCTATGGGAAGGCCCTCAGAGCGAGTATCCCAAGGACAGAGTATCGCATCCGTCCACTGAGCCTGGGGGCCGAGATGGAGTGGAGGGCGTAGAGTTCAGGGTCTGTGAACGTCGCCACTGTGAGCGATGCATCCGCAGCTCACAGCGTACAGGTAGGCTAATCGCATCGTGACGCATCCACTCCAGTCCCAGTACTGGAACAGCGGTGCCTCGATAGATCGCGGACTGATCGCATTACTCAGGCTGCTTTTGCATGTTGAATATTTTTACTTTCAGGTATTTCCGGCCAAAAGCTTGCACCGGTTGCGCATATAATGCAGCGACCGTGCGGTTGAGCTTCAGGCGCGGTCGGCATTGGAGGAACAGCGGTGCCTCAGGGCCCGCAGACTCCAGTGACACCGCCCGCGTGCTGTGGCAACGGGTCCCTCAAAGCAGCCAGCCTAGGGAGAGGAGCCGCATCCGTGGGCTGAGCTTAGAGCGCATGCAAGCTCGGCCAACGTCGCCACGGTAAGCGTTGCGCCCACAGCTCGTAGTCGTCATGGCGGACTGATCTGACGGCCTAGGTTGCGCTGGTGCAGGCTTTGATTCGAGATCGCACTTGTCGCGAGCGTGCGCTGATTACAGCGACTAGGACTGCAGTGATCTATTGCATTTACCGGCCACTACGGCTACACGGCGGACAGCCCCGCCTCCGCCACAACACACTATCCGCAGACTCCTCCCTCAGTAGGCAAAATTGAAATCACATCGAACGGCCGCAGAACAGCAGCACGGTGCTGTAGCAGACGACAGCCGCGCCGACTCGGGCTTTGACCCCAGATCGCCGTTGCCGCAGCCGTGCGCTGGTGACGGTGACCTCTCCGTCCGCGTGGAGTGCTGAATTGCATTGCTGCCCCAGTCGATACAGAATTGTACTGCGGACAGCCCCACCCGTGATGTTCATGTCACAGCTTGCTGATCATAGGCTCCTCACCCCAGCAGGCAACGCTGGATCTGGCCGGACGGCCGCAGAGATACAAGCGACCAGAGGCGCGGGCGGGTGCGGCACCAGGATCCCCGCGCGGGGGCTAGGGACGCTGATTGATCCATCGACACCGTGCATGCGCATAACGGGTCGCGCGCACGGCCCAGACTGCGCCGGCGCGAGCTCCGACTCCAGATCACCGCCGCCGGGGCCGTGCGGTGGATACAGCGGCCCCCAGCCGGTAGGCAACGCTTGTTGATCTATCGACATCGCGCGTCGCGGCGGGCCTCTGTGGAGTGCAGAACTGCGGTGATTTATTGTATACACTGGCCAATGCACATTTATATCACGGACAGCCCGCCTCCGATAGCGGCTCCACAGCAGCACGCCGGCCGCAGACCCCGCGCCCCAGCAGCCGAGCCTGTATCTGCGTCCACCGGCCACAGAGACGCAGCGCCGCGGCGAGATCCTAGGATCCCGGCGCGGGGCGGACGACGCTGGTTGATCCATCGACGTTGCGGCGTGCGATCTTGTGCATCAGCGCGAAGCAGCGGCATCAGATTCACGCCGCCACGCGAGCGCAACGGCCCCCATCATCACGCACGCACGCCACCGGCTCCGCTTGCAGGCTGAGAAATGCGGTCGCTCGATTCGGTGCGCGCGGAGCCCCGCGGCGTGCGTGCCATCGTACGTCGATGCACGCCCATCTGAGCAGCGGGTCGTCCAGCGCCGCGGGGCTGGTGCAGGAATGGATTGGAGAGCATTCTATGTCGTTCTATCGAAGCGGGGGGAAGGGGGCGATAGGGCGGGGGTCAGGCCCCGCGGTGCGTCAGCAGGCAGCCAGCGCCGATGGACCGATGGGGCAAGGGGGATCGGCACGAACAGAGGCCTGGTTGCGGACGCGCGCACCACAAATGAATCAATAGACTCGATTGTCTGCGAGTCGCTGGGGCGACGGGCGGGAGTGCATTGTATTCTATTGTGATGCGTCCAGCCAGGGCAGCCACGTATGAATGCGTGGATGCGAAATTAACGTGCGGTGGCGGGGCATTACGGTAGCCCTTCTCCTTTGGCGTGGCCGTGTACGTAGCGGCTGCCCCATATGGCGATACGGGAGCGGCAGCCGGGGACGGAGAAGCCGCGCGCGCGGCGGGTGCACGCATCCTGGCATCCTGATTGTGATGCGGGCTTGTTTTGTTGTCCGTTCGTCTCCAGGAGGCGTGCTGCGGCGTCGCCGCGCTGCCTCGGACGCCAGCGCCGCCAGGCCGCCGGGCGTGCAATGTGACTGGGGCCGCGTGCGGCAGGCCCCGGGGTCCCGCGCACGGCCGGCGGGCGGACGGACGAAGGGAGCCGGCACGGGGGTGCGCGTCGACAGACAAAGAGCAGCAGAAAGAGGGCTCGGCACGGGTGCTTCTCAGAGGCCGCGCGAATAGAAGCGGCGGGTGGGGTGCGGACCCTGTTCTTGGGCGAACGTGGAACAAGACCGCGCGGGCGGAGGGAAACCGATGCCCATGTGGACGACGGTGTTCGTGAGCAGTGATAGCAATGGAAAGACACAGGGGCGCACAATTAGATGGGGGCCCGCGGGGGTGGCGGCGAAGCGCGATATGGCGGGCTGGTGGGAGAATGGACGCACCTAGGGAGCAAATTGACAGGCGATCAAGAAGCCAGCCAGGGAACGTTCTGTTCCGCTGACCGGGCGCTATGGGGAGTGCCGAGCGGGCTAGCATGCAGGGATAATAGGTTCCAGGAAGACAAAAGGAAGGAAGAAAGCAGACAGATGTGGACTTCGGGGCGTGGAGACCACGCGCTGCCTGCGAAAGGCGGTCGGCGGCGCCGTTCCTGAGGACTGGGGAACCGCCGCCCGCCCTTTCTGCGCAGACAGTTGAATAGACGCCATAGCCAAAGATGGCTAGGCTGTCAGGGCATATCCCCGGTGGGATTGTGATACGGGGCTCCCGAAATATCGCGCGGGGGACAGGGCGATGGTGGACGATGCGCTCGATGGCCTCGAAGGTGCTAGGAGGAGATGTACGTACAGGGATTAAAGTTGTGTGGACTGAGATCTGAGAGATAAGGGTCCAAAAGAGGAACAAAAAGGGAGGGAAAGACGCACGTGGTGTTTGTTTATTGTTTATGTGTGTGGCCGTAAAAGTACAACAGCCTCGGCCTCAACCACCACGCTCCACTGCGCGACCGTCCTATATAAGCCCACACCTCTCCTTCCCTCCCCCATCCATGGCCGTTGTCCTCCCCACTCCTATGCCTCGCCACCCGCCTTACAAACGACAGCGTCGCACCGCTACTTCCGTCCTCGCGGGCGATTTTGACCCACGACCCGCCCGCGACGTCCTCACCAGTCTCCTCAACGGAGTTCCCGTCAATACCGCCGTCGAGAAGCAGGAGCAGGAGATGGAGGAGCTGCAAAGAGAGAAAAGGGAGCGCGAGAAGGGGAAGAGAAAGGCGAAACCAGGCCCCAAGCCCCGCGATAGGCCCTCCACGCCCCAGGGCGATACCGTCGCGACGCCCGAGACCCCCACGCCCACTCATCACGCCACATCGCGCCCCGTGGCGCAGCCCCAGCCCATCCGAGCGTCGCCTTTCTGGGGCGCGCGACCTGCCATTCAGCTCCAGGCTGGTCAGCGCTCCATTTCCGTCACGCCCCCGCCCATGCCGTCCTCGCCCCCGACCACACCCGGCCCATCCATCTCATCCAGCACCTCCCGAACCTCCTCCAAGCGCCCCCACACTCCCACCGACGATTTCGACTCGTACAGCACGCGCGACTCGCGCTCCCCTGCTGCGCACGGCGCCCCACGTCGGAAGCGCATCGCAGTCCGCAAGGGCTGGAAGGGCTGGGTCGAGGGCTCCCCGCCGCCGTCCGAGAAGCTTATCAATCTCGACGCGGTCACCGTGCTCCACGAGCGGCGTACACGGAGTGGAAAGAACTTCGACGCGATCGGTCTCGGCCAAGACGGTTGGGTCTAAATCTTGTGCGTGGTGCCCGACACGATCTAACGGTCCGATTCTCATCTTGCTTGCAGAGAAACATCGGACAGGCGCATAGTCTCGCCGCGCCGCCGCCCTGCGATGCGGGATACCCTATACCCCTGCAGTCGCGGCGGCATCGTCCACCCACCCTCGTCTCGCCTCTCCCGCTCCGCCCCCACGCTCTTTCTTCTCCTTTGTGTTGGTATTCTGTTGCTTCATCTCGGGAACTATCCTACGTCTTTGGTCTCTTCGTTCTTATATCCCTGCGCCATCTCTATCTCCATGTTTTACCCCCATTTATTTTTTCTGGTCTAGCATAACTGTGTATTTCAAGCCACCCTCTCTACATGCAATTTGCTTTCTTGTCGCACCTACAAAAATTCGGAAAACGTTTCACCGCTTTCTTCGATAGTTTGCTCTGGTTCTGTCCGCACGCTCAAGTAGATTACTACCCTATGATATGACGAGTACAGTGCAACCGTATGAGACGCTCTACGTAGCCATGATGAATGAATGCGACTTGAGAGCTTCATTTCTCGACCCGTCAGAAGCGACTCGGTACGGAATGGGTCGCTGATTGGCGACGATCGTGCGAGGGCGGCGCAGACGCCGCCGCATAACGTCCGAGCTCCGCGAAGCTCAGCCTGGAACACGGTCCTGGACAACGCGCGCGTCGTCCTGCTCCTTACATCCACAGCGCCCACGCTCCCACCGCAAACCGCGAAAGCTCACACGCACGCTCGCTCAATCGCAGGTACCGCCCTGCTTCTGCACGCCGCGCTACGTACTCGCACTGACACGCGTCCCGCAGCACAGCGCTGACGTCTTCCGCCGCACGCCCGATTGCCAACGCCGCAACTCTACGCCACGCCCCGCCCGCGCGGCACGCACGCACGCCTCGGACGCGACGCCATGACGCTGCTGCCGTTCCCCGCGCTCCCGGCGCCGCAGAGCTGGTACCCCGGGCACATGACGCAGTTCGCGCGCATGCTCCCCGCGCTGCTCGCGCGCACGGACGTCGTGCTCGAGCTGCGCGACGCGCGCCTCCCGCTCACGAGCATCAACCGCTCGTTCGAAGGTGCGCGCCCTTTTCCGTGTCTCTTATTCCCGGCGATCGCGTCCCGGCCGGCGATGGCTGGTGTGCATCCCACGCCAGCCGGCGCTCGATGGCCATGTCCACAACGAGAGCGGATGGCGTGGCGTGCGCCATTCAGTCATGCACGATCATTAATGGGATACCGCGGTGCTTTTTCATACACGATCGACGAGGCCCGCCCGTCTGCCGCCCACGTTCCCCCTGTGCTTCGCGCCGCTGATCCTCCCTGCCGCGTCCGGAAACACACACCTCATCTCACCGCCGCTTTCCCGCAGGCCACCTGCAGCGCTGGCGCGCGGAGCGCATGCGCCTCTCGGAGGAGGCCGCCGCAGCCGCGCCGCAGGCCGCCGCGCGCGTGTGCGAGCGCGTCGTCGTGTTCAGCAAGCGGGACCTCGTCCCCGAGTGGGGGATCCAGGTAGCTGGCCTTTCCCTCCGCGCGCGTTCCGCTCCGTTGCTTATTTATCTTGCTGCTGTAGCCGTTTAGCAGAGCGGTGGCCGCGCGGTTTCCGGAGCAGCAAGTGCTGTTTGCGTCGTGGAATAAACCGCGCGATATTAAATTGCTGAGCGGCATGCTTGTGGGTACGTCTGCCCCCGCCCGCCCCCCGCCCGCACGGCCGCTGATATTTTTTACGCTGTGGGATAGATATTGCAAAGGCGCACCCGCATATGCCGGAGCTGAATGTGCTCGTCGTCGGTATGCCGAATGTCGGCAAGTCGACGCTGTTGAACGCGCTGCGCAATATTGGTATCCCCGGCCGTACGTCTGAATTTTTCTTTCCCTTCCCTTCCCGCCCTGGCCTTCTCCAGCCCCGCCACCCCGTTCTTCTCTAACCCGCCGCTGACGCCGCTCCCAGCGACCCCGAAGGCGCTCCGCACATCCGCGCAGCCCGGTCTCACGCGCGCGCTCTCGACGCGCCTCAAGCTCTCCACCGCCCCGCTCGTCTACGCGTTCGACACGCCCGGCGTGATGCTGCCCTTCCTCGGGCGCGGCCCGCGCGGCGCAGAGCGCGGCGTCAAGCTCGCGCTCATCGGTGCGTATTTCCGCCGCCGGTGCTATTTCCCGCGGACGCTGACGCTGACGTCGCGCCAGCGGGGATCAAGGAGGGGCTGTACGACGTCGAGACCCTCGCGGCGTACCTGCTCTACCGGCTGAACGCCCTCAACGCCGAAGGTCCGCCCCTCCCCCTTCCCGCTTCTTTCCCACCCGCTGACGCCCGCCGCTATCTATATTCCGCTGCACCCGCACCGCTCGAACATCCGGACGACATAGCCCCGGCGTACCTCGCGCTGCTCCCGCCTGGGTCGCCGCCTGTTCTGGAGATCGACGCATTTTTGCCGCTGCTCGCGCGCCGCCTGGGCATGCTTCGCCGCGGCGGGATCGCGGACACGCAGCGCGCGGCCGCGTGGTTCGTGAACTGGTGGCGCGCGGACGGCGCGGCGGCCTACGCCGCTGTGCCCGCTCCCGCGACTCCGCAGCGCGGCGGGTGGGGCCTCGACCTCGAGTGGGACGCCGCGGAGGGGGCCGCGGGCGTACAGCGGCAGATGGAGGCGTGCATTGATGCGCATATGCGCGCGGAGGAAGAGGAGGCGGCCGAGGGCGGCGGCGTCAGCACGACGCAGGAGCGGAAGCGCATGCGGGACGAGAAGATTGCGAAAAGGATGGCGCGGACGCGCGCGCGGCTGGCGACGAAGCGCGGGGGGTGAGGCGCGGGGCTGCTGGGAGGGGATCTGTGTCGAGTGCGCGAGGGGATCTGTGCCAACCGGGGGAGGGGGATCGGCGCTGAGGCGCTGCTTGGAGATCTGTGCGTGGGGTGATAGATCTGGCCGTGGGATGTAGCGCTCTCGTATTTGTCTTCGGAAGGATGTCTGATGTTCATAAAACCCACACAACTGATTCATATCGCGCTGCGGAGGCGCCCGGCATCCATTTAAAAAACATGCTAGAAATACACGGATATATCATTACGAGCTATAAGAATACACTGGTGCAAGGTCCACAGCGAGCAGGGAGGCGAGCAGAACCGCAAACGAAACCCTCAGAAGTCCATATAGTCCCTGCCGTTCGCCCAGGTGGACGGGGCGCCAGTGGTGCCGTAGACGTCTTCCGGGACGGCGCCTTCGACGTCCTTGAACGAGAACTCGCGCTTGAACTTCTGTTCGAGCGAGCTGAGTGTCCCGATGAGCTTCGTGCACGCTTCCTCGAGCGCCTGCGCCGCCGTGACCGATCCGTCAGTCTGGATCTTGACGAGGAAGTACGGGTGTAGCGGGTGGGGGACTTTGTACCCCGCAAACAGGACCTGCGGCATGGAGAGCAGTTGGCTGCGAAGGGCAGATAAGTTACGAGAGAGGTGCAGAGGGGGGACAACGTACGAGCGGATCAGGTTACCGAGGGTGTGGTCCTGCTTGAGGACTTTCACAGTGGCGGCATTAGGGATCTTGGTGTCCTCCATGACCTCGACTCTGCACGGACGACGTGTCAGGCAGGCGCACGCACGCGTACGGGACGGGCGTCAGAGCACGCACGGCTTCTCGCCTTCGTCAAGGACGAAGAGCTCGTATCTGCTTGGTGCGTTCATGGCCGGAGACTAGGCTTGCGTCGGACTGGGAGAATACAAGTGAGTGACATGGAAGAGATAAGGATGGAGAAGAGTATCATAAGCAGAACTGAATAATATAGGTTGTCGCCTTGTCGCCATTATGCAGCGCATTCGGCGGATTGACAGATTGTGGTATAGTGTCTAATCATATGCAGAACAAGAGTAAGGAATGCTCACCTAGAGTCAGGATTGTCCAGGATACCTAGCGAGGAGAAGCATCGTCAGAAAACTGATGCTCGATCAACGCGGCCAGAACAACAGGAAAGTTCAGTACACATTTTGAGATCATAGGCCAGAGGCACTCATTGACAATAAATAATGGCATACGCCAACATCATAACGACACCCGCAGAGAAAGGAAACCAAAAGGTCCTTCAAGAGAATAGAAAACTCACCTCAAGACAAGCAAAGGTTGCAGGACAAGACGCGACGTGGCGAAGTTTTGCAGCAGGCGCTTGAGGTGGCGGAGGCTCAAACTCCGCTTGAATCGCGCTGTCCCTTTCGGAAGGCAAAAGCACTGAGGGCACCGACCGACATCGCCAAAACCTCCTCAAGGTGAGTTCATGCCCGTTCCTCCTCCCAATACCCTCAGAATGTTGCCCGTGCGATCTGCGAGAGCCAAAGCTGTATTGTCGTTTTTTTCTGGAGGCGTGAGGTGGGCGTTTGACGGGTGGATGGATGGCGCGGCGGATGGATGGATGGCACGCGCGGATGGACAGAGACGGCACGCACAGACGGGATTGGGGCAGGGATAGTTATGTTGGGAAGGGATTGATGCTGACTGACGGATGTGTTTGCGCGATACAGAAAATGCCGACACATTTGTCCAAAACCCGCAAGCACCGTGGCCATGTCTCGGCCGGTCACGGACGAGTAGGCAAGCACCGCAAGCATCCAGGTGGTCGTGGTCTCGCTGGTGGTCTGCAGCACCACAGGTGCGTTTGTCCCTTATTTCAGCTTCTGCGGGGCTCCTCAACTGCGGTCGCATAGGATCAACTTCGACAAATACCATCCTGGTTACTTCGGTAAGGTTGGTATGCGCCACTTCCACTACACCAAGAACGCGCACTGGAACCCCACGATCAACGTCGACAAGCTGTGGTCACTCGTTCCTGCTGAGCAGAAGGAGGCGACTGCGAACTCGGATCTCGCGCCCGTTGTCGATGTGTTGCAGCATGGTTTCAGCAAAGTGCTCGGTAACGGCCAGTGAGTATCAACTGTGCTCGCATCTTCGAGCTTTCGTTCTGACAAAATTGCAGAATCCCCGACCGGCCCATCATTGTAAAAGCACGATTTGTCTCCGCAAAGGCAGAGTAAGTAGTTTGTTTGTTTCTGAGGGCGCGATCTGACCGATCATCACAGGGCCAAGATCAAGGAGGCGGGCGGTATCGTGAAGCTGGTTGCATGATTCATTTTGTCCATTTTACTACCTTTCATTATCCTGGCTTTACGCACCCCACCATGCATGATATGACATGATCCCCGCAAATACTATGCATTCATGCCACTCCTTGTCTGACTTCTGAGCATGTCAGCGTAATAGCCCGAATTCACATGTGCAACGCTGAGAGCCATGTGTGAGCGCATGCATTGCCTCGGCTAAGAATACGGCAATCCGATGGCATAAAGCCGGCCTGTGCGGTTGGTAAGGATCATGTTCTGCCAGCGCACGAGGAAGATCGGAATTTGGGTTATTCGTCTCAGGGCGGATGCAATTGGGCGGAATCCGCAGCAGAACGAGAGAATATCTTGCTCGCGCAGCTTTGTACCACCACCACACCACCCATCCCCACTGTGTTCGTCGTCGTTACCGACGGCACCCGACTCGGCGACTAAGTAGGCGATCTCGGCGAGCGACCCTGTATCCGGCTTATAACAGACGGGCGTCTTTTGAATCTGGGCCTACGCCGTCTCCACATCCCTATACTGTCTCACCCACCCACGTCCCTCACCACCCACGGATTCTCTTGCCTCCTCAAACTCGATGTCCGCGCTCTCAACGTGGTGTAAGTCTGCAGCTCCCTGATCATTTGTTGACTTGACGACGGGCCGTTTGATCGCAGACCATCGGCAGTACGGGTCATGGAGCACTCGTCGGCTGCATGTAACACCCTTTCTGGCCCGCACCGACACCAATACCTCACGCGCAGCGACGGCCATGGCCACCGATAGAGCCACTGATACTAATGCTTCTACCGCTATCATCATCGACATGGCAGAAGTGAATGACCCCAGGAAGGATAAGAAGCAGGATACCCTCTTCGGCCCTAACATCGGGGTCGTGAGCACTGGACCCACCTGGACTGTCTCAGACGACGAGAAGAGGGCGAAAGACGAGCTGACGCCGGAAATTGTTAAGACTTGGATAGAGAAGAGCAAGCAGGTGTGTTGTGTCGCGATCCTTCCAATACTCTCATCCCAATACC
Organism: Hericium coralloides; assembly: GCA_003675405.1. Taxonomy (NCBI): domain Eukaryota; kingdom Fungi; phylum Basidiomycota; class Agaricomycetes; order Russulales; family Hericiaceae; genus Hericium; species Hericium coralloides. Next base: position 83,373 of record QUOP01000022.1, on the reverse strand, counting down.
CCCTAGACCATACAACCCACGACGACTTTGCAAGCTCTCGTGAACCTCAAGAGACCTACTCTGAAACTCTCGCCGCTGGAGATGCATCCTTCCGACGACCCCGCCCACGCAGACTCGCACCATCACCATGCACTCGAATTCGAGTACGACTGCGACTCTGCGAAATGCGGCATATACGTCCATGTCGTTCTTTCGCCCGAACAACAGCGCTCCGGCGCCTTTGGTACCAAGTCATCCCGCCTGCTCGTCTTCGAGTCTGTTGTCGAAGGGGGCTTCGGGCGGCTGCTAACCCTCGACGACGGCGCACTGCTTGAGCTCGGTCGGTTTGAGCATCGTAACCGGCGCGCGTCACTCGCCCTGCCCAACCGTGAATCCAAGTCGTTAAGTACGCTCGAGAAGGTGCCCAACCCGAGCGATGTTCACGAGCTCCCCGAGGCAGCTGCTGGTTCTGAGTCGGCTATGCTAGAGCCACAACCTCCTGTCCAGGAGCGTGACAAGAAGCGCCGTTTTACTTCCGGCCTGCACTTCCGCCGCCGCACGCAGAACCGTTCTGTATCAGGGCCTGCCCTAGCGGTGGTGGATGCGGATCCAGGCGAAGAAGAGAAGGTGCTCGAGGAGAAGACTGAGCGGACGGAGGAGGGCGTCAGAGTGGTGATCAAACTCGTGGCCCTAGACGAGGATGGGAAGCCGTTGAAGGTTGCTAATGAGCAGAGCACGTATCTTCACGTCGTTCGATTTGGTCCGCTTGATGCAGATGTAGAGGAGGACACGCGGCCCTGGGTTGTCAAGGTCGTGAAGCGTGAGGCTACTGTATGTGTTCTTCACTTTTCTACCGTTATATCTAATTGACAGCTCATTTTATTTAGATCGGTGTACACACATTCCATCTGCATGAGATCTATGGTCTCTCATCGTCTTCCGCGCATGCTCAAACGGCGCCGGAGCCTTCTGCCGCCTCGCCTACCTCAACCCAGACGCACACCTATCCACCAGTACCCGCACCGTCTCACGAGGATGAACCCTCTTCAGAGTGCCTCTTGTGCCTGAGTGCGTCTCGCGAGGTTGTCCTTCTCCCATGCCGCCACCTTGTGGCATGCAAGGAGTGCGCGGTTAACATGGTCGAATTCGGCGCGGGCGGAACGATTACGCACAACGAGCCTGATGCTTCACTCGTCCCTGTCGTTGTCGCTCAGGCTGAGGCTGAGCCTGCCCCCGCGCCCGCGCCGGCCAGTAATACGGAGGGGACCGCAGACGGCGCGGCGGCGGAGGGCGAAGACTCGCCGGCCCAGCCAGCGCCCATCCAGCCCATTGCGCCCGTTCCACCCCACCCCCGCAGAAAGCGCCGCCCGAAGGGGTGGTTCTGCCCCGTCTGCCGCCAACGTAAGCCTTCATTCCGTTTTCCCGCCGCTATCAGTGCTGACAGGCGCACGTGCAGCGTATACCTCGCTCCTCCGCATCACCACCAACCCGCCTGGAACGGAAGACAACGAGAAGCTCGGCAAGCGCGCGTCGACGTCGACGCAGGACCACGAGGCCGCGGCCCCGCAGATCCCGCCGCCATCCGCTCGCCCGTCGATCATCCGCGCGCTGTCGACCCGCAGCGGGGGCAACAACGATGCTTCCGCCCGCATGGTCTAGCGCGCTTGCTGGCCGTGCAAATCCCGCCTCTCGCTTTGGACCGTTCGCTGCTCGCGCTGTTTTGTCTCCCGCTCATATCTCGTGTACGATCGACTTACTGCTGTGTCTGTAGCAGGCGGGCCGCCTGCCTTGTATGTGTATGATAGCTCCGCTGTGTTGCGATCCTCTGCTTCCAGGCTTGGCCTGTCTTTACCTGCCCCGTTGGGTGTCCGCATCTTATCTCCAGTCGACCCGTTACGCGTATTTGCGTATATTCTTCTCGGTCGTTTTTCTTATATGTCTTGGAATTAAACTAAAATGTATGCATGCATTATTTTGGCAGGACACGCGAGGCAGGGACGCAAGGCCGGGAGGTCGTCTCGGCAACCATTTCCATCATGGATTCTGAAACTCGAATATGTGTGATCGAGCAGGTCCGAGCCTGTCCGTATGGGCATGCATTTTCTGCATGGTGATAGAGTTAAATGAAGCCTGCCGGCATCGGCGGTCTTTGCTGCCACGGATGCCTTTGGATAAGTACGCGGGGTCCACCAGGTCGATGTGCGCGCCTGATATTGGGGTTACTTTAAGGCGGAATAATAGTAAACATGGTTTGTCAAACGCTCGGATACAGCGAGAGGTTCAGAGACGACAGTTCCACCGATTTAGGTCGAAACGAGCAGAAAATAACCGCTAAGATTCAAACAGACGCACCCGGCAGGTCTTATTCCCGGCTTCGAGTCCAGAAGTCCACCGCTGGGTTCTTCAGAGCGCCACGACCACGAACCACAACGCCAATTCCGCGCTGCAGCCCGCTTCTTTTTTGGAAGGCTGACATGAACGTCTGCAAGGAGTTGAAAACCAAGTTTGGACGGTGTAACACGGGACGTACGTTCCGCCAGCGACGGCGCTTTCGTCAGCGTGGCCTGGCCGTGCGACGCACTCGTGCCTCCTTCCTGCCCGGCGCACACTTGTGAGCACACACGTCGGCAGGGGGTTGACGCGGTCATTCAACTGTAAGTCCAACTGACGCACCTCAGCTGGCGGGAGCCTTACGAAGCCTGGAGATACTATGAATGGCGCCGGTCGGAGAAGACACCCGCTAGCGATCATAGCAGAGCTTATGGATATCTTGTAGCCCTTGAAAGAATATTCAACGACCAATGAAAACTCCTGAGATGATCTGAGCCAGCAGAAAGCTGATGTCGAAAACGGTCGCTTGGCGCAGTGCTCTCGAAATATATCCAAAACTCAAAATAAGCACTGTATTTGGTGGGGCGGTATCCTACCTGTCAAACCTCAGTACTTCAGCTCAAATCATGCGCATCACCACTAGCATTCAAGATCTGAAAGTACATCATAATCAGAAAATTCACCGTCCTAGAAATCCTATTTCGTTTCCCCCGAACAGGCTCACTTGACCGTCGTGAACGTCGCTGTCTCCACTTCGTATGTCGACGTCGCGTTGGCATCGCTACAGCAAAAACAAACAAAAAAAAATGAGCCGCCATACACATCTCATTCCATATTAACGACCGACTCATGCAGCCTCGCCCGGGCACGCGACCCACGCGGAGCGCAGCGCGGTCGCACCCGCCACGTTGCAGACGTCGCCGTAGAACTGGCCGACCTGCGACTTCGACGTGCATTTATTCTACTGCAATATCAGTGGCGCCGCTAGCTTTGCGCGCGCGAGCGCACACGCACCTCGTTGTGGATTGAGACCCTGTTGTCCGGGCCCAGGCCAGTGAACGACACCGCGTACCAATCTGGGTGTCCCTGCGGGTCAGCGGCGGGCGCGTGCAGGCGGACGGGGCGCACCGAAGAGCGGGTCGACGCAGGAGGTGCAGGCGACGTTCCGGTATGTCTCTGACGCCCCGTTGTCGCAAGAGCGGGTCGTGTACCAGTAGACTTCTATACCATGGACGGCGGGACTGAGCGCGAATGAGACGAGGGGTGCGAAGAGGGATGTGACGCGCATGACTAGTGTACGTTGGATATATTTGAGTTTAATGCCCAGATGAAGGAGGGAAACAGTGACTCGGTGCCACACCCGTGGCCCGCACAGGCAATAGTAGTACGGGACGTTGCGCGATGACAGAACGAGGGAAAGGGTTCATCTGAAGGGGCATGACTATGACGGCGAGAAGGACCAGGTTCCGCCGTAGGCAAGCGAGTCGACACTCAGGGGAGCGGGCACAGTGCACAGAAGGACACCAGTATGAAGCGGCGTCCCGCTGCGGAAAGCCGATATCCAGCTTCGTGCCTAGCAGGGCTTGCATGGTTGTGTTCTCGACATTTGACGTCAGTGTCAAGTGCCAGACAACAAGAAAAGACGACACTAGACCTATAGAAAGAGAAGATAACAGGGATCATGCATCATACGGCATGCATATTTAAGGTGTTCTGGACAGACGGTCTGAAACGCATGGCCGGGTTTTATTCGCTATGGCGTAGCCTCCCAGGTGCAAAGTAGACACTCGACGCGGCATTCGTGCTTCAGGATTACCCTATCTGCCGCAGAAGCCCAAGATTCACGAGGATCGGGAAATCTACCTGAAGAACGCACTACCAACGTGTATTGCTACGAGTCAGAGCCGCGCACGTTACGGGAACTGTACCTATTCCCCACTCGTATGCTCCTAGACCGTCCCTGCGCTGCACATTGGCTCAAGCCCAGCCAGGCGATGACTCCATAGCCGCGCCCGGATCGCTCACGAAGTGCGGCTGAAGCGCATTTGGTGCACGCAGCAGGCATGAAGCTCGTATTCCAGTACGCCCGCATGTATGACAACGCGCCGGCAGAGTGGACCGGATTTGCAACCGTCGATGATTTTGGCCGGGAGGGACATCTATGAAGGCAACTGGCATTTCAAAGGATGCGCAGCTCGTTGCTGTGACACGAGATGCCCGCGTGCGGCAGATCCTGCTCACCGACTCATCCAGCGGGTTATCACGGCGTGTGGGCCCTTGTTGTCGCCCCCTTTGCGGGGGGGCTCGAGAAGCGTATCCTGTATAGCACTGCAGACGAAACGGGAGTCGAGGAAAGAACTTGTCGTATCTGCGCCTGGGAGACCGCTTGATATTTCCAGGACGCCGCCGGGCTGGTATTTTCCCGCCACCAGTTGAGAACGGTTCGATCGGTTTTTTTTTGTGTCAATATTGCCATTCAGCGCCGGCGCGCTATGGGGCGTTACATCCGAGTGACCGCAAATCCTAAGCCGCCCGTTCGGCGCCCAAGAGTTGAGGGCCATGGAACTAGTGAGATGTCGATTTTTGTTCTGCGCCGCGTAAGATAGTACGAGGGTGATGGCCGCGGGGGAACTTGGAGGCGCTGGGGTCGGGGGCCAGAATGGCCACGGCGGGCGGGCGCGACATCGGGGGCTTCGATCGGCAGTCTCCTAGAGATAAAGTCGATTCATGTGCGCATGCATACTTCCCATTTCCTGGTCGGCGGATGAGGACCTGGACAGCCGTGCCGTCCACTGCTGTATTTCCACACGGCATGTTGACGAATTGAGGCGCGGAGACGATCGCGCTGAGTCTGGGATTCTCCCGAGGCCAGACGTGTCCTCGCCTCGTTTGACGCTGCCCGCGTCCTGGACATGGCCAGCGCACAGTCCACAGATGACTCGAGCGCTTGCTACCTTCGCCGCGCGATAGCTACGGGTCTACCAGGTTCCTAGAGGGAAGGATTATGCTCGTTTCCTGGTTGACGGATGAGAGCAAAGACCCGGCTGAGTACCTCGATCTGCCTCCGCGTTGGATCCTAACCACAGACCAAGGTCGGTCCACTCGGCAAATACGTCTCTCTTGCTGTCCACCGTCAACGTTATACCGATCCTCTATAATACACACCACATTCTTACACTCGCCAATCACACACCCCTCTGCTCCCCCCACTCCAACACCCGCCAACACAGCGCCACCCACTCGCCCACGCCACCCTCCCCCACGCCGCGCACCCACGCCGCGGCAAGGCCGCACGCAACGAGCGCGCGCCACGCGCGCCTTAGCGCGACCTTGCGGTCCCACAGCGCGACCTCCCAGCCCTGCGCGGCCCACGCGTCGCGCGCGAACGCGCGCAGCGCCGCGCGGTGCGCGAACGGCTCGTGCGGCGCGAAGTGGAACCACGCCTTTGCGAGCCCGAGCGCGCCGCCCCCCAGCGCCTGCGCGCGCGCGATCAGGGCACTAGCTTCGGCGGCGGGGTCGAGCGCGGCGGGGTGCGCGAGGTGGTAAGCGATGGCGCGCGCTTGGTCCTCGAAGAGCGGGAAGGGCGCGACGCGCACGGGCAGGCCTGGGAACGCGGCTGCGTGCGGGGGGATATCGTCCGCCAGCGGGAAGAGGTGCAGCGCGAGCGGGGAGACGTGGTACGTCGAGTTCGTGAGGCGCGCGGGGAGCGGCGGCGGCGGCGGCGGCGGCGGGAGGCCGCGCGCGAGCTGCGGGAGGAAGGGGAACGTGTACTCGTACCCCGTCGCGAAGAGCGCAAGGTCGATCTGTTCGGTGCTGCCGTCTGCGAAGGCGGCGGTGCCGTCCGCGCGGTAGGCCGTCACGAGCGGTTTGGGGGTGTAGCCGGGCGCGGCGGGCGGGCCGGGGACGTCGGGCGGCTGGGAGTGCAGGACGGTGCGGCGCGCGGCGCGCATGTCGGCGCTGATGTCGAGCGCGCTCGGGCCGCCGCCGACGACGAGCACGCGCGCGTGCTGCGCGTAGTCGCTTGCGCGGCGGAAGTGGGCGGCGTGGATGGCGCGGCCGGAGGCGAGCCAGGCGTGCGCGCCGGGGGTGTCGGGGAGGCGCGGCGTGCGGAAGTGGCCGTTGGCGACGATGAGGAAGTCGTAGGTGAGCGGGTCGGGGGCGGTGGAGAGCGTGACTTGCCAGTGCTGCGCGGCGGGGTCCCAGATGGCGCGGTCGACGCGGGTGTTGAGGCGGATGTGTTTGCGCAGGTCGAAGTGGTCCGCGTAGTCGTTGAGGTACTTTAGGACCTCGTCCGCAGAAGGGTAGAGCGCAATTCCGGGTGGGAAGGGGAAGGTGGTGAAGGCCATGAGGGGATGGGGTATGTTCGTCTCTAGGGAGTCATAGAGCGGAGACAAGGGCGGGTCGTCTGTCGGCGGGGCTGGCAGCCTGAGGAGAGTCAGCGGCAGTAGGGGAAAATAGAAAGAGGTACGGACCATATGCCGCCGATGTCGTGCCGTTCCTCAAAGGCGACGATGGACCAGCGACCATCCTTGACCTGGGGCGTGTCTGCGAGGATGTTGAGGGTGGCCAGCCCATTCGCGCCGCCGCCGACGATGCAGATCCGCTTTCGGTCACTGTCCGCCATGTGTGGACAGAGTGAAGAGAGGACAGCATGTCGAGTTGGCTAAGATAAAGACGACGATGGCGTGCATCTCAGCCATTCACGTCTGACCTCAGTCGGGGGTTAGGGTCTACGCTCCCCGTTCCTCCAGGCGTCGACTTTCCTTCATCAATCACATCGGCTTGGGTCGGTAGTGGAAACCCCGTGCCAACAACTTCCCACAATTTGGGACCATGCCCAACAATTGCCCAACGTCTCACAGTCTTTCTTTCTCACGACCTTCCGACGGTTTCAGGTGCACACCAACTTGCTGCAGGTTTATAAACCTCAAAATTTTCAAGCAGTGTTTGGTCAGTGCAGGACCATCGATCGCATCCCGGAACTCGCTCGGTTAATCTCAGGCACTATAAAGTTATGTTATTCTTGAACAATGACGGGCCATAGCGGCACGCATACGGGTCGACCAAACTACTCACCAGCATGAGACGCAGTTGATAAGCTCTTTGGCAAAATGTCTTCGCTCCAGCTTTGGCTCTGCACTGCAGGGGGGACTGTGCCGAAGGTGTCAAGATCAACAATAGCTCGATCTTGAACGCCTCTTCATCCAGCTTTGCCGCGGCCATGCACAGGGTGTCACCGAGGACGAGGCTCAGCGCGTTCTCCTCTGGAAGGTCGCTATGGACAGGCGCAACCCGTCCGCTATGCCTGTCACGAGCCTCGACGGCCTTGACGGAACGCTGCTAGACAATCACTGTGCCGAGCTGTTCCACGTCTTCAACGTCCATCCGCAGAGCCAGTTTATCCACCTGCTCGTGCGGCTGCAGCCGCCTGAGGCTAATGAGTCGTCTCCCATTCCATCTCGGGTTCTGTCTCATGCTTTCGCCAGCTGTTTTTCACGAAACACCTGTGAGCAGATTGGAAGCCGAGAAGAGAACCACCGGCTTCGCCTCGAGCTTGAAAATGCTGAACTGCGAAAACAGCTCAGCCAAGATGCAGTCGCGCCGTGCAAGGCGGGGAAGGCGCGTGCTCGGTCGTTCGCGCACGCCGGATCATTTACTGACCGATCAGTAATCTTGTAGACACAAAGAAAGCTGTGAAGCAGGGAAGAGCACGCGTAGTGTCGCCATCAACGGTAGCAAAGACGCCGGGGGAGTTTAAAGCCGAGCAGGAGAAGGGACCAATTTATAACGGGCGTCCCGTCAACTTCATGCCGAGTCCGGTCGTTCTGTACAATAAGGCTTTCGCGAAGTTGCAGGATGATTTCGACAACCTCGATGCAATCGAGCCAACATCGCGGATGGTCCAGCAAACGAGCACGTTGTTCGACGACGCTTCTTACCTTCATGGCGATGAGTATGCACGTCGGAGATATGTGTCAAGAACAATTTCTAGACTTTTTGGGGGCAATAAATCTGTATCGTTGCGCGACCACCGCATCACTGCCGACGAGTGGGTGAAAATTCCGACCAAGAGTAGGAAGCACGCGTACTTCCTGGGCGTCGGGTGGAAGAACGAGCTGGGCGTCCGGGTATGGGCGACTACTAGCTCGCACTGACCTACCGGCGGCTTGTCGCCCGCGAAGAAGTACGTCCCGGCGTGCCGTTCTTCGCACAACAACTCATCCCACTGGCATCAGTACGACGACATCCGCCGCGTCTCCAACTGCCCCGCGATTCTCCTCTCCCTCGGGGGCCCGTTCTTCCGCGTCCAGTCCGCCGCCTTCGTCGACGTCGCCATCGCACAGCCGCTCACGGACTGGATCTCGCTCGAGATGGGGATGCCCGGCATCGAAGCCCGCATCGTCCGCGTCGCGCGCATCTTCCGCGCGCTCTCCAACGCCGTGCGCGCGCTGAAAGCCGAATACGCCGCGCTCGTGCCCGCGCCACTTTCCCGCCTGGCTCGCCTCTTCCCCAGCCCCCAGTATCTCGGTCTGCGCGAAGAGGAGATCAAGCCGCTCGTGTTCACAGCGCGCCTCGACCACCCCGCCGACGTCCCCTCGGACTCTACTTTCGGCGATGCGCTCTACCGTGCGACGTACGGCGGGGCGGACGCCGTGGTCAAGTTCCCGCGGACGTACGGCGCGGACGCGCACCGGCTGCTCGCGGCGCGCGGTCTCGCGCCCGCGCTGCATCTCTGCCGCGTCTGCGGCGGGCTGTATATGGCCGTGATGGACTACGTCGGGGGCGCGAGGACCTCGCTTGACGTCGGCCTGCCCGGGACCGCGAAGACGGACGTGCGGGAGGCACTGCGCGTGCTGCGTGAGGGCGGCTTCGTGTATGGGGACCTGCGCGGGCCGAACGTGCTCGTCGTCGACAGGCAGGCAGGGCCGGGGGCGCAAAAGGGCGCGATTCTTGTGGATTTTGATTGGGCGGGGCCCGCGGGCGAGGTCCGCTCTCCTTCGGACATCGACGTGACGGATGTGCGTTGGGCCGAGGGCGTCCAGCCGAGGGGGGTTATGAAGCCGAAGCACGACCTTAAGATGCTGGGTATTCTGGAGGGTGAATGTCCTGCGTAGCTGCGTTTCACGGTGATGCTGACAGCGGTTTGGAATTGATATCCCGGGGATTTTCACGAGAAAGCAATGAAAGCAACGCACATGGAGAACCAGCTCATGAACTACCCTTCAGGTATTACACAGCAATGGATCCCCTATTCCTAACTTGGATAATCCAACGCCAGGCAATACTCCGCTCTCAAAACGCATGCACTGAGATGAGAAACGGCGCACACGAGGCCGGCGAGGCTGTGAGAATAGGTACATGTCGCAAGGAGATACGAGTTAAACGCATACCAACCGGTGTAACCGGTTGATCTGCGTTTGAGACGTCGAACCAGTGTGATTCTGTGATCATCAACGGACACCCACTGAGGAAAGCAGCGGGGAGAGAGGCCAATGCCTCACAGTCCTGGATTGTGCAAGAGGAGCGCATAGTACTGCCGCAGAATGCGTCACACGTCACTATCCCTCGGAGATCTAGAACTGCTGCTATTAATGTCTCGCATGTACGGAAGCAGTGATAGACATAACGGGCGATAGCGCACCTCAGATCAGGAGTCGCTCATGGTGTTCTCCTCGACGGAGCGTCACGAAACTCCGAAAACAGAACCCACGCAGCATGGATTCAACATGGATATGCCCGGCCTATGCTGAAGAAAAGTACCAGTAGTCGAGTGAATTCCAAGGCTTCGGGTGCATGCAGCTTCAGGATTTATATCTGATATCGTCGCGCGATCGCTTCTCGCAGACTCACTACCGCCGACCTTATATTTGCATCGGCCACGCCAGCCCCTCCTCGAAGACACCGCGCATCGATGACAGACAGCAGCCGCCGTACGTCCTCCGTCTTGCCGAAATCTGCTTTCTCCAGCCCACGCAAAAAGTCGGCGTAGGCTGTCGCTGCTACTATGCTTTCATCGTACGGGCCGGCACGCGCAAGGGACTCAAGTGCATATGCAAGAGTGTCTGCGAGAGAGCGTGTCCTGCAGGCGGTATCAGTGACCCATCCATTGCCCGCAGAAGATACACACCCAAGATAAGTCGCGTACAAGTCATCTAGGGTCGCTCGCCCATGGATCTTTTCCCCGGCTATCGATACACCGCACTCCTCGAGCAATACACCCAACAAAAATGCTTTCAATGATGTGACACGCGCCATCGATGGCTGCGAGTACCTCGTGAGCACGGACGCGACGACTTCCGCGCGTCCGGGTACGTCGAACTCGTGCTGGAGGAGTAACCCAATCCCTGCAGCGAGATGCGCCGCATGCAATGGGGCCTCGTATCTGAGCGCTGCGCCGAAATGAGGTCCGGGATAGCCCATTATTTTTGGACGCCCGACACGGATCGAATGTAGAATGTCTATCCAGGTGCGTGCGTCCATGGGGAATAAGGGGAGGCGATGTGGCAAGCAGCGGGCCTCGGATATATAGAGGTGACAGAGCGCTCCGCCGAGAAACGCCGCGTCGCCTGACAGCACAGGAGGGTCTCTGCGTTCGGGACTGAAAGCGCCCTCGCGCACAAATTTCAGCGCTTCGAGGTGCTTCAGGTAGTCGTAGAGGTGCGGTATGCGGCGCGCGCCTTCGCTAGCTAGCAATAGCGTCGCCAGTTCTGGATCGCGGACGAGCCTCGCAGCGTAGCGTACCGACTTCTCGAGCATGTTGCAGCATCCAACATATGGAGCGTATGTCGAGTATTGTGTCTTCATCCTCTGGCCGACGGACGAGGAACATGGGAGAGATCTTCGCACGCGCTATGCATTTGGATGCCTGTAATAGCCGCCGGGTTGCATGGCTGAGCAATGAAGGCGAAAGGCTTCCAAGACTTCCAAGAACCCACAGGATGCCGTGCCCTGCCCATGGGATGACGACCCTCGTGAAAGGGGTCGCGAACGGGCACCATGGGTCCCACAGCGCGAACAGCGTCGTGAACACGAGTATGCCCGCGCCGAACCAAGACAGCCCGTTGTCCGCGAAGCTGACTTCTCCGCCCTGCCAATGGATATACGGCACGTAGCCGAGCACGAAGAGCACGACGGTGAGTTGCGTCAGACTCAGCAGCCCAACATCGACAAACCCGCGAAGGCACCACCGGTCCATGCCGTCGAGTGTGCGCTGTAGGTCGCGCCGGCGCTCCAGCACCGAAGCAGCGTCGACTTGAGTAAAGGCAGTGAGCCATTGTATGCCGATCATTGCGCCGAAGGCGGCGAGAAGCGAGCATACGAGGCTCGCAGAGAAGATGCGATTGGCTTGTAGGGCATATTTGGAGGGGTCCATTACGGGCGGTGCGAGAGCAGAAACGGGAACGGTCGTGCCATTGACTAAGTTGGGAATGAGAAGGCGTAGCAGGCGGTCTGTTTCATCACTGGGGCCTGGGCTCAGCGTGGGGATGGATAATGCTAGGATCCCCGTGTTGACGGCCGTAAAAAGAGCGGCCTGGTTCATGATTATTGATGAGTGTCAGGCTGAGATGGTGACGAAAGACGCACAAAAACAAGAATGTTGTTAAGGGTGCTGCGGAGCTGTTGGCCAACTTCTTTAATCTTTTGTTCTGCGAGTTTGATAAAGTCGTCGATTAGCTCTGGGTCGTCAAAAAGGTCTGTAGATGACGACGACATGTGACTGTCCTCGGATGATAGGCAGTTTGGAGACCCTGGGGGTATGAAAACACGAAAGGCAGATGCTAAGGATCCTCATAAGCGATAGACGGTCGCAATGCGGTGGCAACGCCTTCTGCTTCATTCCTCGTTGGCAGTTCTGTTCGGCATCTGCGCTGCGGAAGAAGCTCGTGCGTGACCACATAGAGACAACCTGTGCAGTAGCTTCTGGTGGGCCCAGACTATTCATTGTATAACTGAATGAAGAAGAATCGCCTTTTGTCCTACAGACTTACCCAAGTTAAGATAACACAGCTGTGACGGCATTCGTAGTTAGCGTATCATGGCAGTCCGTTTTGTAACTCCAAACTTCATGGAGATGGGGACCGAAAACGTGAAGGGGTGTTATTGTAACTGATCTGCAGCCTCTTGTACACAACGAGAGGGAAGGGGGAAGCTGTGCAGGGTGATTGTGAAGTTCAGCCACGCCAGCAAAGCCAGAGCTTGAATGAACGACTCATCATCGTCTTTCCATCAGTCTCTTCTAGTGCTTCCGGTTTCCTGAATCGACGCTATTGTGTGCTAGCCTTTTTGTTGTCGTCGTCGTCGTCGTGAAGCGACCGACGCGTCGCCGACGTTGCATATCACGATCACGTGTAGAGCGCCGATTCTAGCAACTTCAAGTAAGTTCGGTGGCTGACACAGCGGGCGTCGGTCACCGTCTGACTGTTGTCAGCTTCACCGCCGGCTGCCTACGTATCTTCACTGTATAAAAGACGCTTAGTCTTTCTTCTTGCTTTGAATAGACCTTGAGGGCGCTATGTCGGGAATGCCTCTACTGAGCGGTCCTCCGCCGCCCCATTCCTTGCCGCGGGCGGAGATCAGCTGTCGGAAGTGCAATAAGGAGTTCAATGTGATATTCACCCGTTCGCGAAGGTGCAATCACTGTGGTGAGTGCTTCTTCGTGCATGTGTAGCGCCCGCCCAGATTTATGGTTGTTGGCAGGATACTCGTATTGCTCCTCATGCTCGGATTATCAGGCGCTGATGCCACGGCAGGGATCTGGAGCAGGCTGGGATCCTGTTCCCGTGTGCGCCTTCTGCATAGAGAATCTTAACAGTAAGTACCATGCTGCGTATGCGCTGAAGGGATGCGGTTGATCAAAGGAAGCGTTCAGTTACTGCCGGTGGTCGAAATTACATCAAGAGTCTCCCTTTAGCCAGATTGAAGCGGTATGCTGACTCTTACGGGATCCCGGTCGATGGTATCCTGGAGAAAGATGAACTAGTCCAGAAGATTGTGTCCCTCAAGGTACGTCGTTTTATTCGGGATTATCCCCCGGCCTGCAGAGACATCAAACTCCATCCTATTCAGGGTCAGAATGGATGTTTGCCTCAGGCGAACGAAGTGAGTGCGATCCTAAATACACCTTTGGCACTCAGTTGAATTTGATTCAGGACTTCTACAGGAAACAATCCGTGCCAAACAGACAGACATCACATCCTCGTGGCCTTTTCTCGCGAGCTCCCAATTCGTCTCCTCATTCAAGCTCCGCACCCCGACGCGCCTCTGCAGGTTCTAATTTCGCGAGACCCGATCTTGAAGATGCGCGAAGGCAGCAGCCAAGCGGCTATAATCCTCGCTCTCAAGCACAGCCACCGCCACAACGCGCCCCCAGATACGCACCGCCGCCAGGCGCACCACCCACGCACTCGCCCCGACCTCAGTATGCCTACAGCAACCATGCACCACCGCCTACGACCCGGCCTAGAACCGCGTCTCACCCGCCTTCAGGTTCTCAGGGCGCCGGATCAAATCTCCGCCCCGGCCCACCGCGCTCTCGTCCGGCATCAGCAGCACCGGCGACGCCACCTCAACCGCCCCCGCCCGTCCCTACGCTCGACGAACTCGTCGAAATGAGCGAAGACGATGTCGCGCAGCTGTCCATCGGCACGCTGAAGAGCGTGCTGTTCCAGAACCACGTGAACGCGCGCAATCTCCTCGAGAAGAGCGAGCTCATTGGGCGCGTGCGCACACTTTTGGAAGACGAGCGGCGCGAGCGCGCGCGCGACGCGGCGATTCGGGCGCGCGAGGAGGAGGAGATTATTGCAAGGCAGCATGCGATGATGGAGGAACACCGTCTGCGGCAGGAGAAGGAGGCGCGCGAGCGCGAAGCGCAGGGCCTGGGTGAGGAAGGTCAGGGTGCGCCTGATGTCGACGGGATGGTGTCGCCGCCCGGTGCGTCGGAGACGCCGAGTGCGCAGGCATCGCCGTCGCCGTCGCCGCCTAAGATTTCTCCGCCTCTGGTACCCTCTCCGTCTACGATGGCGACTCTCGAGCGGAATGGTCTCTGCGTCATATGCCAGGACGAAGATGCCAACATCGCCATTGTGGATTGCGGGTACGTGTAGCCCTTCATTTGAGTCATACAAGAAGCGCTCATGCTGTCGCACAGACATCTCGCAATGTGTCGGAGCTGCTCCGAACTCGTCATGAAGTCCTCCCGCGAGTGTCCGCTCTGCCGCACGCGCATCGTCACCGAGCAACGTCTGCTCCGCATCTTCAAGACTTGACAAAGGATCCATTTGAGAGTTATATCAGTATTTATTTTACTCGCTTTGGATTGCAGATCTCACACGTCAGGCCTCATGTATAGCATTTTAACACCCAAGGTATCGTAGCAGCTTGTACAATCAATGTATTCCCCATTGGATCATATATCCTGATTCTCGCGAGATCAACCACGCAGAACTTGCTGCGAGTCCTGCCAGTCTGTCCTGTCTCCCAGAGGTGATCGCATTGGCATTGGCCAAGCGTCATCTATCGTCATTTTCATCTTATTTTCATCTGCTCGATTGACCCTCAGCATGTCCTGCAGTTGGGCATTTGTGGCCGAACTCCGTCGCTGTGAACCACCAGGGCACCAAATTTTGCAGGCCGTCGGTTCGCGCCATCGGCCTCCCATACTCGATAATGACAGTACATAGCACCATCTGCCGCCATGAACTACATGTCAAGCAAGGTCCACTATTCGAGCAGAGTGTAAATGTAAAGTTATTTCTGTTTGACTTTTGCAGTGGATATAACCATAGGATTAAAGAGCGCGTCCTATTTAGTGTCGTGTTCTCCGAGCTTATTACCGCCAGTAAGGCGTTGGACAACTTCGTATCGGGAGAAGTCGCAGACCGGAATGTCGTCGGCATCGACTGGTGAGGGGATCTTTGGGTGGTGGTGAATCAAAGGAACTCAGAGGTGTTCGACAATTTGTTCCGCGTCTTTAGACCTTGTAAGTTTATTCATGCCAACTTCGTCGCACTTCATCTTTTCATATCGCGGATAACATTGTCCGTATTCTGTTGTTTTCCAGGATATGGCCGCAGGCAATTGATATCCACCAGTACAATGGAACGAGGCGGGTTCAGACAAGGACTACCGCGAACCATGCGGCGGGACTGTCGAGCCTTCAAAGCTTTGTTCGTTGATGACTATGCAGGAAGTCGACAAGTTGACATCGATTCGGATGTGGACGGCTCCAATTTGCAGTTCTTTCCATGACGCGCCGGTGCGCTACTCCTCCGACTCTTTCCTCCCGACCTCGCCGTACTTACGGGCTGCCGTTGTGTATTGAGCATACTCCACTCCTGTCTCACCGCTTCCGTGATTCTCCTGCTACGACATGTCGGTGTACCTGCTGACAACGTCGTCAGCGCAGTCTGCAAGTACTTATTCACCTCTCGATTTTGACCATAATTGACTCGATCAGCTCCAAGCTCAACTCCGCGGCTCGCAATGCACAATGTCAGGAAGCTTACGGACTATCTATTTCGAGCGAGACGGACTATGATGACCTCACAGAAGCAACACAAGAGATCGTCGTTTTGTAGACTCGCTAAGGCTCATCTACTTATCATCAATCCCACGCCCAGCGACATCTCCGGTGGTCTCCGGTCCAGAGCTACACCTTTACGAAAACCTAAGACCAATTCAGATGCTTTCGTCTATCCGCTCTGGACTAAATGTACGTCTGGGCTCGCTACCATCGCGGCATAGCGCTGTCGGAGCTGTCTGGGCGAGGCTGGCTTTGCCAATGCGGTCATGTGACCTCCGCGAACGACGCGTTCTCGGCTGCGCTGCGCCCCACACGCGCCGCGCCTCCTCTCCACCCCCTGTTCCAGGCGGAGGGGCGTGCGGAGGCCAGCTGATCTACCCTCATGGGATGCATCAATACGGCTTGGGAGCGAGACACTTAATCTCGCGCGTCATTGGGACCGACCATCCGACAAGACGCTCAACTGTGCTATAAAATGCTTCGGCGGGCTTCGAGAATCACAACCTCTCTGCGAGCTGTGAAACCTCCTACACCGCCGTCCAGCATCTCTCCGAGATATTTTCCTCAGCTTCATCAATCCCGATCACAGTCCACCATGTCGTTTACTATTCCGAAAACCATGAAGGCGGCAGTCATCACTGAGGCGCACGCCCCTATCCAAGTTCGCGACGACGTCCCAGTCAAACAGCCCAAGGACCTCGCGCCCGGCGAGTGTCTCGTGAAGCTGGAATGCACCGGTGTATGCCACACCGATCTGCACGCCGCGCACGACGACTGGCCGCTGCTCGCCAAGCGGCCGCTCATCGGCGGCCACGAGGGCGTCGGCATCGTGGTCGGCATTGGCGAGCATACGCCCAGGTCTCCGGTCAAGCTGGGCGAAAGAGTGGGTATCAAGTGGCTGGCGGACTCGTGCTTGGAGTGCGACACGTGCCGGAAAGGTCTCGAGCAAAGTTCGTGTCTGTAGCCCTCCTGTCATGGCTCTTGCTAACGCCGCGTCGCAGGCTGCCGCCAAGCCAAGTTCAGTGGGTTCAACGTTGACGGGACGTTTTCGGAATATGTCGTATGTGTTGAAGTCACATTTTGCTGCTGCAAAGCGAAGTTTACATTCCATCGAGGTTTCTTACGTCGCGCACGTCACTCCAATTCCTGAGAATCTTGATAGTCGTGCGGCAGCATCGATTCTTTGTGCTGTGGGTCCTCAGTAGCTTTCGTCCGACGACGTCTCCGAACTTACTGCGTTATACAGGGCGTGACAGCGTATCGTGCTCTCAAGTACTCGAATCTCACAACAGGAGACTGGGTTGCGATTCCCGGAGCTGGTGGAGGCCTCGGGCATCTCGGTTCGTGTTCTGTTTCCGTTCGTTTTTTTTTTGGACCTGGAACACTGAAAAAAATTGTCCTAGGTGTCCAGTATGCGAAGGCTAGGGGTCTGCGCGTAGTCGCGATCGGTACGCACCCTTCCACGGATGCATCATTACAGCGCTAATGACGGGTCCCGCATTGCAGATACGGGCAGTGACAAGCGCGACCTATGCGCCAAGCTCGGCGCCGACAAGTGGATCGACTTCAAGGAGACCAAAGACATCGTGAAAGACATCAAAGCCGCCACGGGCGGCATCGGCCCGCACGCCGCGATCATCCTCGCCGCGAACGTGCGTTCGTACCATCCTACGTCGAGCTTCTTACTGACATAGTGCTGCGTTGCAGCCCGCGGCGTATGAGCAGGCGGTCGATTACATCCGCGAGGGCGGCACGCTCGCGCTCGTCGGCCTGCCGAACACGAAGCTCGGCGCGTCAATCTTCTGGACCGTGTTCAAGAGCATCAACATTATCGGCTCTTTCGTCGGGTACGTGCCCCTCGTTGTAGTGTTATGTATCATTGTGCTGAAATGACGTGCGCAGAAACCGCCAAGACGCGCTGGAAGCCATCGATATTGCATCCATGGGTCTGGTCAAGTGCCATTACGCGGTGAAGCCGCTGTCCGCGTTGAAAGAGTATGTTTTTTTCATGCCTGCTGTCTCATCGACTAACCTCGTGCGCAGTGTGTACGAGGGCCTCGCAGAGGGCACGGTAGTCGGCCGTGTCGTTTTGAACATGGAGTGATGAGTGAATCTTGTGTGATTGGGGAACGTAGTCTCACAATTAATGTATTTTTACCCACGAAGCCTTGTAATTGCACCAATGCATTCGGTTCACTATGGAGCTGGGGGCAATTGACATCTGTGCGCAACAAACGAGCTGGCTCTGCAAAAGATTAGACTCACCGTGACCCTGGGCCGATTCAGCGATGAAATCAAGGTCTTCCAGACTGCGTGTCCCTAATTAAATACCAGGCGATCAAGAGAGAAGAGTGGAGTGGGATAGAGCATTCCCTCCGCCTCGAAGAACCTATGCCGCACCTAAGCCTCCGCGCGTATAAGAGATATCAGGCGGTGCAAGGTCGTGGCTTTGGCCAGGAACCTTTCTGGAGACAATTCGACGTGCCATCTTGCCCCACCTTTGACTTCAAATTCGTGTCAAGACTTCACATTTCAGACTACGCGTCAAACACGACGCATGTGCTGGAACATGTGAGGGGCGCCAAACTGGAGAACCGGGAAAGATCTACCGCGTCAGAGACGCGTCTGCGCAATACGACAGAATCTGCCACCGAGACGAACCTTGACCATGATCTGCACTGATCATGCGTTGTGCACGGTATGTATTGCATGTCGATGCATGCAGAAGAAGGTATAGCAAGGTCCGTCAACGGTCGCGGTACGAGTCGAAGATGAGTCTCCCCGTTTCTCCGCGTTATCATGCAGCGTGTTCGGTGTTTTCCGACGAGTCCAAAGCTTGCACAACGCACCGACAAAGATGCTCCCGACCTTGCAGTTGCTCGGTCTTCCCAACGTCTGAGAAGGCCTCTGAATCAAGATACAGACTTAATTTCAGGATACAGTATACAGTACATCAATCAAATCGTATTGTACAGTCTATCGGAAGCACATCACAACGCGAAAACCCGAAGAAATCACTGCCGTGGCACCCCCGGAATAGCATCGTACTCATTCAGCTCGCCGCTTCGGCTGCGTTGCTGCTGCTGACCTTGACCACCGCTCTGCTGCTGACCTTGACCGAAGCCTTGACCCTGCCCGCCGTGCTGCTGCTGGCCGCCGAAGCCTTGGCTCTGCGAACCCTTGTAGCCGCCTTGCGACTGCGTTGTCGCGCCCGGCACACCGGGAACGTCGCGCATGCCCTGCGACTCCTGGCCTTGCGTGCCCGACTGCTGGCGGCGACCGGACTCCCTGCCAAAGCCACCGCCTTCTGACTGCGTCGTCGCGCCTGGCACACCGGGGATATCGCGGAGACCCTCCTGGCCCTGCATGCCTGACTGCTGGCGGCGACCGGACTCCCCGCCGAAGCCGCCCTGAGACTGCGCCGTCGCGCCTGGCACGCCAGGGACATCGCGCACGCCCTGCGCCTCCTGGCCCTGCGCGCCTGACTGTTGGCGGCGCCCTGGCTCTCCACCGTAGCCGCCCTGCGCGCCCTTCCGCTCGAACTCGCTCTCTGCGAACCCGCTGTCGCCGCGCTGGCGCCCTCCCGGCGCGCCCTGGCCCTGGCCTTGCTGTTGGGTACGCTGGCCTTGACCGAAGACGCTGCCGCGGATACCCTCGCTACTCTGGTCCGGAATCGACTGCACGCCCTTGTCGTCCACGGCGCCCGCTTGAGCTCCGCGCGTCGAGCGTTGTTGTCCCGCGGCGGCTCCTGCTCCTACGCCTCCAGCGCCCGACCTTGCACCGCGGTGCTCTTGGTCCTGCGGTCCACCAGCGCCGTAGTAGTGAGGCTGGTCGTGCTCGGTGTAGCTTTGTCCTGGAGCCGCGCTCGTCCCGAACTGCTGCTCGCTGCCTGGTCCGCCCTGCTGCGTGCTGCGTTGGCCGCCCTGCTGCGTGCCGCCTAGGCCGCCTTGTTGCGTGCGGCCGGGGCCGCCTTGTTGCATGCGGCCGGGGCCGCCTTCCTGCGTGCTGCCGGGGCCGCCTTCCTGCGTGCTGCCGGGGCCGCCTTCCTGCGTGCTGCCGGGGCCGCCTTCCTGCGTGCTGCCGGGGCCGCCTTCCTGCGTGCTGCCGGGGCCGCCCTGCTGCTTCTCGCGATGGTGATGCTCCGCCGCCGCACCCGCGCCAGCGACGCCAGCAACACCGGCGCCCGCAGTGGCAGCCTCGGCGCCATGGTGCTGGCCGCCGCTGTGACCAGTGCTTTCTTGCTGGCCAGTGCCATGGCCTTGCTGGCCTTCGCCCGCCCCCTGTGTCGTGCCGCCCGTGCGCTGCGTTTTGTCGCCCTCATGCTGGCCTTCGACGCCCGCGTTCTGCGTCTCGTCGCCCGTTTTCTGGCCGGCGGGTTGGCCCTTGAAGGTGCCCATACCTTGCTCGACCTCCTGTTTACCGCGCGTGGCGAAGTCCTCCTCAGTACCGTGTCGGCCTTTGGTGCCGGTCATGGAGTCGATGGCTTCCATGGCGTTTCCACGGATAGTCTCGCCAACGCCTGTATAATGAAACAAGTAAGTAACCCGTGTATATGAAGAAGTGTCCAGAGGAGGCTACGGACCGTGCACGACGTGAGCGGCTCCTCTAAAAAACAACGCGGTCAGTGGTCTGTTCGAAACAGTCAATACTGAAAAACGTACTTTATTTTCTCGCCGACGCCCACACCTGGGTGCGCGCCGGTGCTACTGGCACCACCTGGATTGGGGCTGGACATGATATCAAGTTACTAGGAAAAGATGTAGCGGGAAATATGTGATAGAAGCTTGTGAAGCTGGTTATGAGAGATGAAAGCGAGTCAAAGCTGTAAGGAGCGAAAGTCGGGCCATGTCTGGGTTTATATGGACTGAGGAGGAGCGGGCACGGAGCGGGTGGCATCGAGACTTGTCCAGACGATCGTCATCCAAGAGCGCATCCGCTCTGACGTCAACTCCAAGCAGCGGTCCGAACGCAGCCCCAAGCGGCCCGGTTCGCCATTGCGAACCGAACGGAGCTACCCGCGCCTCCGCCTTGTTGCGCCTCCCTCGCAGCGTCCTCCACCCCGCCCTCTACTCATACGCTTCTCGTCATAGACCATCATGTCCAAGTTCGCACCCCACAAACGCACTATGAACGCCCCGCGCGCTACGTCGTCAACCATCTGTCAGAAATGCCTCGGCACAGGTCCGTCCGTCAAACAAGCATTTGCCCCACTGGCTACTGATGCCTTCTGTTCACAGGCCATTACACATACGAGTGCAAATCTTCGCGCCCGTACGTATCGCGCCCGTCGCGCACGCAGCAGTTAGAGAAGCCGGAGATACTCTCCAAGATGAAGCTGGATAGCAAGCCGTCGGTCGAGGTGCCTGAGGAGTTCAAGACCAAGTGCGTGTGGCGTCTGTGCTCTCTCTTCCATGCGGATGGCTGATTCATTTCCTAAATGAACAGGGCCGGGACGGCAACCAAGATTCTAGAGGCGAAGGAGAAGGCGCGGAGCGAAGAAAAAGGGCGCAAGTCCAGGAAACGGGCCAAGCGGTGCGTCGCGCAATCTCTTCCCCACATCCCCATCTTACTCATGTCACTTGTCCCCAGATCGCCATCGCATGCATCCGACTCGGAATCAGAATCCGACGCATCCAGCTCGAGTTCAGACTCCAGCGCCACCTCGAGCTCGAGCGACAGTACGTCGTCAGACTCGGAGAGCAGCGACGGCTCGGAGTCGTCAGGCTCTGGTGACTCGTCGCGCTCGCGGGACAGAGAGCGCAGACGCCGCGTCCCCCGCCGACGGCGCACGTCCAGCGTGTCTTCGGGCGGGGAAGCCAATATCAGCAGGCGAGGGGGCGCTATCCATTGATTATGCAGGGATCGACGAGCGCTGGCTTCCCCTGGCAATTTCGCCGGTTGCGAAGATGATATTGATATTTATGCAAGATCTGGTTACCTCTCGAGGTTGAACGTATCTGTCTGCCTCTGACCTCAGCCTAGATGAAAGCCGCTCCGAGTCGAGGAATCTGTCCGCGTATGTAGTTATTACTGTAGGAGTGCGTATGTACACAGACAGCGGTATCAAGCACAGAGCACGTCAGTATCAGCACTTCACGTCCGTCGCTTTTGTGTTCATGATCAGCGCTACAATCAATCTGCCGCACGCACGGAGTCGAGGTTAGCGGCGGCTGGAGGGAGTCAGAGCGGTGGTGACGCACCCGTATAGCCCCAGCACCTCGGCGAAGATGAGAATGAGCACCATCGCCACGAACACGCGCGACTCGTGGACATATGCGCGTACGCACTGCGTGACGAAGAGAGGGTCAGAAGTCGCATTTCAGACTGATACAGAGGAGCATGCTCACCGAGTCGCCGACGATACCAATGGCGTAGCCTGCCGCGAGCCCCGTGAACCCGCACGCGAGGCCTGCGCCTAGATGGATAAACCCTGCGAAGAGACTGTAATCCTGTGATGGGTCCACTGCACAGGAGACAAACGCAGGTGCCCACGTCTAGCGTCAGTGCTAATACAGTCGGGCGAAAGGAGACGACGCACGTCCGCCTGCAATGAGCACCGAGACGACCAGGCCGTACACGGCGATGATACCCGACATAACGACGGGGATGAGGGACTGCGCGCACTCGCATGAGAAGGGAGAATCATGGTGGTAGGACGGAGCGCACGCACCTTCATGATCAGCTCGGGCTTGAACTGCCCCAGCCCGGCGATGCCGATGCCCGCCTTCGACGTCCCGTACGCCGCGCCCACAGCTACGCCACTCATCAGCACACCACCCAGCACACCAGCTCGCATGCGAGAGAGAAAGCGCACGCACTGCTGAAGATCATCTGCGCGCTGCTGTCAGCGCTAGCGTCCGAGGAGAGCACAAGTTCGTACGCACCGAGGACGCGACGCCGGCGAAGCCGAAGAACGGCGCGTAGGGTGGGCAGACCGACATGGTGTGTTACGGTTTGGATGAAAGGCAGAGGAAAGGGAGGTCGCGGTGGTGCGGAGGTTGCAGCTCGAGGAGGCGATCATGGGCGTCACGTGGCGGGCGTTATTGCGGTGGGCGTCTCGAGGCAGGTTCGCCTCCTGCTACCTCCTTCTCAGTTCGTGCTGGTAAGACTGCCGGGATGTGTACAGGGCAGATCTCATCCGTGCTGCGCGCAGCAACAAATATTCGTAGGGACGTATCACTCGGGAAGCGCCGGCTGCGCCGGCTGAAACCTTGCGTGGATATAGTCGAGAGGCTTGCTCATAAGTAGCTTTCTGCCTGTCTGATGCTGAGCAAGATAGAAAATAGTTCGAACATCCCAGGCCCTCAAAGCACTCAATGGTGAGTTTAATAGGGTTCTGGACCCTTGTCTTTTTTTAAAAAAATTATTTTAAAAAAAAGGTGACAATATTTGGTGTTCCTGCTTGCTACGAAGGTGGCATGGTTGCAGCAGATTGGTGGAGACATAACTTAGATTAATATGAACTGGGTGGTGTGTGTGATTGATAACAATGTCTACGAGTGTCTCTGTAGTTGAGATACACGAGTATTTATTTACAACTTACAGGTAGAGTGTTCGTCGAACGTTGAACTGCCCAACGCGATCCTGACGCGGCTCGTGATGTGTCATTGTGACTTGTCACGTCACTTGTAGCTCACGTCACGACTATCCTATTCCTCAAGTGTCAGCACGCACTACAGTTCTCAAGTTACATAAATGCTCGTGAATAGCCTTAGAATGCACATTGTGAGAAGAAATCCTACATGATCCTCGTGCTTTGGTGCGATAGTACATATGTCACGTTCAGGTGTGACAGAGTGACGTTACTGGGCACGTGTCAGTCGGTGCCTGGTAATTTCGGGGGTGAGAGAAACCCTGCTCCACGCAAGGTAATCAGATAGTCGAAGTCTCAGCACCGACCCATCTCGAACCTTTGAATCTGCATCCTGGAATCCTGGACTAACATTGGTTTGGTTTATAGTACGGCATAATCATATGTGGTATCTATCCTAAGTAATAATCACCCCGCGAGGCTTCATGCTGTAAGTACCGCATAACAATTCTAAAAAGCGCCAACGACAGCGAACGAAAGCGAAAGCGATCAAAACACGAGAGCGCATGCAACGACAACCGTCCCTCTCCGACTTACGCGGCATTTTTCCATCCACCGTCGATGGCCTCCTGCAACAGCACCTCGGTGGACGGGTCGAGATCGTGCCCTTCGGCGCGTGCCGCATCTTCGAACTCGCTGATTAGCTCGGGCACGTCGCCCATGTCATCTTCGAGCGTCCACGAAGCTTGCGAGACGTGGTAACTATTCGACAAGCCCCAAGTCAGCTATCTCCAGGATACAAAAGAAGGAGAAACGAAACACACCCGAGCCATTTGACGAGCCATAGATATGTATCTCCAGTTTTCGCACCGATGGATGGGACAAGCTGGCGCCCTATAATGCGCTCGACGAAGTACTCGTCCTGGTGCGCCTGGATGGTACAGCCCGGGCGGGCGCACACAGCAGGCACGTTATGATCATCCCTCTCGAGATGTTTGGATTTACGGCGGGTGACTGGCAATAAATGAGCTTTGCACAGCAAACGCAGTAAAATAAGGAATGTACCATTTTCGCTGCAGAAAGATGCGCGTTAGCAAGCTTCGTCAGAGTGAAAGCTGAGCAGACTCACGGGAATGTTAGACACTTGGGACAATGGAACGTAGCGTCCTCTTCTAGGCGCGGGTCATCCGTCTCGATGGCGACGCAGGCATAGTGGTACCACGTATGGCAGCTGGTAACGAATGCATGTCAGCTTTCGTACAGCCTGAAAATTCCACAACGCACCCATCGCATTGCACAAACTATATGCCCAAGTATGTCAGTACAACGATCAAATAACAGGTACTTGTTGAAGTCCCACCTGTCGCGCACCTCCCTCGATCACCTTCGGCCACACCACACCCTTCACCTTCCTGCCCTTACCCTCCTTCTCAACCTTCACCTGCCCGAGCTCCGTCTTGCGCCGCTTCCTGCCCCCAGTACTTATACCGCGCTTCCTCTTCGACAAGCCTGGCGCCGACAGCCGGCGCCGCCCCGCCCCGCCGTCCACTGTGTCGAGCTTGCGCTTCCGCCCGCGCTTTGCCGCCGGCTCGATCTTCACGCGCACACCCTCTTCTGGCGAACTGATATCTGTGAGCGGCGAGAGCTCGCGCGTGGGCGTCATGGGCGTCATACTGTTCCACAGCGCTTGTGCCGCGCGGGCCTTTGCGTCGAGAAGCGGGCTGCCATGGAGCTCCTCGACGGACGTCAGGTCGGACAGCGGCGACAGCTCTTTCTGCCTCTCAGACACGGAAGCGGATGCAGAGGTCGAGCCCGCCCGTGGCGGAGCCTCGCCGCTCGTGCCTACCACGGACGCCTCGCGCGTCACGCTGGCCTCCGTTGGAGCGAGCAAATAATCCCGCACGAGAGACGACTCTCGCGAACGATCGATATAAGAGGGACGGGGCGTGGGGAGGTGTTCAACCGGCGGCAGAGAGAACGCGCTATGCATTTGCCTCTGACGAGCGCGCTCGGGCGAGATCGAAGAGGGGCCCGCTCTAGGAACGGTAGAGAGATTACGGAGGGGTGACTCCATACTTTCGAGGAGGTAGCGAGATGAGCGTGTCGACGCATTACGGACTGCGATGTTTCAAAAAATGAGTCTACATGTATGGGCTTGATTAGATTACTACTGACGCGTGCTTTCCTGGCTCGGACGTTCGGTCCAGTGGGCAGGGCCTAACTGCTCAACTTCCGACGAGCTGCTGGAAGCGGAACACGTCTCCTCGAATCTCCGCGGGGAATAGCTGAACGGCGAAGACTGAGCCAGCCGCGGACGACTATTCATGAGTCGACCTGTTGCGCATGTGAGACTCAAACGTCTCAAATGAGTAAGAAAGCGCACTAAAGTCCTCGAAAGGCGGTAGGGGACGGGGAAAAACACCATTGCTCTGCAGCTTCCTTGCTGAGACCGAGAACCATTCAGTTTACACTTCATATAGACACGATATCCACTTACGTTCTGGAGGCACGGGTGTACCCACGTCTGTCTCGCTGTCCTGGACACGCGACGACCCTGCAGCATCCAAAATCAGACTTAAGCGCAAACGAAAGAAGAGCGAAACTCACGAAGCACCGGGCCTGGGTCCGGCGGTATGGCGCTGACAGACGCATCGACGTATTCTGAGGAACCGAACACTGAACATCACGACGAACCGGCAGTGACGTCACCGAACTGACCTTTCTCTGGGCGCTTATTTTCCGGCGCTACATCAAAAGTCAGTCACATGACCGCTACTCAATCGACGCGAGAACGTACGCGTCGCGTCGCGCTCCTGCAGCCTTGCGCGCACGTCGGCCATGTTGCTGTCGATCCTCGTTAGCATTTCCATGACGGCTTTTTTGTCCTCTTCTATGCCTCCCAGCGCCGCCTCGATCCGCGCGACGCGATCCGCGACGTCGTGGACGGCCTTACCGCGCGCCTCTCCTTCCCTCCGCACCTCGCCGACCTCATCCACGAGCTCCGTGATCTGTTCATTGATCACCTGCGTCGCGCCGCTCATGTTCTTGCTCAGCTGGACGACGGGAGACGCGATTGCATGTGCATACCCCTTCAGCAGCGGATCGAGCGCATCCCGGACGGAGTTGAAGAATGACGGGTGGATGACGGGCAGGCGGACTTGCGCCGGGCCATGCGGCGCGGGCGAGGCAGAAGGTGCAGCGCTGTTGGGCTGGTGGTCCGTGACAGTCGTGGGCGGGGAATCGCGCGGGACATCAGGAGTGGAGACGGCACACTCTGCGGAGTATGTCGGCGGGGCCGCGGATCGATGGTACTGCACTTGCGGTGGTGGCGGCGCAGGAGGTGCTGCTGAGGGCGTGTACGTAGGCGGAGGAGGCGCAGATGCAGAGGACGGGCGGGTTGCCTCGGTTGGTGGTGGCGCTAGGTATGTTGGGCGCGGTGCAGCGACTTCGTGGGGTTGTGACGGTCCAGTAGAGGCGGCTGTATGCGCCTGGGCTGACTCGTAGGGCGAAGCGGGGCCCGCGTTCCTGTACAACGGACCACCGCTTTCGTGTCTTTGCGCCTGCTGAACAACATATTCCACGGACCTTGCCTGATGAGCCGCCACCATCTGCTGAGCCGCCACTATATGCGGCGGCGGCGGCGGGTAAGGAACACGCGGCACCATGTACACGCCATGATGCGAGGCCATGCTCGGCGGGCGCGCAAACTGGAGCTGCTGCTGCTGATGTGGGCCAGGGGCGCCTGCGATGCTGGGACGGCCAAGCACGGGCGTGGGGATTAGCTGCGTTTGGGTGCGCGCCGAGGCGGCTTGCCAGTGCGGGTGTTGCTGGGGGTGGGGCGTTGACGAGCTGTGTACCTGTGATTGAGGTGGAGGTCCATATGGTGCAGGCATTGGTGGCGGGGGCGGAGGAGCCGCATAAGTGTGTGTGTGCACTTGCGGTTGTCCTGGAGGTGGGGGTCCCGGATATGGGTGGGCGATAGGCATCGCATCGCCAGGTCGCGTCGACATAATGATGCGATGGCAACAGTAGACACAAGACTGTATAGAATAACTAGGGAGATTGAGGGGTTCAGCAGGTGGGGGCGATGTGCTGGATATGACGGGGAGGGGCCTATATGCGCGGTGTCTCGACAGACTCGATCGCGACGCAACTGTCTTGCTTTAAATAATAGATGGGCGTTACGGCCACGCTTCGTGATCGGATCGTCCCTGCCAGGTCGAGCGAATCAAAGCGAGACAGCGGTGGCGATGGGCGGGGCGTGCAACGTACACTCAGGACGTATGGTGCGTGAAGACGCCGCGTCCAAGATTGCAGAACGCGGCGCGCGCGAGACGCGTAAATAGCCTCAAACAGCGAAGCCTATCATAGATTCGTCGATTTGATTCCAATTCCATTTAGTACAGCTCATCAAACAATCGAAGATCGCGAATTGCTCGAGAACAATGCCTAAAGAATGGGGCGCGTAGCAGTGTATAATATCCTAGTGTGTAGACTGAAAACAACAACCGCATCGACTCAATAGACGGCGTGTCCATATCGGTATTTACGACGCCAGATCTTCTGCCATCGCCTACCGCCTCGTCAACACGATAGGCACTTTCCCTACGGCCAGCGTCAGGTTGAGATCTGCGCCCATCACACGCGTCCGCCACTCCTCACCGCTCTCGCCGTCCTTCAGCGAGGGCGCGACGGACCAGTCGCGGAGCAAATGCGCGAGGAAGCATACCGCCTCCGCCGCAGCGAATCTGCGGCCAATACAGGTACGCGGGCCTGTATATATGAACGGCCATGAGAAGCGGTCACGGTGATGATGTGAGGAGCGCACCAATGCTGAACGCCGTGACGGCTTCCGAGTCGGCTGCCGCGCCGTACCACCGGGTGGGGTCGTACTTGTTCGGGTCTGGGAAGTAACGCGGGTTGTACTCTAAATGACACTCAATAAAGACGCCCTTGTGCCGTACACGGGAAGCGGGGGTACGCACCGACGCCCACCATATCCACGACGACCTGCGTGCCTTTCTGGATCGCGATAGGATGCGTGCTGTCTTCAGTCGGGGAGTCTGGGATGTGCAGGACCGTGTCCTCGTTTGCTTCACGAATCATCACGTATCCTGCCGCTGAAAGCAGGAGCGCTTGCCATCAGTAGATGCACCGAGCAGCAGGGACAGGCACGTACGGTAGAGGCGCAGCGCCTCGTAAAACACGGCGAGCACCTTCTCCAGCTTGCCAAAGTCCTCGAATGCCTAGATACGTGTGGTTAGCACAGCATTCAGGGAACAAAAACAAGGGCCGCACAGGGTCGCGTTCGTGGCCGACGACGTTGATGATCTCCTCGTAGACTTCCTTCTGGATGTGGGGGTAGATGCCGAGGAAGCCGAGCGTCGCGGCGAGTGTATGCGCGGTCGTTTCTGTACGGCACATCGACCGTCAGCGCCACCCCATCCGCGATGAGATCTACGTACCGTGCCCCGCGAACATCAATCCGAAAATGTTCCCGATCTCCTTCCAATTTCAGCAGCCAATCAGTGCTGATGAAAAATAAGGAAGACCATACGACTTCATCATCATCCAACACAAGTTTGCCGCCTTCGTCCTGGTTCGCCTTGACAAGCAGACTGAACACGTCCGTCCTCTCTTTGCCCGCCACATCGTTGATCTCTTCTCTGCGCTCAGCGACTGACTTCTTCATGTACGCTGACAGCACGCTATGTGCCACGGGGATCTTGCGTAGCCTAGGCGCCACACTATCATTCTTCTTTTCCTCTATCGCAGTGAAAAGACGCCACGTACCACTTGATCGGCAGCTTGTAGACCCATCGCGGTGCCGCGAGCCACAGTATCGTATGGTCCGTGCTGATCTTGAGCGCCTCCTGGATCGCCATCCCGCCGTCCGCGTCGACCGGTGGCTCGTCCCACTGGAACGACCACCCGAACCCGCACGCCGCAATCACGTACAGCGCGAGCTTGAACGTGTACTGCTGCACCACGTCGATGTGCACTGTCTTCCGCTCGCCGAAGTCGGACGCCACCATTGCGCGGTAGAGCCGTGCGGTCTCGGACCACACGAGCGCGTACGTCTTCGGGTTGAACGCGGGGCCCATGATCCGCCGGTGGCGGCGCCAGGTGGTCCCCTCTGACGCAATGAGGTTCATACCCCATATTCTGCGAGGACGATGTCAGGCGCGCGCGGTCAGAATGGACGGGAACTTACAGAGTGGCCTGTGACGAAGACTCGGGCTTGATCCACGGGGCCTTGATGCCCGCCGCGACGACCTGGCGCCCGACCTCGATCGAGTTGGTGTACAATACGGGTGCGCCGCGGAGGAAAGGAACGATTGAAACGACCTCCGAGTTCCACTTACGGTAGACTGTGCAGTGGGGTTAGATAAGGCCGGGGGTGAGAAGAGAAAGAGCGCACAGGTGTGCCGCCAGGCCCAGGTGAAGCTGAGGCCGGGGTTCCACCAGCAGGTGGGGATGGCCGCGCCAGGCATGGCGAGAGCCTGGAAGGGGACACGCATGCCGGGAACCGAATCTACTGCCTGTAGATAGATAGCGACTGAATCTCCTGGAGCTCGCGGGGACTTATGGAGACTACGAACCTTGATCCCATTGAGGAACTTGAGGAGCCTGTTGATTGTGAAGAAAACCGCCAGCGTCGCGGAGAGGACGCGCCAATCAGAGAGGCTCAAGTCGTCGCTCGTGATGAACGCCATGTCGCACTGTTATCAGAGTGTGCGGGGTCGTCTGAAGGAGAGAGTGAGAATGTCAGCGCACTCGACGTATGACCTGTAAACTTTATAACCTACTGTCCGCATGTTGTCCTCGATCGTACGGTGCCCTTATCGTGGAGGGATTATTTAACCATAAGTTTATATGCAATTACAGGGCCAATGGCATCGTTCGCCCTCAGCCGACGATCACTGTCCGACATCCCCGGGCATCACAGGTGCGGGCATCCGTTCTTGGCGTCATACCGGGACCAATCGGGAGATCCGACCAGGTAAATTAGATCTAGTACCAAAACGTTACCTGAAAAGGTATGAATTGACAACAACGTAGGGTGCCGCTGTTGCGGGACATTATTGCGACTTGTACATTGACCACGACTTCAAGCATACCTCCAATACCACTCGTTCTTTTTCAGTCGTCATCTACGTACGCTTCGGTGACTTCACAGGAACACTACGTCCTGGAGCATCTCCAATATCTCGCGACTTGATCGTCAACTTTCGACCCGGAGGACCCTTCTACCCGTCAAACATGTCGACGGACCCGTACCACGCCGTACAATCCGAGATCCAGGTCTCACTGCAGACCGCGGAACAACTGCGCGCGTCGTATAACCGTATCCGCAGTACAGCGCGTGAAGGGAGCGAAGAGCTGGAGTGGGCACGCAGTGAGGTGAGCGCGGTGGTTTAACCTGTGTGCAGAACTTCCAGAGGCGTGCTTCATTTACCGAGCATACGTCTGAAGACATATTGGTATCTTATGATGTGCTGATTCTGCTCTGTTACAGCTGAAAGCAACATTAGCAGCCCTGGAGGCTGACCTTGAGGACCTGGATGAGAGCGTCAGGTAAGTCTGCACTTCCTCTGTGCTCTGCCTTTGCTTCTCATCGCATATCTCGTACCTATAGAATTGTTGAGTCTACCGGCGCGCGGATGTTTGGCCTCGATGAAGCAGAGGTCATAAAGCGCCGACAGTACGTCGGGCATGTACGACGCGAGATTGAGGTGCGTGGTGCGTACTTGGTGCTCGACGCCGACACACAGCTTGACCTATATAATATGGCAGAGCATGCGCGCGGAGGTTGAGGGACGCCCAGATTCGGTATGCCCTTTCTATCTGCAATTGAAGCATGGAAGCTCTGAGCTCGGTGAGTCGGTAGAATCAGGCGGGTGCCCTTTCGCCCCCAGCAAACGCGTCGAATGCACCAATGTCGCCGTCGCGCTCACCGCGCCCTGAAGGTGATGACCATCAGGCAGCATGGGCGCGGCAAGAGCAACAGGTACAAAGTTGCTTTTCTTTTTGCCCATGTATTCGCTTACGATGTCGTGTAGATGATGATCCAGCAGCAGGACCACACCATCACATCTATCTCAGGTACTCTGACGACACTGGCAGAGCAGGCTGGTCTCATGGGCCGTGAAATTGGCGAACACAATGAGTACGCCCTATCAGTTTTGTATATCCAATCGGTGCATCCCTAAGTTGTATGCGCAGGATGCTGGGTGACCTGGAACAGGGAGTCGACCGTTCAGATACGAAGCTGTCCAGCGCAATGCGAAAGATGCGCAAGTTTGTACGCGACACCGAAGGTGCGTCCCTAAAGAGCATTGTGTATCCCTGTATTTATCCAAAATGTATATTTCCTCAACAGAGACGAAGTCGGGCTGGTGTATCGCCATCCTCATAGTGATCCTGGTCATCTTGCTCGCAGCCGTGGTATTAATTTAACATTTGTTACTGACATTTGGAGGTATGTACTGCAGTTGGGTTTGGATCTATCAAGGACTTGGTTCACTTTTCTATGGTGTTTGATACCTTAGATACATACATAATGCACCAGGACATTCTTTTGGATAACTCGCAGTCTCTCGTTACAAGTGATATCAATGTTTCTATTCCATTCTACATTCTATCACCGCTTCTTCTCATCGTACCGCGCGAGCACTCTATTAGACAGATCCACCCATTCCTGAAGCCCACCCTTGCCAACTCCCTTCGCCCACTCCTCCGCCAGGCCAGCTTTCACGACGTCTCTCCACTCGCCCCTCAGCTCAATCTTCCGCTCCCACAGCAGCACTTCCCACTTCGGCGCCTTCCAAACAATCCCAGGCTCCGCAAACTCGAGCAGCTCCTTCCGGTAATTATATGGCTCCAGCACCTCGAACACGAACCACTCCTGCGCAATGCGCAGAGGATCGTCCGTCCCCACCTGCTCTGCGAGATGCTTCGCCCGCGCAAGGACGCTTGCCTTCTCCGCTTCAACGTCCAGTGCCTCTGGTGCCTCCAGCACGCGTATGATCGCGCGCGACTGGTCCTCCGACAGCGCAAGCGGCGACGCACGAATAGGCAGGCCAGGGAACGCCGCGGCTGTCGGCGGGAAGTCCGCCTGCAGAGGGAATAGGTGCTTTGCGAGCGGGAAGATGTGCGAGCCCGAGTTGTACAGGTGCTCCGGCAACGGCGGCACGCGCGGCGGCAGGCCATTGACCACCTGCGGCAAGAACGGTACATCGACGTCGTACCCCGTCCCGAGCACCACAAAGTCGACGTCGGATATTGTCGTCCCGTCCTGTAGAATCAGCTCGCCGTTGTCCTTGTACTCGGCAACCTTGCCGACCTTGCGGTAGCCCTCCGCGTCAGGCGGGGGCGCGAAGTTGCCCGGCAGGACGGGCCCCGGCGATATGGAGTGTATCACGCTCTGTGCGACGGTGCGCAGCTCCGCGCTGATATCGAGCGCACTCGGCCCGCTGCCCACGACGAGCACGGTCTTGTGCTGCGCGTGGTCCGACGGGCGGCGGTACCACGCCGAGTGGATCGCGCGGCCTTCTTCGAGCCATTTCTGTATGCCGGGAGTATCGGGGTAGCGCGGTTTGCGGTAGTGCCCGTTTGCCACGACGATGAAGTCGAAGTCTTGCGGTTGTTCTGATCCGGAAAGTCTGACTTTCCAAGCGTTGGCTCCAGAGCTCCAGCGCGCCTCCTCGACGCGTGTGTTGAAGGTGATGAAGCGCCGCAGTCCAAAGTGATCCGTGTAGTCCTGGAGGTATTGTTTCACTTCTTTCGCGGAGGGGTATAGTGCAATGCCTGTGGGGAAAGGGAAGCTTGCGTAGCCCATGATCGGATGCGGGAGGTTGGTGTAGAGGGAGTCATACAGCGCCGTAGGGGGCGGGTTACCTGTGGGGGGAGCCGGAAGCCTAGGCAATGCAGTAAGAGGATAAGGACACAGGAACGCGTAAGCGGTATCAGCACGCACCATATCCCGCCGATGTCGTTTCGCTCTTCGAACACCTTCACAGTCCACAGGCCAGACTTTACCTGGGGCGCGTCTGCAAGCACTTTCAGCGTGCCTAGTCCTATTGGCCCAGCGCCGATAATAGCTACGCGCTTTGCCACTCGCTCAGAAGCTATAGAGAGCGAACCCTCGTCAACGTCCGCGTTCTCACCGAGTCTGGCGGGACCACTCACCGGCGTTCGAGCTGGAGCTCGCCATTACCTCTACTGGCCTTAGGGGAAGAATGTGAGTGGGATTCATGCATTATGGCCTTGGTTCCCTCCCATAAATACCTTTCGCCGTGAGATACGACACGCGGACAGAAGATTGCGAACGGAGGATTAGAGCGATTGTGTGCTCTTGCGTGAACGACTCGAGATCGATTTGGGCTTCCGGCCATTCATACCGAAGATAAGATCGCATATGCCTTTCTCGTCAATATGGCATCTCGACATTGACGAAGAATCGACTGTCGGCTGGAAATCATACTTAGAAGTTCCTGAAGATTGCAGAAAAGGTACGTAGGCAAACTGCTCGAACGACTGGGATCTGCTGCATCGCACACGTAGGTGAGCTAAGGATAGTCTCGTATCGTCCCGCGGTGACTGCCATATGCTCAACAACAGCGGTTCGAGACTAGTATTTAGGCCCAATCAGGTCTCAAGGCCAAAAAGTGAAAAACAAACAAGCACTATACGTGAATAACACAACGTGTGTACATGATCGTGCTCAGTAGAACAGTGGTCAACGTACAGTGTGGTACATCTACAGGAAATCAAGAGATTGGCAATTAACAAGATTCAGAAAAAAACATGCAGGGTATCAAATTCGGGTCAAAATATCATCGTATCCTCACACCTTCGTGTTTTGCTCCTCCCTCACCGACTCCCCACTGCTGTTCCGCTCTAGCAGCCTGGTCTCGTCCCCGCCGGCAGTCTCGCCAACGTCCACTCCCTCGGCCCCGACCGCCTCGCCACCCCGCGGCCGCACTTCGCTGTCTATCCCGGGCGGTGCACCCGTAACATTCACATGTCCCTTCGCGTCCATCTCCGCGCCCGCCGTGTCGACGTCAATTTTGTCCTCGCGCAGCTGGCGCACGGCGTCCACGTACAGCCCGAGCGGGTCGCGCGGGATCCACACCGTCTGCTGGCCCATGAATGCCGCGGGCGGGCTGAAGTCCGTCACGCCCTCGTTGACCTCGCGGTGGAAGTCGTCGCCCTCGGGGTGGTCCGCGGGCGAGGGGGCGCGCGAGCTCGCGCCTGGGGCACGCATGGCAGCTGCGGAGCCACCGGAGATTTGCGAGGAGCCCTGGTCGGGCTCGTCTGCGATCTCGACGTCCGGCTGTGGAGTCGGCTCGCGCTTGGCCATCTCCATCTCCGTCGACTTGCGCTCCGACTCGAAGGACGACTTCTTGCCGGCGACGCGCTCGGTTGAAGGGGTGGGGTTTTCGCGGTCATCTGGCATCATGTCTGTGCGGACGGCGCCATACGACTGGTCCGCAAGCGACAATGGGAGGTGATGGAGAAGCGGGCCGTACGAGTTGTTGATGATGTTGTGGAAGAATGCCTGTATACGCGCGCAAATTCAACGTTTGCTCCAATTGCGAAGGACAGAATATGGCTTACCGTGGAAACGATCAGGACTATCATCAACGCGCCCTCCGCAATGGCACCAGGATGGCCGTGGTCATCCTGCGCCAAGAAGAACAGCGCAGCGAGACAGATCTGCTGGATGTACATCCCGACGAAGATATGCTGGATCGCCTTGGGGAAGAACAGCCCTCCGGTATCTCCAGACTGCGGTTGATCGTTCACCCAGATGAAGACGTACTTGTACAGACAGTAGAAGAGGAAGAACGTCGCACACGCTAGGCCATTGATGATCGGCGAGATGATGGAGTAGCCGAGGGTGATGACGACGAGGAGCGTGGTCATTGGGAAAAGCGTGCCCCAATTGACGGTGCGCGCGCCATATTTGATGTTGTAGACGCTGCGTGGGGTGCTGCCAAGGAGGAAGAGCTTGACATAGTAAAGGACGAGGGGGGCGATCTGCAAGAACCCGCCTGCCGTGCCTGAAAGGCCTTGCAGTATCACGAAACTATATAGCGTTTAGTGAGCCTGTAACGGGAAAAGGACACAGAAGCTTACGTTAGGAAGAAAGTAGAAGCTTGTGGCAAGTGGTTCGCCAACATGTTTGGCACGTTTGAGGGATTGTTGACGAGGCCCGGAAGGGACGCGATGATACCAGATGCGAACGTCACAATTAAGAAACCGTTCTACCATCATGTCAGCCGCGACGACCATTCACATGGTAAAGTAACTCACAATGACTTCGAACAGGAAGAACCGATTCATCAAGCTAAGCTCCACGCCAGAACGCGTCGGGATGCCCTCGAACCTCGCCAAGAGTCGCAGAACAATCGGAACGAGCGTGAGCAAGAGGGCGAGCAGTACCGGAGGCAAGACACCCTGAATGATGCCGATCACGGGTTTGGGCAGGTCGTTGAGCCATGAAAGCCACGTATATGTCGTAGAGAGAGCCTTGATGTTCGAGACGCCACCGATGAAAGCCACTGCAGATCATTCAGCGTGAGCTTCAGTCGCGAGTTAGACGTGAGTAACTTACCTGGGAACGCCCACAAGATGATCAAGCCAATCGTGGCAGCCCAGCTGATCGCGAGCCGCACACGGCGCTCGTACGGGTTTGTGCTCAGATTCTGCCAAATGACATCCTCCGGCGCGACCTCAGCGTGCTTCCCACCCTTCGACATGCGATACGGTTCGTGGTGCGACAGACTCTGCACGGCGAGATGCGCCGCGATCTGCCGGTTGAACAGCACGAACGCGCCGTTCACGGGCGGATACGTCTGATCGGAGAAGTCGGGCAGGCCGAGCGGCCCAACGAGCGGGACGTTCACGGGCAGCGCGCGCATGTTGATATTAAGCCGCCCCGCACGCAGCTGGTGCACCCGCTTGCGAGCCTGTGCGTCCGCGGCGGTCGTGTGCGCGATGTCCTGCTCGAGAACGCGGCGGCGCTCCTCGAGCGCTACTGTCGTCGTCTTGATCTCTTCGCGAGCCCATTCGATGGAGTCGACCTTCTTTCCAACAAGCGGCAGCGAGAAGGGCATCCAGGATGCAATGGGAAGGCGGTGCGTCGGCCGTTTCTTCTGAGGCACAAGCTTCTCGGCCAATGGCTTCGCAGACTCGGGGTCACCCTCTTCCAGCGATGGACGAGTCAGGCCGACAGCGGACGCTGTTTGATTGTCGTCTCCGCCGGCCTTCTTCGATGCCTTAGCATCCTTCTTCAGCTGCTTGTTGTGTCTCTTAACTGCAGTGTTCAAAAGGGAGGTTTCAGCGGCCTCAAGCTTCTTCGACGCCTTCAGCTGGCGATCATAAAGGTCGGGCATATCTTTCAAATCGCGATTGACCCATACTTTGCGGACGCCGCCAGGGAGATGAGAGAACAGCCGTGTCAGAGCGGATTCCGATAAATATTCAGTTGGAAGGCCGGTGATGAGGATGGTACTGGCTTGTGCAGTAGACGAGTGTTTTGGGCTGACAAGATAATGCTGGCGCTGTTGAACAAAATGCCGCATCTCGTGTTTAATGTTCCACCATATCCAGACTATGAAATCAAGTTGAGCATGCGTAGACGAAATAAGGAAAGCAGCATACTGGTGAATAGATACGTCAAGACGATCAACCCAGCGAACCGGGTGAGTTTGTCGCTGGAGATGTTGCCGAATGTGAATTTGTCCAGGCCAGAGTGGCCACTGACGCCCGTACCCGCGGCAGTGAGGGGCATGAGAACGGGCCAAGATATCAGCCATATCGGAAGGAGGACGCGGACCATCATGCGGAGGAAACGGACGAAAAAGTACGCGTCCATTCCGTTGATGTCCTTTATGGAACGGTAATCGGCCTTGAGAACGGCCAATGGCCATCCAATAAGGGATGATGAGAGAGCATTGGTCCGTTTCCTATGTGCCACGTATCCACGTAAATGATAGCACAGAGATATAAAGAGATAAGACGAACGAAGGGAGTACGGCAAGGCTTCGGGGCTCGTAGATGAGACGGAAATAGCGCCTGACGAGCGTAAAAGCAAGGATCTCTGCGCCGAAGACGGCCGAGTTAAAGACGAGCGAGGAAATGAAGGAGGCAGTGGATGCGCTATTCGCGCTATTACTGTCGACGGTAGACCTGCATTTGAGTCCGTTAGTCTGCTACCAGAGCGACGAAGAGAGGCAACGAACATTATGATACCGGGGAGTTGTTCATTCGTTCAAAAGGAGGGGAATGGGTTGGATATAGACTGGAAGGAAGAAAAGAGAGAGGGTGAGTATTTTTGAGACTGTCTGAGGCTGCCGCCATTGTCGTCGATTGCATTCTGACCACACCACTACTTGCCTTTTCCGGACAACCGACGTGCACCACAGCGATGATGCGATGATGTCACTCTGCGCTTCTCCACTCGTCGTCACTCCTTCGTCGCTTCTGCGCGCGCTTCAGAGTGCGCGCTCGTCGTTCGTGGCAATGAGCAGAGGGCGTGGAGGTCGTGAGCGATCGTCCTAGTCAGCGACAGGCGTCCCCTTCCCCGTTCATGCCCCGTCTCAGACTAAATAATGTTTCTCTGCCACAGGCACGTCATCGCCTTTCATTATGGAACTCTGCACGTCCTTTGCGTTCAGCACCACCGCAGTCGATCTGACTTTAGTTCATCCATAGCTCCTCTAGGTGGCTCCGATGAAGCTTCCAATTCTCAGGCCGACTTCTAGTGCGCTATCGTGTCGCTTATCGGAGCCAGGTTGCTCGATTCTCTGGGCTGCAACGGCCCTTTTCGAATTCGTAGCTATCCGAATACCATACCCACCCCTTACCTTCGAGCTCTGTACATAAATAGCCCGCAAGGTGCACAGGTGCGTAGACGTGCTGAAGGCGCAATTCTTCCGCTCTCTTATCATCGTTCGAGCCAAAGCCTTCGCAAATTGAAAGACGGGAGGATTTTTTCCTTGCAGCGAACCAACCTCTCGATCCCTTACAGCCTGACTTCATTCCACGTTCATTCCACGCTGACATCGAAACTCAGACTAGTCCTCTCGCGCAGCGCCTATGCCGAGGATCAATTACAGGTCGCATCCGGGGAATTGCTGGCCTGAACCTCCAGACTGGCATGTCTCAGAGCTTTCCCCGCCATCTGTCCGCTGTCGCATGTCACCGTTCATTATCATCCCCCGGACGTCCAAAACACAGGAGACGTCTCACTAGTCCATCCGCTGTGCGCACCGGTCAGCCTCCATTCCCACGCGGGTAACGAATTTGTAGAAGTTGCTTCTGATGGTAGCAGAATGGCAGCGTTCGTTGACAGTTAGACGCGCTCATGCCCGTCCCACGCTGGTTCTAAGGGTTCGTGTTTTGTCGAACGCCAGCCCTTCAATGTCTCGTACGTTCGTCTTCCCCGACTCTTCAAGATACCAACGCGAAAACAGGTCCCGCCGCTGTTTCAATGCTCCGTGAAGCAGGGTGCATTAACTGCAGTATGTATGCTGCAGTAACCCAGAAACCAATCTGAGCCCCTGCGCGTTGACACACGTCGACGGCGGTGCAGGCGGAAGGCGGGTGATTGAGAATGGCCGTTTTGACACCTACATTGTTATCAAAATGTGAACCGCCCTCCGTGCCGCTCAGTGACCACTTCGTCTAATCTAGCATGAACAGAAATGTAAATTTACCAACGGGCGAGGCGTGTCCCCAACGTCAGTCCTCGAGCGAACAGTCTAAATTGTCTACACAACAACCCATCTATAGAGGATAGAAATACATGTGAATGTGGTAGGTCTACAATAATGTGCCGCGTGGGTATAATACCTAGCAGATACAAATAATGTCCTAGTGTCCCAACTGTCCAATACGAATGTCCGCCTAACAATACACCACAAATAATAATGATAGAAACCCCACCTACGCGGGCGCAAACGCCTGCGCGAACTCCATCTCCTGGCCCGGCTGCACTTGCATGAACCCAACCGTGGGCGACTGCAGCGCGTCCAGCCGCCACTCCTCACGCAGCTTCTGGTACACTGCGCGGAACGTCGACACCGCGCCTTTCTCGTGCACGAGCAGCATCGTGCAGCTGTACGGGCTGCTCCCGCCGCCGCCGCGCCGCGGCATCATCCCCGGCGGCGGTACGCCAACCTCGATGCGGAAGCGCGCGTGTTTCAGCACGAGCGCGCCTGTCATCGGATCGTACCCGTCGTCGACGCGGCAGCGCAAGACACCGTCCTCGAGGTGCACGCCCACGCCGAACTGCGCGAGCAGGCGTCCCGCCTCCGCGCGCGTCGCGCCGGCCCCGTCAAGCGAGTGCAGCGCGAACGTCTGCGTCTTCCAGTTGAAGAGATTCGAGAACCAGCCCTTGAACTCGCCAACGGCGGGTGAGCCGAGCAGCGAGGACGTGGGCGAGGAGAGGCTGGGCGAGCCAATGGGCGGCTGGCGACGCGGAGTGAGGTCGAGTGGGGGTGCTGTGTGCAATGGTACGTCAGCCGCCGCGTTGTCAAAAGACTCAGAATCTAGCTTACGCTTGCTCCTGCGGTCCTTCTTCGATGGAACCCGGTGCAGGTGCTCTGCTCCAAACGCCAGGTTTCCCATCTCCTTGCCGAGGCCGTGACCGTGCACATGGCCGTGCCCAAACCCACCCTTGTTAAAGCCAAGGGGTGCGACAGACGACGTCTCGGCGCCGTCAAACGGCCGCCTGCCCGTCATGTCCATGTCCACGTTCTCCTTGTCTCCACCGGTGCTGCCATGCACACCTCCATGCGCATGTGTATGCGCATTTGCGCTCGCGCCGCGTTCCTCATCCTCCGCGGGATGAAATATGCCCTGGCCCTGCTCCTGCCCCCACCCGCTAAATGCACGCGGATGCGATCCAGCATACGGCGGGCCGGCGGGCGCCATGCCTTGCTGCTGCTGGTCCTGCGCCTGCGAGCGCGCAAACGCAGCATTGAGCACGTTCATGCGCCCCGCAATGTCGTCGATCGTGCGCTGGAAGCTCGGGTTGCCGATGCGCGGCGCGCTGATCGGCGGGAGCATCGGTCCGGGTGCGTGAATTGGCGTTGGAGCATGGATCGGGATCGGGGCGACGGGCGACATCGGGGCCATCGGTATAAACGTCGAGCGTTGCTGGCTGGGGAACATATGCGAGGATGTGAACACTGGCGACTGGGGCGACTGCAGGGGGTTCGGTAACGGGCGGGAGCCGTGGTGCGTGTTGGGCGTGATACCACTGGTGACGCGCCGCTCGGCGTAGGACTCAATAGGCGAGGGAACAGGGCCGAACGAGGAGCGAGCGGGAGACTGGACCGTGATGGCAGATCCGCCTGCGTGCTGCTGAACCGTCGACGGCGTCGAGATTGGGCGGCGGCGGTGCTCGCGCGGGCCAGCGGGAGATGGTGGGCGCGAGCGGCGGCTGGGAGACCCCGGGGAAGTTGGCGACTGAACGTGCAGGGCAGAGGCGCGATTCGCAGCCGGGGGGAACATGCGGCTCGTGTTGAGGGTCGTCTCGAGCGAGAGCGGGCGCGGCTTCTTCGAAAGCGGGGCCATGTACAACTTCGTGATTGCCTTCTCACTGGGTCCGACGCTTTCGTCCATGAGAATACCGTTCGACTCGAATGTGTATTCGCGGTGCTTCTGCAGGAGGAAGTAAAATGCCTTTGCGAGGGTGCCTTCACCCGCGGCGCTGAGGAGCTCAAGTTTCACCTTCTCGTTGTCACCATGTCGGCCCCAGATAACGCAAAGAGATTCCAGGACATCGGGGTCGATGTACGCTTCAGAGCGCAGGGGGCGGGCCAACTCGGTAACAGATGGGGCTGGGACGTAAACGATCCCTGGGGTGGCGTTCTGCATCCACGGATGGGAAAGGATTTCTTGGATCTGGAAAACACGCATCAGCCGTCGGACAGCAAGGGCTAGACGAGCAACATTTACGGTGATCCGCCGGCCAACGTCCACGACGAGCATACGCATCAGGAGATCTTTGGCCTGTGGATCCAGCCAGACCGGAACGTCGTACTTTCCGGCTTTGACCTTCCCGAGAAGCGTTCTGACGTTCTTGTCATCAAAGGGCAGGCGGCCGGTGAGCAGAGCAAAGAGAATGACACCGCAGCTCCATATATCTGTAGCTGTGCCTTCATACTTGTGCCCGTTGACGATCTCTGGGCTGGCGTAATGCGGGCTGCCGCAGCTGGTCTCAAGCTGCAAGCTCGGCGGGGCGAAAGCAGCCATGCCCCAGTCAGCAATCTTGATCAGCGGCGGATTCAGTGAGTGGATGAGAATATTCTCCGGCTTTAGATCCCGGTGGATGATGGAGAACGCATGGGCGTAGCTAAGTCCGTAGATGATCTGCTTAAAATAGGCGAGAGCTTCTAGCGGAGGGAGCTTGCCCCGGTTGACGAGGAAATCAAATAATTCACCGCCCTCGACGTACTCGAGGATGAGGTAGAGTTCGTTCTCACCCTCGTAGACATCGTATATGCGCATGATGTTGGGGTGGT
Source organism: Hericium coralloides (assembly GCA_003675405.1). Taxonomy (NCBI): domain Eukaryota; kingdom Fungi; phylum Basidiomycota; class Agaricomycetes; order Russulales; family Hericiaceae; genus Hericium; species Hericium coralloides. The sequence continues at coordinate 41,468 of QUOP01000022.1, read as the reverse complement.
TCATGAGCTTCATCATGATGATCTCTCTGTCGATACCGAGACGCTGCTTGTCTGACTTGGCCTGGCGGCTCTTGAGAGACGTGCGGGAGCTGAAGATGAGCTCGAGCGGGAGGATCTTGACTGCGGCGAGCTGGCCCGTCCGGCGGTGTTTGGCGATCTTGACGTGCCCGCTAGCGCCCTTGCCGACGCACTCGCCTATAACCCAGGGACCGACGTATTTAGCATCCTCCGGATAGTCGAACGCGCCGTGGCCAGCGGCGGCCTTCTCCTTCTGCCAGCGGGTGCCGTAAGTGGTCGCGTACTTGACGGGGGGCGCGCGGGGCGGGCTATCTGTGATGCTCGGCATGGTGTTGTAGAACGAACGAAAAAAATAGGATGACGTAGAATACGTAGTGTGCTGTTGTCTAGGGTATATGTATCGTCCAGGGACGGCGGGCGGTAGAGAGAGCCTGCTCGCGGTGGACAACTGCAAGCCGCCGGTGGTAGAAACAAGAAACATCGCGAAAACACACGCCAAATAGCGGGCACCACGTGACCGCGTCTGCGGGGGCCTCGATCCAGGTCTACTCTCCCCTGCCGCCGTCGTGTCCGTTCTGCTGCGTTCAGTCCGCAAAATAAAAAATAAAAACGAGAATAAGTAGTCCCGATCGTGATAGATGGTGGTAGAAGGAGATGCGATGGTACGGGGGTTGTGTCATGTGATGCTTGTGGTAGGCTGTGAGAAAAGATGGGCCGGGGCGCGTCTCCACGACTGGCACCGCGCTTTCCTCCCGACGGCCACCAGCTGGGATTTCAGTTCACCTCCCATGCATCCTCACCGCCCCCGTTCGTCCTCGAGCATGCTCAGGATACCCTTGTTTCTCGTTCCATATTCCCTTTTACCTTCTTTTGCTAATGCCTATACCTGGCAGTGGACAACCGCCCCACAGCAGTGTAAAAATGTCTCTCTTTCCATCCAAGGCTCCGACGGCCAAGGCCCTTACAGCCTTATGATCATCCCTTCCGGTCCATCCCCACTTCCAAACAATGTCGAAGCTCGTTCTATCCAGACCATTCCTTTTCCTGATGGGAGCACGACTCTGAACTTCAAGCTCAACTACCCTGCAAATTCCCAGTTCGTCGCAGTGGTGCGTCTCATCCATGTCTATCGCATTGACATCACTGAACTTCATGGCTTGCAGGTCAGCGATCACCAGAAATTTGGCACTGGAGGCACAAGTCTGCCTCTCAGCGTCGGCAGTTCCGACGATACCAGCTGCTTCAACTCCAAGGACAGCGTAAAGGGCCCCTGGACGTTCAGTATTGACCCCAGCGGTGGCCTCACTCAATGTTCAACCACCCGCCTCTGGTGGCAACAACCTCTTGTCAATGGGTATGCTCCTATCGCAATCGTTGTCCGAGCTAAAATACGATGATAAATGATGCAATGCTAGATCTGTCAACTTCGTCGGTGTTATTCCCGGTGGCGACTCCTTCCCTATCCCGCAAGCACCGCTCTCGAAAGACTCACAAGGCACGGGCTTCAACTGGACCGTCAACGTCCGCGGCGGCACAAATATGTTCATTGTGGCCGGCGACGACCGCGGCATAGGTGCAGGCGGCAGTGCTCCATTCACCGTCGCGTATGCCTCAAATGACGACAACTCGTGCATCAACAACGACGCGCCATCCTCCACTCCCGGGGCCGCAGCAGGAGCAACTCCCACTTCATCGACACCTTCAGACGGCAGTGGTGGTGGCAGCCACACAGGACCTATCGTAGGTGTGTATATCGGATCTCATCCTATCGCAATTTGTCACTCAACCTTGGCATACAGGCGGCGTGATCGGCGGCCTGTGTTTCGCCGCTGTTCTAGCGGTCCTCCTGTTCTTTATCATACGGCGCAAGCGGCCTTCCAACTCGGGCAAAGAACGCCCCGTCGATCTCCTGCAGGACCACGACGACGACGGTCCGCCGACGCAGGGCGGACTCCCGCAATACTACGAGCCTGAGCCCTTCCTCGTCCCAGACCCGACGGTCGCGGCGACGTCTGACGCGGGCTCGACGCATCATGACGACGAGGAGCTCGGCATGCCATCGTATGCACGTTCACGGCGGCCGTCGAGCTTCGGCACGACGACGGATGGCTTCCTGCGCCCCGGTACGCCCGGCGCGTCCAGCGTAAGCGGGACTTCGCGCAAGGGCCACGCTCCGCCGGTGATGCGACCCGTTAACATCATCCAACACGACGACGCGGGCCCGTCCCAGGGCGTCGGCGAGGATCCTGAGACGATCGAGCTGCCCCCGGCATACACGAACATCCGCGCGGGTGCGCCGCCGTCGACGACTCACGAGACCAACGCATGAGAGGTCTCAGCCTTGCACGTTTTCCGTGCCGTATGTGGCCCTGATTTATCCGCCTCAGTGTGTTCCCTACTCGCCAGCAGCATCCACGGACGGCTCTATCTATCATGTATTATACCACTCGTCCACTACCATACCATACCGTACCGCTACACCATGCACGTTCTTCGCCTGTCTCGTTCCGATTCGCGCTTGATTTGTTGCTTTATTCTTTATTCCTTGTCTGCGGCGAGCGCGCTACCGTTATCATTCGTCTTCCCGCATGCATATACAGACCGCCTGGATCGTGGATGCTTGACACTGCCTGGACCAAGGATCATCGCCGTCTCCACCGGACGCCCACGCTCCACTCACTCCACCCTTCCTCCCTCGCAACGCGCCGATCCCATCCCATCTCCGCTTCCTGTCTATTGGATACTTCGCTCGTTTTTCACCTTCGTTTCATGTTCTGTTACACGCCTGGACGCATCGCACTTACTTCGCACGGACACTTCGGACTTCTTCACACCTTAATGCACTGCAATGTTCTGTCATCTACCAGACAATTGTTACTTGACGTGGCGGTGGTATCATAAGTATAAGATAGAGATTGGACGGCTCTGGGCCAGTGGTGTGTGCTACGTACAGCGCTCGGTGGCCAGTCCGCCCCCACTCACATGCTCCAGTGATACATTGGGCCTGAACGTGAGGTGCTTGGCTGGCCAGGAAGAATGGATGCAGTATGGCATTGGGCAGGTGATAAGATGGCATGGAGTGAATCCATGCGTTCAATGCGTGGACTTGTGGGTCGCAGCGGAGTTTGTTCGCTGCCGTTGCAGGCCTTTACGGCCAGGCGGTAGGGAAATGGGACCGCCAATAGAACGAACCTGCGTGCAAGGCATAGTGGACATTGTGCAAGACTAGTCAAGGAGGGCCAATGGATCGTTACGTCTCTGAAAAATGTGCACCATATCAATACCCAACACGAATTGAGGATATACACAAACAACATACCGACCATGCAGGCGGTTGCCGAGGTCCCTGATCCTCCGCTTCCCGCTCGGGCTGGGCCTGTTCGTCTTCCTCCTGCTGTGCGGGCTTCTGTCCCTCTGCAAACCGCAACCACTTGATCGCCTCGTCCGTAACTGGGTTTGTCCCCTTGACATACTCCAAATCCAGCATGATCCTTTCCTCCATAGCGCTGGCAAGATCCAGCGCCCGCCGGTCCACAAAGCCTCGCAGCACGTTTGTGTACGCCACGAGTCGCGTCGCCGCGCTCTTGCCCTCCTTGTTTCCGACCATCTCGTCAATCTCACCCAGCAGAGCCATCGCCGTTTCCGCCGAGCCACGCCTGGCATGCACACCCGCGAGACTCGCGAGCACATACGCGTTCGGCGCGATGCCCAGCGCACGCATGTCCTCGAGTACCGCATCCGCGCGCTGCGGGTCCGCACGGAACGCGCCGATGAACGGCATGAAGTGCGCGGGATCAAACATCTCGACGGGCGCGACGACGGGCGCGGCGGTGGCAGGGTCCGGCGCCGTGTCTGCGCTCGCAAAATGTGTGCTCGCCTCCTGCACGCGCGTGAGCAGCTCGTCGTACAGCGCTTCTACCTCGCACTGGTTCGCGCAGAGCTTCACGAGCGCGTTCCACGCCAATGCGGCATGAAATGCCGTGGGCCATATCTTCTCCGGCATGTTGAACGTCGTGTTCGTAATGCGCGCAGGCAGGGGTGTGGGCAGCCGCATGTGCGGCGGGAAGTCGCTCCACGTGGGCAAGTGCCGGCACAGCGCGTGCATCGGCACGCTGACAACGTGAAAGAGCTTCTCGAAAACGTAGAGGACGGCAGCGTACTCGCCGCGGTGGTGATGATATAGGAGCTCCCCGAGTACGACGGCGGAGACTGCGCTGTGCGAGAGGCGGTATGCACGAGAGCGCAGGAGCTGGATGGCGAGTCCGCCTCGCGCGTCTGTTTTATATATATCGAAGAAGTCGGCGAGAGGGCGTTGGTCCAGCGGGGCGCGGGATACGAGAGAGGTCTTCAATGACTGGAGGACGTGAGCAAGGTTCCTTTCCATTGGCCATGATGGATCGATTGATGGGGAGGCGGTCTCTGCAGGAGCGTCGCTTCCGTCCGTGAGGTTCGCCTTCGCGAAATTTAGCACAAAGGGTGAAAGCGCGCGGAGTTCAGCTGCTTCCACTGTGTGATCGCGAGCTTGTAACGCGCCATATAGAAACGTGTGCGTGTAGTTCGTAAGTGTAATGTCACGGTGTAGGGCCGTCTTGAATAAATTGAATGCGTCGAGAGGCCGCGCGGCCAGACAATGAGTCCGTATGGCCAGACTCCACCATCGTTTTCTGGCCTTCTGGCGATACATCTTGAAGTACTGTCGCGGCATCTGTTCATCTATGGACAGTTGCCCGTATCGCGCTTCATGCTTGTGATCCGCCTTCGCAAACTCCGTCAGGAACCACTCAGCGAGATCCGGCTCAGCGTAGCGAACAACGTGAGGGACAACGAGCGGCCCAATGCGACGTGCATAGCCCTTCTCCGCGGAGATGATGCCGAAGGTGATTACAGTGGGTAGGTCCACCTCGGAGCGAAAGAACAGGAGCTGCTCGACGGAATGGAAATTTCCCGGGTTCCTACGCGACCGAAGAGGGATGAGGGACCACCAGTGCGCGAACTCGATCGCGCGCTCGGGATTGGGCCCGCGGCGCGCGAGGACGTTCCATGCGGCGAGATAGTACACCGGGCTTGATGCGATAGACGTGCCGGCGTCGATGAGCTCCTGGCGGACATGTTCGGCATCCTCCCAGGACCCTTCCTTAACGAGACGCCGAAGAATGTCGCAAGGCTGACACGGTTGAAGCCCCTTTGTCTGTGTGGAAGTCGTGTCTTCGAGAATCTCTGGGACAGAGACAGACGTGTACTCGTCGGACCAGTCTTCGAAAAGGTCGCTGGAGGGGGGGGAAGGTACGTAGGGGACGTCATGAAGGGCTTTCATGGCAGGTGTATCCTCTCTCCGCACCATGAGGGAGGTGCTGAAAGCTTTGACTGAGGAGGGATTGAGGTGACGAGTTCGCCATGGTAGAAAAAATAGACGCGACGGCAAGGAACCTAAAGCTTGCGTCAACGTCAATGCCTGCATCAGGCGCTGATAGCGAGCGAGAGGGGAGATATGCGATGGGGATTACAGGGACGAGGACAGCATAGGGCTTTGAGGACGCGTCGGACGACGTCTCGGCGTCGTCGTCGACGATGGTGACGGCGAAGGACAAAGGCGGGTGGCTGAATAATTGGATGGTCACGTGGAGTGCTCGCGCTTGTTTCTCGTTCTCAGTTCTCCGTTCGCTTCCATCTTCGTCCCCCACACCGTCTTGCAAGCTCCTTAGCACGGCGTCACCATGGACTCCCCAAAGCGAACTGCGTCTCCTTCTCCCTCTTCTTCAGAAGCTAAGCGCATCAAGCTGACTGTACCGCAGCAAAATCAAGGCGTCACTGCTGTTGACCCCGAAAACGCTCCCGGCAAGCGTAGCGAACTTGACCCCATCCAGGGTGGCGATGTCGGTAACCTGCCTAACGAGCCTGCCCCAGAGCCTGGACCGGAGACTGGTGGAAAAGTAAAAGTGTTGAAGGAGGGCGAGGACGGCGAGGATGTGGACATGGCGGAGGGTGGCGACGAAGAAGCGGAGTCTGGTGAGGAGAACGACGACGAGGACCCAGCTCAGCTCGAGGCGAATCGGCAGAGACTCGAAGAGCAGGCCCGCAAGTACCTCGCCGCGCAGACGCACGAGGTCATTATCCCCTCATATTCGGCTTGGTTCGACATGTCCAAGATCCATGATGTCGAGAAGCGCGCACTCCCCGAGTTCTTCAATTCACGGAACAGGTCCAAGACACCAGCCATATACAAGGACTATCGCGACTTCATGATCAACACATATCGCCTGCGGCCCACCGAATATCTCACTGTCACCGCCTGCAGGCGCAATCTTGCTGGAGACGTATGCGCCATCATGCGCGTTCACGCTTTCCTCGAGCAGTGGGGCCTCATCAACTATCAAGTGCGTTTACTCCCCCTTCTCTACCTTTAGCTACTGACGAGACTTCCATTACGTCCAGATTGACCCTGAGGCACGTCCTGCGGCACTTGCGCCTCCGTTTACGGGCCATTTCCGTGTTATTCTCGACACGCCTCGCGGCCTACAGTCTCTTCATCCTGGCATCCGGCCATCCCAACACCCTACGGCCAACGGCGCACCGAAACCGGCGCCGTCTGCCCAACCCGCGTCCCTCGAACTGCGGTCTAACATCTACCAAACGACGTCAAAAGCCTCGCGCGCCGTCTCTGAATCCGAGGCCACCAGCCTCGCAAACAGCACGCGCAACATCGCGGCCGTCACGTACAAATGCGATACGTGCGGCGTCGACTGCACCGCGGTGCGCTACCACTCGCTCAAAGTGAAGGACTTCGAGCTCTGCCAACCGTGCTACCTCGACGGGCGCTTCCCGTCAACAATGTTCAGCGGCGACTTTGTGCGACTCACGCACGCGGATGGCGGACCGCGACACGGCGCGGGTTCGGGCGATACGTGGACGGATCAAGAAGTGCTGCTGCTGCTCGAGGGCGTCGAGATGTACGACGACGACTGGAGCGCAATCGAAGAGCACGTCGGTTCACGCTCCGCGCAGCAGTGCATCCGCAAGTTCTTGGAGCTGCCGATCGAGGACCCATACGTGAGCGGTGCCGCAAGTGAGGGCGAGATGGGCCCGCTGCGTTACGCGCGCGTGCCATTTGAGCAGGCAGACAATCCCGTCATGAGCGTCGTCGCGTTCCTCGCGGGTGTTATGGGCCCGGGCGTCGCTGCTGAGGCGGCCAAGACGGCGCTGCACGAGTTGACGAAGGGCGAAAAAGAGGGCGAAAAAGAGAAGGACGAGAAGGAGGGTGTTGCCGAGGGAGAAAAGGAGGCGGCTAAGGAAGGCGAGGAGAAACAGGACGGGGAGGACAGAATGGACGAGGACGCCCCAAGTAAAGAGCTCAGTGCACCTGGCCCGTCAAGTAAGCCCGCGACCCCCGCGCCGCAAAGCACCGAGGACATGCCCGTCGATGGGCCCTCGAAGGCCACATCAGTCCCCGGCGTCCCTCACTCCAAGGTCGTCCGCGCCGCATCCCTCGCGCTCAAGTCGTCCGCGCGTGCTGCCTCGCAGCTCGCGGATGCGGAGGAGAGCCAGGTCCGCTCAACGCTCGCGGCGGTGATCAAACTCACGCTCACAAAGCTCGAGCTGAAGATGGCTCAGTTCGAGGAGCTGGAGGACCTTGTCGAGGAGGAGCGGCGCGCGCTCGAGGTCGCGCGCGTCGCCCTCGTGAACGAGCGCGTGGGGCTGAAACGCACGCTTGACAGCGTCAGGGGCGAGCTGGCGAAACACCAGGCCGGGATGACGAATGGCGCCGGCGGGAATGTGGCGGGCATGGTGTCTGCTGCGCAGGGTGCCTCGCTGGGGGCGACAGGCCAGGGTACGCGACTCACCGAGGTGCAGGGTGGAGCCCCCTCAGATGGAGATGCGGGTCCACCGAGCGGCGGACAGGTTGCTGCGTTATCGTGAGGTGTGTTCTCGGCATGTACTTTCTCGGCTTTCCTCGTTACGATGATAGATGGCACAGATTGGTGTCTTTGAATTACTCGTGTTATCATCCCTGTCTGTTTTGTCTGCTTGCCTGTGTTTTTTTCGATGATATTCTCTTATTAGTTCTGCATCCATACGCCGTGTCATCCACCATGGCTTTTCTTCGCTCACGATGGACATGGTGCTATGGGCTAATATTTCTGTTATGTAATGCCATGATCTTGTAGCCAGTCGTCCATTTGGTCACTACCTGTAAGTTATATGATATGGATGACCAGGAACAGCCTAGCTCGAAGACACAGATGCTGTCCGAGATGCCCGACAGCTATGATTACGACGGGAATTTCGGATAAGCGGGCCCCTGCAGGCCCCTGCTAGTGGGGAGCTGACACGGCTCGTTGGCGCCAAGTATTGGTATTGAATGCTGGTAGGCACGATCACACGGGCAATACTGTATTTCATGGAATGAGAGTGGTCCATCAGGGTCCATCGTTTTGTTAGCGCGGAAGTATCTTGCTCACCCTGTCTCTCTTCATCCACCACAATCTTGACCTGACGGCTGGCTAACTTGGTATCCCCAGCTTCAACCTCAACATGTCGTCGATAAACACCATTGTTATGGTGGCCTCGTCGACCGTCGCTCTTTATTGCATCAACCTCTACTTGGGAATGCGCAGAGCATCTAAGGATATTGGGTGCGTGTAGTGGCGGGGTGGGTGCCATGTTAAGCACGGAGCTTATTCGTTTCCACGAAGAGACCATCCGGGACCGCGCACGGTTTTCACTAGTTCTTCTTACATTGGAAGCGTCTTGCCTCGCATCCGCGGCGTCGCGACGGGATTCAATAGGGCCGTGCGCCGAAAGCATGCAGGTAAGCAAGCTCACCCTTCCAGTGTCAGCCACGATCATCATAATCTTCAATGCAGACTTTGCCGAGGTCGGCTGGGATGCGGTCGCCAACGTCAGTCGTCAGTATCATGGCCCCGTTCTAGGACTGATTGCCAAATGCACAGGTCAGCGCGTGGCCGAAATCCAAGGTGGTTTTGAGCATCGCCGATGCGGCTACCGTTAAGGCGAGCATCGCCATCTTCGATACGTGCGTTTTCTGACCGCGTGGTTGCTGTGAACAGGAGATTACCACGTCACGGTCCCGCTTCCCGAAACCCGTGCACCAATACACCGTCCTGGCGTTCTTCGGACGTAATATTGTGGCCTCTGAGCACGAGGAATGGAAGCGCTACAGGAAGGTCTCGGCGCCGGCTTTTTCAGAGGTATGCGTTCTAGTTTTCATGAAGCGGAGTCTGAAGACTCATCGGGGATGGATAGAGAAACAACAAACTTGTTTGGGATGAGACAGTCCAGATCATGATTGACATGTTCGACAACGTTTGGAAGAACAAGCAGGAAGTTGCCGTGGACCACTGTGTCGACATAACACTACCGGTATGCTCCAACGTTGACCCTAGCCATTTATGTACTCAACGTGATCCCGCAGATCGCGCTTTTCGTCATCGGCGTTGCAGGTCTGTGTCTCTTATTCGCTGTTGATATCTAGAATGTGTCTCATAACAGCATCTAGGCTTTGGTCGCAGAATCTCGTGGAATGATGACCTCAAGATTCCACCGGGCCATAAGATGACCTTCAAAGATGCATTGCACACCGTCTCTACAGACGTCTTCCTCAAGCTCATCGTTCCCGAATATGCTATGGGCCTCACGGAGCGTTTCCGCAGGGTTCGCCTGGCGTTTGAGGAGCTCGAGGTGTGTTTCTGTTCAGATCCATATAACAAGTCCGTTGGGCTAAACGTATCTCGTCGCACAGACCTACATGCTCGAGATGATACGGGCGCGGCGGAATGCAGAGAAGGCGGAAGAACGATATGATCTATTCAGTAGCTTGCTCGAAGCAAGTGAGGATGAGTCTGATGGCGAGCCCCAGATCACTGATAGCGAACTGGTTGGTCAGTATACTCGAGACACTTTTTCGCACTAGTAGCAGGGTGCTGATTTCTTATTCACAACAGGAAATATCTTCATCTTTTTGATAGCTGGACATGAGGTACCGTGAGCTTTCTCGGATCAACGTGCGGGAATCACTGAGATATCTTGAACAGACTACGGCGCACACACTGTGCTTCACCTTTGCGATGCTTGCTTTGTACCCGGAAATTCAAGATCGTCTGTATGAAGAGATCAAGACCCTGATGCCTGATCCTACGCGGGTTCCGGTACGTGCAGTCCTGTGCGGGACGAATGCGTTATCTGACAGCATTGCATTTAGACGTACGACGAGATGTCGCAGTATACCTACTCTATGGCGTACGTGCTCCGACTGCTTAAACTGCTTGTCCTATCTGAGCTCTTCCCGTTAGCGTGTTCTACGAAACACTTCGGATGTTCCCACCAGTGCGTTTGTTTTACATTATGTCGAAAAAGTCCTCACATCAATGTGAACTTGAAGGTCACCGGCATCCCCAAAGAAAGTGCCGAAGACACCGCCCTCAACGTCAGCAATGCCGCCGGTGAGAATAAGACAATTCCCATCCCGCGGGGCACAGCACTCGTCATCAACACGCTGGGCCTGCACTACAACCGTATGTGTCTTAGTTCCGCTGGATGTTTCTGTGACTAATGCCACTGACGGCGACGACTGTTTCAGCTCGCTACTGGGAGAGCCCGCACGAGTTCAAGCCGGAGCGCTTCCTCGGTAACTGGAACAGGGATGCCTTCCTGCCCTTCAGCGCCGGCGCACGCGCGTGTCTCGGGCGTCGGTACGTCGTCATTGCATTCTCTCTATGAGCGCAAAGAACATATAGAAATGTGGCACAGTTTTTTCGAGACCGAGGGCATTGCCATCCTGACAATGCTCATGTCACGGTATAGGGTGTCCGTGAAGGAGGAGCCACAGTTCGCAAGCGAGACACTGGAGCAGCGCCGCGAGCGGGTCACCGCGTCCCGGCCAGGTCTGACGCAGACGTGTGTGCTTTCCTCTGTCATGGTTTAATGGCACTAACAGCATTTATAGACCGCTTCGTGTCCCGCTTGTGTTTACGAGAAGGTACTAGGACAGGGACTATACCGCCGGGTGTATAAACATTGGCTTGGACACTGCACATCGAGATTGTTACTATGACCCCTACTCACTCATTGCCATTTGTAGCGGAGTTGGCACTGCGCGATCTTCTGTGCTGAATCTTCTGAGCCCAATAGCTCCTCGAGGAGGTGGCCGTTTCTCATGAAAAAAAAGTGTGTTGAGTTTGTATCAATGACTACTCGTGCACCCTGGGGTTTTTGGACTGGTTGGAGGTGTGCGCAGTTTTTATGGACACACAATATGGTGACTTTTGCTGCAACCTACGGGCTAGACAAAAGTGACCTAAGGCTGCAAGTTATGGGCTGGTCAGACCAGCTGGAATGAGGGTTTTTGGTCTGTAAGCTATGGGCCAGCTTGGTTTTGGAATAGATCACAAGTTATGCATCAGGAAAAACCTCTGTGGCAATAACTACACGATAATTACAGCTTGCAGTAAGTGTGGCAATTGTTACACTTTTGCTGCTATGACAATTGGGTGGCCAAGATGACCTTGATAAAATTCTCTAACTTTTTAGAATGAGATTATAGATACTTAGGCTGCGTTCAGCAACCCGGTTGAGCGCAACCAGATTGCAAAAATTCCCATATATAGACAAATCTTTCTTGATATTGCTCTTGCAACCAGATTTGATACTGACCTGTTCGGCTGCACCAAGACCTCAGCGACATAAGATTTCGGAACTCTAAACTGCCCGGCAGCGCCCGTGAAGCACGTCATTTGCGTTGCATCGACTTTATCAACAACGCGCACTCTCCTCTTTGCTCCGAGAACAATGGCACAGAGCGCATTGTACGTCTTCTCTGTCCCTATCATTGCTTCCACTTCTCACATTCTCACAGTGCCCGGTGCACATGGCAAGTTGCTGAAGAAGCCAAGTTGGTGCACAGCCTCAAGCAAGCAAAGCAAGAAGGGCTTCAGGCCGAGAGTGGCTGGAAGCCGCAGGCATGGACTATCGTGCAGGCCGATATTGCGAAGGTCGGAGTAGCCAAGAATGGGAAGCAGTGCAAGAGTCATTGGCAGAAGGTGAGTTCCTTTCAACTGCTCTTATTTCTCCTCTAATGTGACTGTTTTGTATAGCTCAAGGTGGAGTTCAAGATTGTCAGGATCCTTCGCAAGCAGTCGAGTTTTGGGTGGGATGAGGTGACTGGGACAGTGACAGCATCGGCTGATGTATGGGACAAGTATATCGAGGTGCGCTTCACATTGTTGACTTCTATTGCATGCAGCTAATTGTTGATTGCAGAAACATCCCGATGCGAAGCCATTCTGCCGTCGCAGATTTCCCCTATATGCTGATATCTCAGAGCTAGTCATCGGCACCTTGGCAACTGGTGACCAATCTATCTCATCGACACAGGCTCTACCCCCATTAGCAGAGGACATGCAGACCCACTCTGACGAGACCGACGAGAGTAGTCAGTCGGGTACGCCACCACCGCAACCTACGTCTGCTGCTTTGTCATCATTTGCGAGCCTGTCGTCACTTGATGATGTGCAGCATGTGGCGCAGCAGTCCACAGCGGTAGGCTTATGCTTATTTTTTTTTTTTGTCTTTGCTCATTTATTCTTTGTTAGCCTCCATCTATGCCTGCGCAGGTACGGCCGTCCACGCCTGCTCTGACAGCCACTCAGTGCAAACATCAACATCCATCCCATGTCACCGGGCCTGATGCACTAATGGCCATTGCAGATTCCATGGCAGGTGTTGCAGATGCCCTTGCAAATGAGGAGAGCTCGCCTGTACGAAAAAAGCAGGCTTTCCAAACTGCTTTGATGGAGGAGCAGTTGTCTGACAATGAGCTCGCAGTCCTTCCAAAGGTCTTCCGTGGTCATGCAGAGCTTGCAGATGAGTATTCAAATTATCCCACAGAGAAGCGTAGTGCACGTACAGCCTGGCTTTGCAGTGAACTTCGTCCTCTCATGAGATACTCGGATGACTAGATATTTGTTTACATTCCTTCATTATCAGTATTCATCTACCTTCATTTACACATTTGTTCTATGTTCTTTCTCCCTAACTCTGTGTTTATACCTAACTTATTGTTCTTTTCATATATGTCATATCTCAGCACCTTGTTTAATCAAAGAAAAAATTAATGTTCTCCTGCTACTGTGTGATTTGGATTCCTCGTCTCCTTCATCTGAAAAATCTGACATCTACATAGCAAAGGGTCAAAGCTATGGGTTCTATAAGGACACTATGGAGTCTATGACTTTGACCAGTCAAGCTATGTAGAGCTATGAGAGCTATCATGGCTCCCATAGTAAACTGTGTGAAGTATATAGTCCATAAAGCTAGTACTGTCAAATACATAGAGCTATCATACTCAGTAAGGGGGACTACAGCTCCTATGAGGACTATACTGACTATGCCAATTCAGACAGACACCAAAAATTCTTAAGTCAAATTTCCTGAATTTGCAGGGCATTACATGATGGTCTACTACACTGTAGCTAAGAAGGTGTGCCTTGTATGCACCTCGTGCACATACAATGGCATGCGGCACGGCACCTGCCATCGCCACGACGTGCACGGAACGCGCGGCATTTTGGACACGTCGGCGCATCGGCGCTGGCGCGGCGCACCGTTAGCGCGACGCATTGGGCACGTTGTCTGCGCGCTATGCACAGGGCGCACGGCGCGGCACGGTGCGTGGCGGCGCTGGCGCGGCAGCGTGGCTTGTGATGGCGCTGGCGGGGCGGTGCAGGGCGTCACGTGACGGCGCTGGCGTGGCGCGGCGGATGATGGCGCTGGCGTGGCGGGGCAGCGCTGGCGGTGCGGGGCGGCGCGTGATGGCGCTGGCGATGCGCTGGGAGAGTTCCGCAGGGCATTGGGGGCGTCAACGACACATGGGCGGCGATTGACAGGGCGTGGATGGCGATCGCGAGGCGCTGGGGGCATCAATGAGGCGCGGGTGGCATCAGCGAGGCGCGGGGGGGCATCCGCGAGGTGCTGGCACCATCCGCGAGGTGCTGGCGCCATCTGCGAGGTGCTGGTGCCATCCGCGAGGCGTGGTGGGCGTTGACGGGATACGCGGGGTGTTGACGGGGCGTGTGGGATGCGTCAGTGATGTGCAGAGGGCGTCAGCAGCGTGTGGGCAGCGTTGACGGGGCGCGGGGGGTGCGGGGCCATGTGCGACGCGGCGGGCCTGTGCACGAGGCACGGTGGTCGTGCGCAACACGTCGGGCCATCATACACGACGTGTGTGTGCCGGCGGGCCCGTCACAGTGTATCGCCAGTGGCCGTTGTCGTTTAAGATGGCAGGCTGGGCATGGGGTGCTGGTGATGCGGTGCAGAGGTCGGAGGGGAAGGGGCAGAGAAGGAAGTCGAGAGTATCGCTCGTTCGAGCGATACTCTCGATGTTAGTACGAGTAAACAAGATAGAAGCCTTTTTTAACATACCTGACATGCCCTCGGCATCCTAGCTCCCCTCCCGCGTTCGGTTTGATGGCCTGGGGAAAGAGAGGAAGGAGGAAGGAGGAAGGAGGAAGGAGGAAGGAGGAAGGAGGAAGGAGGAAGGAGGAAGGAGGAAGGAGGAAGGAGGAAGGAGGAAGGAGGAAGGAGGAAGGAGGAAGGAGGAAGGAGGAAGGGGTGGAGTAAGGGGGTGGAGTAAGGGGGTGGAGTAAGGTGGTAAAGTGCGAGAGACGACTCGGAACTTCGACGCGCATTTCGGTGCTACAGCCACCAAACGCACGCGAGCTCGAACGATTTGAGCTTTTCAAATCAGATAAAATCGCTTTAATCCCAAAAAAAAGACAGTGCCCTAAGTTTATATATTCAATTCGATTGAATGAGCCACAAAGCTATCTAGTGTACCCTACGTTACTCGACAGCAGAAGGAACTTAGTGAAGTCTGCCGGTTAGTCTCCGGCGCGTCTTCCGGCAATTCCCGGTGGCCGAATTTGGAGCTCCACAGTGCACTGGCCATATAAGGCCCGCGCGATGTGCAACTCCTCTTTCCTCTCAACCACTACCATCTCTCTTCGACATTCTTCTGTCTGCCTCTTCCTTTCATGCTTTGCTACTTCAACATTTGTCTAGTTTGAGTGAGTCTATTATGCTTCTGTATGTTTGCTCATACTAATAGCTTGACTTTTTGTAGACTTATATCTTTGCTTTTGTTGTCTTTGGGGTAAGTCTTGTCAAGTCCTCTTATGTTTCTTCATACTGATGATGTGGCACTTCTAGTAGACTATTTTTCGCTTTTTCTTAATCTTGGTAATGCTGTCTATCTTTTTGTGTAGTTTCCATACTGGCTTAGATTCTTATAGTACTAGTTTGGTAATGTTTGTATTAGCATTGAATCTTAATATAATGTTGTGAAATTTCACTATTTTGCTCATCTGAGATGTAACAAGGTTATTAGTCCTATGGAAAAGCTTAGATTTATATAATATGTTTGTAGTAATTTTAAGTAACATATTAGTTAGAGATGACATAGAAAGGATAGTAATCCTATGAAGCTATATATGCTATAATAATGAGTATATGCAACATAATTGATATAGCTTCCATAGCTTCCATAGCCATGCTATATGCTCTGATAGCTATGATAGCAAGGCATAGCAATCCTATTTGACTACATAGCTTATCATAGACAATCCTTTAGCTATGAGGCCCTATGTATAAAAGGAGATAGCTATGGACCTATGGCTTCTATGTAAGCCACATAGGGCAACATAGCAATGGTATATTTTTCAGATGTTGCCTCTGCCAAATAACTGTCTCACATAGCCTGTGCAATTTCATCCCGTCGCTAAGAAGCTCGTGCTACTTCTGCAGCTGTGTTATGACCGTATTTTCTTTTCTCTTTTACAAGGACTTATCATTTTTTTTCCTCTGCGATGACGCCCTCCAACCATCTATCGATCCATCGATCTATCACTTACTGTCATCGCTTCCTCCATTGATCGCTTATCTAAGACTCCGTTTAGGATATCCAACTGCCGCTTTCGTAAAGGATATCCAACTGCCACTTTCGTAAAGGATATCCTACCGTACCTACACATATATAAACCCCACGTACACGGACCTGTAACACTAAGTTTATCCTCTTGTATATCTTGTATCTCGACTTGCAATATAGTCGCTTGATTCGCTCCTCTCATCTTCACTCCTCTATCGCCTCAATCATCCTCTATCTCTCTTCGCTAAGGGACGGGCCTTAGCGTCATACTCTTCGACGACCACTACCAGCGTCGCCGCTCTAGTGACAGACTTGGCGCCGTGTTGACACTGCCGTACGACTTGGGAACGACACAGGTTCCGAACCTGGTCAGAACATTAGGATAAACTTCTCGACAACACCCCGCCAAGATTTCGGACTACAATATTGGAGAAGGGCCATACGGCAGCCCCTTCAAGATCGCATACTACTCGACACACGGTGGAGCAGCCCAAAGGGACACGACACAAGCCCTGGGATAGTGGTGGATCCGGTGATGTGCTACTACATGCTGGAAGCTAACTACTTGAGTGATGACTAAGCAGCCTGGAAACTCCCGCAGATCACGTGCTCTATGGTAGTAGGGACCCCCTTGGTCCCTACTCCAACGGACAGATCGTACTTCGACAACGACCTGAAGATATCGAAGGAGTCCTTACAGACATGATCCAAGGGAACATCTACATCCAGACAAGCACCATACAATGACCGGCAACCACAGAAGGACTAGAAGAAGCTCGCTACCTCGCAGCCGTAGCAGCACACGTTGGAACAAACAGTTACCACACATCAGAACAAGGGACACCAGAATCGATAGGACTAGTCAACGGGTACCTCCTACACGACGAACGACACTCCTTCAAGGTTGGAGAACATTGGATTAAAGAAGACGGGTCTACAGTCACAAACGAGCAACAAAAGGTCGCAGCATTAATGGCCGAGCGCATATATCGGGATCAAGCAAACCCAGAGGTTGAAGAACACATCCGCAAAGTAGCCGAAGGAACACTCGCCCAACAGTGGACCGCAGACCGACTCTCTCTTCGAAAGAAGGTAGCCCCGATCACGCCTACGCAGCACCCAAACTCTCAGCAGACCCCAGCACCGAACCCACCTAATCCAAACCCACCAACACCAGCCCCTGACCCGACCCCTGCAGTGCCAGTACAGAACCCTCCTCCTATCCAACAACCCATTCAGAACCCCACCCCCAATCCTAATCCCAACCCAAACCCTCCAGGAGGAACAAGCACTGCACGTCCCAAGAAGATGACGGAAATCAAAGCCAACAAACCAGAATTTTTCGACGGTGATAGAACCAAGGCAGATGCATTTATATTGGCCTGCGAGCTGTACATCGGACAGCAAGAACTCTCCAATACGGTGAGAGAAGAAGCGAAGGTCAACTTTGCTCTCTCTTACTGCAACAAGGGCGATGCCCTCAGCTGGGCACATGAACTCCACAAGTTGAAGATGGTTCCAAAGACCTGGGACGACTTCAAGACAGCCTTCACCAATCGTTTCAAGGACCCCAGAGAATGCCAAGTTGCAGCAGGACAGCTCAGTCGCCTTCAGAAGGGAAAACTGTCCATCACACACACAATACGGCGACTTTCGCCGCAACCTACGGGCCAGACAAAAGTGACCTAAGGCCGCAAGTTACGGGCTGGTCAAACGAGCTCAAATGACACCTTTTTGGTCCGTAAGCTACGGGCGAGCTCAGTTTCCGCATAGACCGCAAGTTACGGGCCAGCTTATATAGATATGTACCGTAGCTTACAGCTGAGCTCCGCCCCCTATATCTCATGCCTCGTAAATTACGGTCGAGCTCGTCTCGGTTTGCCCCCATCCGGATTAACGGACCCGGACCCGGACTACACCATCTGGACTCATCGCCAAATCCGGATCCGGATCCGGTTTTCGGTTCAGCCAGATTAACCAGGTCTCGGATTAATTGTTCCAGCACTTGCGGACTGCTACGTTCTCGGACTAACGTGTACTTTACTGACTCTCTCGGACTCGGACTCGTCAAATCAGATCCGGGCATTCCTTGACTCACCGGACTCGGATTACCATCCTGATTTCTAAACACGTCCACAGGCATACTGAAGACCAAATACAAGAAACTACATTGATTTATGATACTTCTCAAGCTCAAATGCAGACTGACAGATGCGGACTACCTGCGTATACAGCACAAATGAAGACACGGATGGAGATGGACGAGGAATGCTGGACTAAATAGAGAGTAAATAAGACCAACCAACCGGGACTATGTGCTGACGGTCTCATGCCTTGCGGCGAGGGTGGGGATCTGGTCCTTCAGTGCATTGTAGCCCAACTGGAGGTCTTGCATCTGACCCTCCATGCGATGCTGCTGTGCACTGACATCCTCTTCCTGACGCTGGATATGCATCCGGACTCGGCGCAGCTCCTCCTTCAGGTCATCGACCTGGCTTTGGAGAGACTGCGCCGTAGACCATGAGCGCTGCGCGAGGTCCCGAAGCAAGTTCATGCTCACATCGCGGGTCAGAGTTGGATGGCTATTCAAGCCGCTCCTCGCACCGCTCCCACTACCCAATGCCCCTGGGAAAAGGGTGAGCACTGGATCACCCAACTAGTCAAGCAGTTGCTCACCGGTCTGCTCCCTTCCAAGACCACCACGCAACCCGCTAGGTCCAGCTCCACTGTCATCTTCGTCTGGCTGATCTTGGGGCAGAGAGCGGCGCTTCTTCCCAGCAGGAGCTGCAGCAGGAGCCGGTCCTCCCTCATCATCTGATACCACATATTCTGCAGACTTTGGAGGGTCTGAATATAGTCCTATTAGCCCCATGCACTCTCCTAGATGGAGCGGATTACCTTTCCGTTTCTTGCCCTTGCCCTTCGGAGCTCGGTCTGCTCGCTGCTCCGCACCTTCCCCCTCCTTGTCTCCATCGGCAACTCTCTGGCCGGTCCGACGGGTTCTGCCCCATCCACCCGCCAACGGACACTTAGCCCGGCGTTTCCAGCACCACCAGCATGCTCCATTTGAGTCATCGGACCGGACGCATCGAGTGCCCTTCTTGCTGCAGGGTAAACATGGCGGGGACTAGACACAATTTCAGTATGCAGTGATAGCAACACAATGGACCATTCTCACCACTACCGGTAGGTCGTCCGGGGGACTGTCCGGCAAAGGGCTCCCTTTACCC
Organism: Hericium coralloides; assembly: GCA_003675405.1. Classification (NCBI taxonomy): domain Eukaryota; kingdom Fungi; phylum Basidiomycota; class Agaricomycetes; order Russulales; family Hericiaceae; genus Hericium; species Hericium coralloides. The sequence continues at coordinate 22,283 of QUOP01000022.1, read as the reverse complement.
TTCTTTCCCGTTGTGGTACCTGCAGAATGATCCCCGGCATCATCTTGCGAGTCCGGAGACCTTTGGGCATCGGCGTCATCACGCCGGTCCGGTTCCTGATCCTGTGGACTACCTCCCATGTCCACATCCACTGGTTCATTCTGTGCAACAGGGACACCTGACTCGACAAGTGGGGCACGCCTATTCCTGGCAACGATCATCGGACCGCGAGAGCGAATGCGGGCTTGGGCGTGGCCGGCTTGGACAGAGGATTCTGAGGGCCTCCGCTTCATTGTCTGGGCGAGATTGCCCTTGGCGGCCAGAGAAAGATCCATAGGGATCATCGTGCTAGGAGGGGCTGGACCAGGCGTTGGGTTGGGTTATGAGACACTGTAGGTTCTGTTGGGTCAATAAATTCTCCCCTCCCTCCAACGCCTGCAGGTCGGATATGGGTCGGATGCTCAGCACATGCGCAATGCTGTGGGTCAAACATAGGTTGGACGCTCAGCACATACAGTGGGTCAGACGTGGGTCAGACGCTCAGCATATACGGTGGGTCAGACGTGGGTAGGACGCTCAGCACATACAGTGGGTCAGATGTGGGTTGGACGCTCAGCAGATGCACACCGCTGCAGGTCAGACATGGGTCAGAGCACATAAGCCCCATGCTTGCCTCATGCGTGAGCGTCGGCAGACGCTTGTGCCATGGGGTGCAAAACTGGCCACTTCTCCTAGCTGCTAGTTACTTGGCTGCTAGAGCTTGGGGCGAGCGTCGCCGGACATTGGCTCTGTGCTAGGCAGGAGCATCACCAGTTTGACAGCTCAGTGCCCAGGGCCAGGGCCAGGGCCAGGGCCAGCGTCCAAGGACGCTTGCACCCTGTGCTGGCCAAGGTGTGCAGAAACAGCTAGGCCAACTGTAAGCTGCATGTGCTATACACAAAGCCTCCTCATCTGGCATGCAAGCACATCTGAGAAATCTGCCAGAGCTATATATGACTATATCGGCTACATAGCTCTAATAGCTTGATAGCTGTCTCCTTTTCTTCATAGCTCTATATAGCTTAAAGGTCAACTATATAGAGCTATAGAGCCAAATAGGACAGCTATAGAGAGCTATCATAGCTGTCATAGCTGCCTTACTACAAGGCATAGATATCATAGTATAAGGTAGCTATAAGAGCTATGCTAACTATGTATCATATGTATGCTAGTCATGCCATAGAGTATATGTATACTTTTCATATAATAGGTAATTATGAAGGCTATATCAACTTTTTGTGCTATATTTTTATCATTTTAAATAACTTTAAAAGTGCTTAAACAATCTCAACTTCATACTATGACTTAGTAAACACATCAAAGAAAAAAACAATAACATTTATTTTATTCAGCATTGCAGTATTACATACAAATTTATACTAATGATAATGAAACTGATAAATAATGATTATATACTACAATAAAACCCTCTAGACTACAGTTAAACACAGCCATACTATTAGAAAAGCAAAGATCTAATACAGATAAAAGGCATTAGGACAAGACAGCAACCAAAGGTAAAAGACACATGCTCACCAAATGTTAAAAAAGCGGAAATTCATCAAGACATTAGTATAACACCAAGAATATAACATCACAGCTTACCTAAGCTTAGAGAAAAGCAAAAGCTTACCTTAGAAATAAAAGACTACTAGAGGCAGGTATTAGCATAAGGTGCAAGAGACTAAAGATAAACATTTACCTTGGAAAGATAACGAACGAGCGACGAACGACAAACAACGAGCGACAAGCGACGACGACAGAGAGAGCGACAAGCAATGACGACGGAGGGAGCGACAAGCAACGACAACGGAGGGAGCAACAAGCAACGACAACGGAGGGAGCAACAATGACAGAGGGAGCGGCGTCGACGACAAAGGCGTCGACGTGGCAGGGATGGTGGGGGGTAAAGAGCAAGAGGGAATGCGTGTTGCGCGCGACTTATATACGAATCCCAGGCAAAGCCGAGAATCGTGGCTGCCGGGAGTTGCCGAGTGCCGCGTCAGAGGCTAAGGATTAGAGTTGATTATCTTGACCCTGCTACCTAGTAACGTACCGTACGCTTTCTACACAGCTAGCTTATGTATCCCATTCATATACGCAATCCATAGTTTCTCTCTTTTTTTCGTATTTATAGCCATTTTATTTGATTTGTTAAGCCTCTTCGCGCATTCGGTGGCTGAAGCACCGAGTTAACGCGTTGAGACTTCCTCATTCCCACCCACTCTCCTTTACTGTCCCTTCCCCTCCTCCATGTTTTCTCCTTCCCTCCGCGTTTTATTGTCGTCCATCGAGCATCAACACGGCAGGATCGGGTTTGCAGCAGGCAGAGGGTGGCAGGTAAGTAAATACAGTGATTCTTATCTGTTCTTCGTACTAATACAGAGTGTCGCTCGTCTTCGAGCGACACTCGTTTCTTTGATATCCCGACAGATCACGACACCTCCCACCGCCCCTCCTACGTCCCCGCCGCCGCCGCCCCCTTCACACCGCCCTCTTCGCCTGCCCAACGACGTCATCAACGCCCCCGAGTGCCCCCGCGCGCAACATCAACCCCCCACGCCCGATGTGCCACGTCACCCACACCTCAGGCCATAGACTCCGCACGCCCACCGTGCTGCGCCGTCTGCGCGCCGTGCGCGTAGACAATGTCACGGCCCGTGCCCTCGACATCCGCTGGTAACAGCACGGTAGAGTCCCGTTGCCACGGCAACGGGACTCGGCACGACGACTCGGACTCAACCTCCAGCTCCGCGTCGTCGACGTCACTGTCCATATCGCCCGCGTCGTCGTACATTGGCTCTTCGGAGTCCCCGTTGCACGAGACCGTCGCGCGGATGCCGTGTCGCCCGAGCACGCGCCGCTCCTCGCGCTCCTCGGAGCGATCGCCGAGCGGCGGGATCACGATGTGCGGATCGTCGCGCACACGTTTGTCCTCGGCGGCGCGCCTACACATCACAAGTCCCGCGCTCGCCTCCAACACCCGGGTACACGCACAGCAGCTCACGCTCGCGCGCAGCGGCCAATACGGGCCCCGCACGCGACGCCTGGCTGCGCGCTCAACGCCGCGATTGCCCACAATGTCCCACACGCGCTCATGCTCTCGCGTGCCCCGCTCAACGCCCCGCGCACTCCCTCGCGATGCCCACCGTGTGCGCGCTATGCCCCGCGCGCATGCACGACGACCGGCATCCGCGCTTAACATCTCGCACGCGCGCTCAACAGCCCGCACGCGTGCTTGACACGCCGCACGCGCGCTCAACAGCCCGCACGCGCGCTCAACAGCCCGCACGCGTGCTTGACAGCCCGCACGCGTGCTTGACACGCCGCACGCGCGCTTGACACGCCGCATTCGCGCGCAGCACCCCGCGTATAGAACACTCTACATGCCCACTCCTTGAATGCCCCGTGTGCGTGCACGATGCCCTACGTGCTGCTAAAGACCTACAATACATTTACATCACCTTACCATTACCTTATTTACTTTAGTTGTAATGCTATAGCCTCGAATATAACAAATTTTGACTTAATCACTCTGGTATCTAGATGGCTTACTATAGTAACCATAATGACCAATGCTGCCTATAGGGGACCTATAGCATTCATAGTGTCCTCTTATAAGTACATAGCTCTATATATGTTGCACTTCCTACTATGTAAGATATGATAGTGTCCATAGCTCTACATAGCTGGATAGGACAGCCACATAGCATGCATAGGTCTCTTATAGCAAACATACTTTGACAGTTAGCTATATAAAATTCCAATTTTTCAGATGCATGTTTGCACCCTAGCCCCTAGCGGACACTGCCTCCGGTCAGTGCTCGGGGTGAGTGTCGTAGGTCGCTCACTGTGTGTAGCAGGGAGGTGGGAACCACAGGCAGCTATAAACTGCTGGTAGCCACACCCTGCCGTTATCCTCATGGCTCAGCTGCTCGAGGCCAGCGTCCAAGGACGCTCACCTCCTGCACAAACAGCATGTGATGCATATATGCCACCATCTCGCCATGCAGACTGAGAGCATCCAAGACTGGGAGCATCTGATGTTGCCTAGTGCCTTGTCGTCTGTCGCTTACACCTCTGCCACCACCCTTGGCCAATGTTTATGGCCGAGCGTCTTCAGACGCTTGCTACTATTGGCCACCACCCCTGGCCCGCATCTGGACACAATTTGCGACCCCAGGTCCACATCTGGGTGGCTCTTGCTGTGATAACCAAGCGTCTAGAGACGCTCGCCCTACACACCGGTCTCGCCACCCTTGGTCCAAATCTGGGTGGCTTTGGGTGTAACGGCCGAGCGTCTGCAGACGCTCACCACCATCATCTGGAAAAACTGTTATTTCTACAAGGATCTATAGTAGTAAAATACAGCTACAGTAGTTGAAAAAGATCTCATAGTTTCCGTAGCACTCGGTGCAAGGTGGGTTTCTATATCTGCTACAGTAGCTGACCTGTAGCAATCTGTAGCAGATCCATAGTAGTCAGTAGATGGTCAGATCTACCATAGCTGCTCAAAGCTACAGTACCTACAATGCACCTACAATAGAGTTTATACCCTTTGGTAGCTTCATTCCACCTATAGTTATGTATAGTTTGTTATCATTCATTATTATCTCTTATATCAGAGCTCTGGCAGTATACCACAGAAAACACTATGTTTCTGGCTAATTACATCTTGTATACTAGTAGTATATCTCCCAGTCCATATTCTTCTGCACCTACAGTCATCAATGCCTCACTCGTGGGAAATGTTCTGCTGCAGTAAAACAATTCCCACGCACTATGGGAGGCAACGTGGGCATGCGGGGGTCAGGAGAGGGGACATGCAAATATCGGCGCAAGGGTGCACGAGTTGGCACGGGGGCGCTGGAGTCAGCGCGGGGGTGCATGCATCAGTGCGGGGACGAGGGTGAGTCTAGTCAGCGCGGGCGCAGGCAAGTCAGCATGGGGGCGCGGGAGGCCGTGCAGGCGCAAGGAAGCGGCGCGGGCGCGTGCGAGTCCCCGCAGGCACGCGCCAGTCCGCGCGGGCACGCAGGAGGTGGTGCGGGGGTGCGCAAGTCCGCGCGGGCACGCGCAAGTCGGCGCGAGGGCGCGGGAGACTGTGCGGGCACAGGCGAGTCAGCATGGGGGCGCGGGAGGCGGCGGGAGGCGCACAGGAGGCGGCGCGTGAGTGCGCGAGTCCCCGCGGGCGCACAGGAAACAGCGCGGGCAGTGCGAGTCCCCGTGGGCACGCGCAAGTCAGCGTGGGAGCGTGCGAGTGACCGCGGGCGCGTGGGAGGCGGCGTGGGCGCAGGCGAGTCGGCACGGGGGCGCTGGAGGCGGCGCGGGGGCGCTGGAGGCGACGGGAGCGCCAGCGGGCCGGCGAGTCGGCGAGGACACGCAGGAGGTGGTGCAGCCGCACGGAAGTCGTCGTGGGCACGCGGGAGGCTGCACGGGTGCAGGAGGGGCCGCCGGGAGTCGGCGCGAGCGCGTGCGAGTCGGCGGGGGCATGCACGAGGCAGCGCGGGGGAGCGTGACTCGGTGGGTGTGCGGGAGGCCGGTGGGCGCACAGGAGTCGGGCGGGCCAAGCAGAGGGTGCAAAAAGAGAGTATCGCTCGACAAGCCGAGCGATACTCTCTTGATTAGTGCGAGAAAAGGACAGGAAAATTGTAGGTACTTACCTTGGTTCCCACCTCAAGCAGATCTAACGAAGATAAAATAGTAGTTACTACGAGCACACCAGACTAAGCAACGAAGGGGAAGGGGGAGTGGGTGAAGGGAAGACGACGTGGCGGATGAAGTCGTCGCACGCACAAGTCGAGCGCACGGAGCCGCGCGGCCCGATTCATTTGGATGACCATATATGGTCATTCGAATGAATCGGTGCGTGGCGGGCCGCGCGTCCGCAAACGCGCCTCGACTTGAACAAAAAAAAAAACCTGTGGGGGGCGTGTGGGAAACGTTTGGCTGCAGCCAAACACTTCACACGCCTGGCTTTTCAAACCTCCCAGGTATGTTTCCTTTGTTCGAAGGATTGACTCACACATCTTTACCAGGTATCTAGGCAATTTTACACCAGGGAAGAGCCGTATAGGGCTACAAGGTGAGTATAACAGCTTTATTAGCCTTTTTTCGCACTAATATAGAGAGTATCGCCTATTAATATGGGTGATACTCTCATTTTGACCCTGCATACGCCCCCGCCGAGTAGTGCGTGCTGCCATCCACTCGCATACACCCGTGCCGACTCACACACACCCACGCCGCTGACTGCACGCCTCCACGGACGTGCCCGTCCTCCAACCGCATCATCCGTGCCCGTACGGCCTCCCGGGCGCCGCACGAACTCCCGCACACTCCCACCGCCTCACACACGCCCTCGTTGCCTCGTGTGCGCCCTCATTGCCTCTCGCGCGCTCCCACCACCTCGCCTGTCCTTACACCGCCTCCCCCGCGCTCCTACCACCTCGCGCACGCCAGCGCTGGCTCCCTCCTGTGCTGGCTCTCTCGCGCCTGCGCTGAGTTGCTCGCGCTCGCGCTGACTCCCCTGCGCCCGCGCCGCCTCCCCTGCATCCGCGCCTCCTTGCGCACCTGCACGCCACCATCCGGACGCCCCTGCTGTCTCCCGTGCCTCCGTGCCGTCTCCTGCACGTCCCCGCCGTCTCCTGCACATCCCCGCCGTCTCCTGCACGTCCGGCGCTGTCTCCTGCGCATCCGGCAACATCTCTCGTCGGCGTTGCCTCACGCGCACCCGCAAGATGGTGTGGTCTCCCCCGCATCTGCGCCGTCCCCCGCGCGTCTGCGCCGTCCCCCGCGCGTCTGCGCTGTCCCCCGCACGTCTGCGCCGTCCCCCGCGCATCTGCGCCGCCTCATGCGTGTCCGCGCCGTCTCCCCCACGCCCACGCCCCCTCCCTCACGTGCATGCCGCCTCCCCCACGCTCCTGCCATTTCCTGTCTCCTCCCGGTGCCCGCGCCGTCTTGTGCGTGTTGGCGCCGGCTTATGTGGAGTGGTATACACCATTCCAACCAACAGCAAACAATGATATATGTATATTAGACCATTTGGAAGCTTTATTATGAATATATGACTTGATTTCTCCCCTCAGAATATGACTGCTATAGATACTACTGTAGCTGGGTCGTGTATTACATACCAAGATGCTTCCATCAATATCTAATCATCGGCAATCGTAGTTCAGAAGTCTTCTATTTGTATCTGGCAGCGGTTACTATAGCAAGACCCCGGCTATCAACCAAAAAACTGTTTTTCCAGATGCATTGGCCACCACCCCAGGTCCACATCTGGGTGGCTCTTGCTGTGATAACCAAGCGTCTAGAGACGCTCGCCCTACACACCGGTCTCGCCACCTTTGGTCCAAATCTGGGTGGCTTTGGGTGCAACGGCCAAAGCGTCTGCAGACACTCACCACCATTGGCCACCACCCCAGGTCCACATCTGTATAGGCCACCATTTCTTATGCACTCCCAAAAGGGCGAGCGTCGAAGGACGCTTTCTGTGCACAGTGTGTCTACCTCCTGCCAACTCTGGTAGCCATGTGCTGCTCGTGCTTCGTTGAGCCCGATTGCTCCAGATGAGCGTTCTCAACCGCTTACCCTGCCCACTTTAGGTTACGCTGCATATGGGCCTTCCTGTATGATCTTCCATCGCATACCTGGCTTTGTGCCAGTTGAATTACAGCAATAGCTTTTTTCAGCTAAGATGAGCGTCTTGGGCTGCTTACCCCATACACAGGGGGTGTGTGGCGCCCTTACCCTGCATGCAGGCCTTCCTGCGCATACTTCCATCACATATCTGGCTTCACGCCAGTTCAATCGCAACAATGGCTTTTCTAGCCAACTGACCACTTTTGCTGCAATCACCCCCCCGCACCTCATACCCTAGGCTGGAGCTCTACAGATACTCTCCTTCTTCGGCACATGCTTTCACATTTGGTCTAATTTTGGATCTCGGTTTCGCCCGACGGCATCCTGAAACACTCGGATGGCTGTGATCAAGTTCGCTTAGGCCCAACTGCTTGCAGCCGGTATCCAGGGACCTTCGGACACCATCGCTGGCCCCACTCCACACCATATGGTCTATCACCGCTCCCCTGTCAGCATCTGCTCATAGCAACACAGGCGCGCCAAGCATCGGCAAGAAAATAAGATTTTGGCTTCTGCAATCTGCCCAAGCGATCGCCACCATGCTATGCGACGGCAAATGTTCAACACCACGGAGATCACCTAGCCAGGCCAAAAGTGATTTAAGTTGGGCTCAAGATGGGGTCGGGGAGTCGACTTTTGCCCTCTCCGCTTAACACCAACACCAACCCGCCTTCCCTGGCCACACATCAGACTTCCAACGTAAGCTGTAAGCTCACCTCTGGCAGCATGCTGCCCTTGCTACGACGAGGCTCACTTTTTTTCCCTTCTTCTTGCTTATAGATCATGCCCACAAACAACTACAGCATCGCCCTGGCCCAGCTCCATGCCCAAGAGCCTGGAGCACCCTGGACATGGCCCAAATGGCAAGAGCGCGTCGGATTCTCTGGCGAGCCCTGGCTAGGTGACAATGCTACCACCGTGCTCGATGGCAAGGCCAAGGGAAAAGGCGACAAGATCCGAGCTTACCTTGACAAGTTTTCCCAAATCAAAGATCCCAACCAGCAAATGGCTTTCGGCAGAGGACAGCAAGACGACAAGACCGATGAGGCCGGCAGGGTGGCCTGGCGCGAATGGGTCGCATCCAAGTGGAGCCCATCGTGGGGGATCAACGACGCCCTCCGCACTCTCTTCCAGCACTCACGGTCCGATCCGTTGATGCACCTCAAAAAACGGGGCGATGGCACGGTGAGTGGCCCCTTTTCTCTCCGTTGCTACATACCATGACACGAACGCGCACCCAGCTGCCGACTATGAAGGAAGCCGACGTGGATGAGCAAAAGTGGGCCGTAGCCGACCTGCTTTTTGGCGAGGATGCGTCGACGCCCATGGTGTGCATCGGTGACGAGATGTACCCAGGCAACTACAAAGATGAAGTGCTTCGGGCCACGTCCACCCTTATGGCCGTGTGGTGGCACAAGGAGCGACAGGCCGCGAAGAGGGATTGGAAAAACATGGGCAAGTATATGGCCCGATTCAAGGCAGACCGACAAGGTGCGTTTGATCCCGACTTGCTTGCCTCTATTCGGTCTGAAAATACGAATTCCTTGCCATCTGCAGCACTACAGGACAATCCAGCATCCATGACGCTGAAGACCCTTCGTGCGATGGAACACAACGTGATGAAGTTCCTGCCCATCGCGCACGTGTTCCAGCCAAAGGCTCAAGCAGCCGAGGTCGAGCAGCTCAAGGCCGATGTCCAAGCCATTCTGAATACCGTACTAAGCAAGGAGGGCAATCCCTCTGTCCAACGTATGTGTTTTCTTTCTTCGTGTAGACAAAATGGGACCGCTGCAACCACCGTACTGTTCAGGGCTGCCCAAGGCCATGGTCGAGGCCCTGCGCTCTTTGGCCACCAGGGCCGATGTTCAAATCTGGGCCGCCCGCTTTTCGCGAGAGCTCATGGACAAGGCGGACGAGCAGGACAACCCCTGTCCTGACTTCCAGTTCAGCGACTACGGTGAACTGGACTGGGACGACGGCGTCGCAGAGTATGCCAAGCAGAGCGAGAGCGAGCCTAGCTGTGGGCTCTCCTCGGGCGGGCCAAGGAGAGGCGCCTGCCGTACTTCAATGCAAAGATCGATCCCCATGGCGGCCGCATCCCGTCTGAGGACTCAACATGGTTTGAGCACAATGGTGTCCCATTCCAAGTTCGCTGGCACCAGCTTATTGGAATCTTGAAAACCACCCACAATTTTTTGAACCAGCACCCTACCCTCAACATAGATTCTGTCGGGCTGGGCAAGACAGCCCAGGCCGCAGGCATGATTGCCATGGTCACTTGGCTCATCGACCTCTTTCTTGAGCATGCCAACAGAAACAGCGAGAGCTCCGACTCGTTCGCCCTCCCAGGATCATTTGCACCATGTGAGTCTTGCCTGGCCCTGCTGCTTTCACATATGGATGGGCTGCATTAACACAGCACTTTAGTCACCGATGCATTCCGTGAGCGCCACAAAAAAGGCAAGCTCGAGCTTCCCCATGTCTGGATTGTCTCGGTTGGGCTCCATGCCCAGACCTACCGAGAACTTCGCCGCTATCTTGAGCCCAAGATCTTCGACATGATGAAGTACGAAAACACGATCGCCTCCCATATGACCATGTGGGACAAGGTCTGGAAGGAAATGGAGCACCGGCCACACCATCGCATCCTCCTGGCAACATGGACGGTAAGACCTTTCTTATGGCCAATGTAATCCAGGTCCATGGGCAGCTTGGATGCTCATGGCCTGTTTTTTTTTTCGTGTTCCCTTTTCAGGCAATGACCAGCGACTGCAAAGGGTGCATGCTTGCCCTTGTAGACCCGGCCAAGGGGCCAGAGCCCCGAAAAGATGCTTCAACCCAGAAGCTCCTTCAGGCCACACCCTATGCCCTCCAATGGAACGTGGCGGTCATAGACAAGATCCATCAGGTCCGGAAGATCAACAAGGATTATGCTGCAGCCATGGCCATTGCGGAGCGCAGCCAGGCAGTGGTGGGGCTGACCGCCACACCTGTGAACTCCCATACCATCGTAAGTGCCTGCACCATCCACAATCCACGGGTTGTTGACATTGCTGTGCAGGAGCTCTGGAACATTGGGCGGGTGCTGCAAATCAAATACATGCTCGAGAACACGGCAGAAGCCATGGACATGGAGCGAGCCCAAGCCAGGGCCGAACGGCTAGAGCGCAAAAAGCGGCGGGAAGATCCTGAGGCCATGCGGGACTTGGTTCGCGGCATCGGGGGCAGCCAGGAGAGCTCCGTTGCTGTGGAAATGGCCGCCTACATGCAGACGCTCCGTAGAGAGTATGCTGGGTTTATCGTCAACCGCAGTCACAAGTCAGTCGATGCCAATGGCAACACGCTCATCGACCTCGAGCCGTATCGCGAGCACATCCTCCTTGTCGACCTGTACCCATACGAGTATAATAATCTCGACAGGCTGAATGAGGCGGCAGAGGCCAGCAAGAGCACGCGGCGGTGGGCAGGACAGGTCGGTGCCTCCAGTCCTCCTGGCCTTGCCTGGGTGCCGGCAGACTGATTGTGCTTTCTTCTTTCAGGCCTTTTATCTGAGCATCCGGCTTGCGCTCACGCATGCAGCATGCAACGTTCATAACACCACCACGAACATCCCCTTCCCAGATACCATGGAAAACTGGGAGGCCTTCAAGTCGGCCAAGCTGGAAACCCTCGTGGGCGCAATCCAGCATCATCTCAAGCAGGACAATGCAGCCCCGTTGAGATACGACAAGACGGCCACCCCCCCTGTCTGGTGAAATGGTGCCCCCACCCCAGGGCAAGCCATCTGTGGTTCCTACAGGGCTGCTTCCCGACAAGATCATCGTGTACTCTGCCTTTCCGGCCAACTTCAAAATCATCACCGCGGTAAGCATCTCCTTGCAACTCATCCAGCGGTTGCTGAGGAGTTCGATTTCTGGTGGGCTGCTAGGTCTTCAACCTGTTTGGCATTGGATGCATCGAGTACGAGGGCAAGATGCCCTCGAAGCAGCGTGATCGGGCCCTCCAGGCATTCAAAGAGTCTGGCCGAGATGGGCCCAGGGTCCTCCTCATGTCTTCGGTGGGCTCGGTAGGGCTGAACGTCTCGTTCGCTAACATTCTGTTCATCCTGGTGAGGCTCCCTCGTTGCACCGGTCGTTGGCACTCTGACCTATCTTCTTCACACAGGATGTTCTGTGGTCGGACTCCTCTGACCAGCAGCTCATTGGCCGAGTCTGGCGCCACCCGCAACCAAAACAGGTCCATATCTACCGCATTGTGGGGGCCGGCTCCACCGACGTCTCGCTTAACAACATCTCTTTCCACAAAGGGGTGATTCTCGAGTCGTTTACCAACCATGAAGAAAGGCTCAGTAAGTGGATGGTAGCCACCCCTCTGTGTTTTGTTGATTCACCGCTGGGAATTCTGTCTTTAGCAAAACTGCTGCTCCTTTCTGCCGATGCCGATGCAGCAGAGGAAGATGAGGGGGATGTGGAAGAACTGCCAGAAGAGGCTGCAAAGGAGGCTGGAAAGGAGGGCAAGGGGCAAGGAAGCAAGGCCAAGGCAGCCCCCAAGAGGCCTAGGGCCAAGAAGCCGGCAGACAAGCAGCCTGCGGCGAAGAAGCCAACCAAGGCCCAGTCTGCGGCAAAGACAGCTTTGAAGGATCAGCCTGTCGCAGGCCCCTCTGGTCGCAGGGGCCACACTGCCCGCTCTCTGCCGCACACACCCCCTGCGGTTCACCACTCGTTGGATGACGAGGCGGCGGATGGCCCCACTGCCGAAGGCCCAGCTCTGCCTCCAGCACCGCCTTCGGACAAGGGAGAGCACGTGGCGTCCATGACCAAAGTCCGACTTGAAATCTCCTCACCTCCCTCGTCTCTGGACAAGCAACAGAGCCAGCAGGCAGCCATCACTGAAGTGGAAACCGCCTTGTCCAGTGCCTCGTTGGACAAGAGAGATGAGGTGGGGTTTGCAGCTGTGGCCCAAACTGCCTCACCCGCCCCGTCGTGGGGCAACGGAGATCAGGCAGGCCCTGCGCCTGAAGCCAACATGGCCTTGCACACCCCATCCTCGGACAACGGAGACCAGATGAGGTCTGTGACCAAAGTTACAGCTGCCGCGACCACCCAGCCCTCGAGAAAAGGCAAGGAGTCGGCCTCTCTTGCCCAAGTCGAAGCTCCCCTGCTTGGCCTGGCCCAGGACAGAGGGAAGCAGCAGGGAGTCTCTACCAGCCATCTGTCTGCCCCCCAGCCATCGCCGCCCACCTCCGCTGGCCATGTTCTCATACCAAATGCTGTCCGGCTGCTCGACGAGTGGTCGAAATTGTGGGCTTGCTGTGACAAGCTCACGAAAAACATCTGGGACGAGAGGGACCCCACCCAAATGGAAGAAGATCAAGATATGGCACAGAGGGGGCAAGCAGGGCCACTGGCTGCGATTCAGCAAAATCGCCTCCAGACCGTCCTCATGGGGGCCAAGGGTGCTGAGTGCCAGTGGGTGCTGAAGGATTTTTTGGCCCATCGGACCCGCCAGAACGAAGGCAGAGATTGGAGCCAGCCTTGGTCACCACCTCTCCCTTCTTTCCCTGACAGAGCCGCTTCCACCCACTCCATTTCTCCCACTGGTTCTCTGGCACCTCTTGGTTCGGCTTTCGCTCCATCCCACCTGACACAGGGCAATGTTGCTGCCACTGCAGCCGTGGCACCTTCCCATGTAGCCCAAGAGACTTTGGCAGAGGTGGGGGTAGGGTCTACCCAGACTGGCAGGCACAAGGCCGTTTCCCCATGGGCCGACAGCGAACTGCACATCCTCTCACCCGGTTTTGACATGCCCCTTAGCCCTCGGGATGACATCACCATGGATGAACCTGACACGGGCAGCTTTGACATGCAGCCTGATTCTCCTGACCTCCCTCCTTGGCCTAATTCCGACAATGCCATGGAACCAGGCTTGGCAGCGGCAGGGGCCTCATCCTCTCTGGCAGGACTGTCGAGCAGAAAGAGAAAAGATCCCCCCTTGGCATCCAACACCACCCCTGCACCCAAGCGCCCCAAGCCCAGTCTTCCGCCTGGTGCGGTGGCCATTCCCAGGCATGTTCTGACCGCGCCCGGTGCTTCACGCAGGTCCCGCCGCGAGGCCAGTGCTGGCAGCAACACGTCCTCCGCTGGCGGCAACACGTCCTCCGCTGGCGGCAACACGTCCTCCGCTGGCGGCAACACGTCCTCCGCTGGCCCCAGCACCAGCACCGCTGGCCAAAGCCACAGAAGCAGCATTCCCGACCACGACCTTGATCTTGTGGCTGAGGAGCGGGAGAGATTTCATGACCGACCTCCTCCTCGACACACGCAGCGTCCGTTGAATCGGTCGAGGACCCATCGCCGGGTCTGATGCAGGACTTGGCGAAGGGATGTTGCCAAGTGCGCAATGAGTTTGTAGGAAAATTGTAGTTGCCCGTGCTCTTGGTGTTATAGACGTAGATACAGCTTCATAATACACCATCTCATGTTTGTGATCTGCAATACCACGCCTGAAAACTTCTTTGCTTCTATTCAATGTCTGAGCATTTGGCAACAAGGCAGTTTCGAAAATGGCCTCAACCCGTGTGATCTCCGCCATCTCAGGGGGCGATCTGTGTCAGTTTTCAGCCCTTCTCCATGATTTGCCAAAGGGACAATATGGCTGCTTTGCAGGGATACCTACTGGCTTGTATCCATGCAGGCATAGGGCAGCCCTTGCTAGCAGCTTGCTCCAGATGCAGTGGGCTGGTAGCAGCCAATGATGTGTGCAAGTCTGGGCACCCCTCGCAGGCCGTTGAGCTAACCTCTTGTCACATGCATTCAATTTCTGTGTTCTGATACAGAAATTTGTCCCTATGCAACTAATCATTAATCGAGCACCTCTACGTCTGAGTCCTCCGGTGCCTGGCTCATGCGTCCCTCCTCCTCCCTTCGCACTCGCTCTCCATCCAAGCGGAGGGGGTTATTGCTCCACTTGTGTCTCCCATTGTACGCGATCCAGGGTGACGGGGTGCCTTCTGTGCAGTTCAAAGCCTTATACTTCTTCCCTTTGGCTGGCCTGCATGGCCACATGCGATCCCCCGAGGCAAGAGGAACCCACCAAAGTTCAGCCCATCGAAGTTTGAGGGCTTTGTGGATGTGCTTTGCATCTGTGAAGGACACGCGGTTCATAAGATCCGCCCAGTTGTGATAATAACGGCATTTGCGGAAGTGCATCCGTTTGTATGGAAACTTGGTCTGTTTGCCGGGGAAGTAGTAGTTGAACTGCTGCTCCAACCACTGATCGACCGGGACTATGCAGACATGGGCCGATCGGAGGTAGGGTGTCAAGTCCCGCTCCTTGAACGTGGCCGGGCTGACGTTGGCATGCTCCTCTGCCGACAGACGGCCGTATGAGGGCTTGGTCGCATCCTTGGGGTTTGGGCACTTGGCAAACACGTCGTACGCCAGCTGAGTCCAGATCAAAGTCAGGCGCCGGTCTGGGTTGGTGTCGTCTTCCCCATAGCTGCCCTCCAGTTCGATGTCAGAATCAGAATCTATGTCGTCGCCCGCTGGCCGAGCCCTTGCCCGGATCACCACGTTCTTTGCCACCAGCCCAACATCGATGGTCTGAAACGGCTCGCTTTGTAGCCCACTGGCATTTCCTGTGATCCGCCGAGTCCTGTTGTTTGTGCGGTTAGGATGGGCATCCGATCCCCCTCCACTAGCCACATTGAGATGGAAGGCCATCTGGATATCTTGCATGGACCCCTGGTGGTAGTGCTGCAGCAGCACCCCTTCCTCCACCGTTTCCCTCCCAGGCATCCGGAACACTCGATCTCGCAAATAGATGTCGGAGAGGAACCAGATGCCGTGAGAATACATCACAGGAACGACATCATGTCCAAGTCATCGTCCATGTCCTGGTCGGCGTTTGATCGTTCGGTGCCCCAAAAGGCACGCCTTCACGCCAACAGCATGCTTGTGCCAGGCTCATGTCTTCGGCGGATGCCCCTGGTCGGTAGTTGATGGCGTTGAGCATCCAGATGGCCACTGCGCCAGAGCCAACGAGGCTTCCAAGTTCGGGCCTGGGCACCAGCAGTGGCAAAGTTGGAGAGGATCATGTCGATCGCTTCTAGGCGGTAAAACTTGAATAGCCTGAGTGCGAGATCGGGTGGTCAGATGGGCTCAACCCCTAGGGATGATGGGCTGTGCTTACCACCAGACCTTGGGCTTTACGGGGATCAGGGCCGACGGAATGTCGGCTGGAATGGTGCTCAGGGCCTCGGTTGCCTGGCGGATGCTGACGTGCACCTCTAGTCTGGCTGCACCCTCCTGTGGCGCTGTCCCATCACCCGGAGAGCCGCTGGCTGCCCTCAGCACAGAGCTCATGGTGTTGACCTCCTTGGCCAGGGTCTGCAGGCGGCCAGGGAAGAGATCCTGGGCCGTTCGACGGCGCCATACGTCTTGGTGCAATTGGTAGTGGACCGCCTTGTCGGTCGCATATGCGTTGATGTAGGCCACGCCGTCTGCTGCCCCCATGTGACCTGGCTCTGCTCAGAAGCCAGCAAAGTCCTTGACCTGGGCTGCCCGGTCGAAGAACATCCGCTTCTTGCTGGTCAGCAGCTTATCCCGGCTTCCTTCGTTGGTGCTGGGGAGCACCCACCTCAGGAGTTGGATGTGTCTGTCTCCGTACCACTGCACCACACGGTCGCGCACTCGGAGCTCAATACCAACGTCCACAAACCAGGCATCTTGGTTGATTTGCACCCGGTCGACCCCCTGGAAGATATTGTCCAGTGCCTCTTTGCGGGCAGCGGCCGACTGGTAGTTGTGTGGTGCTTGGCCTTTGGTGCCCCTGAGCTCGTGGGAAAAAAAAAGGCCCTGGAACCGGTCATCGTCGTCGCAAGACTCCACCAGAGCAGTGGCGAAGATGCTGAGCTGGTCGATGGGCACATCGATCGTTCCCATGTGTAGCCCAGTGTTGCCCTGGGCAGAGACAAAGGCGGCATGGTAGTTTTGGGGAAAATGGCCCACGTGGTTTGGGTTGACAAGCTCCATAGCAGGCTTGACCATGTTGTTGTAGAAGCGGGCAAGCTGCGTTTGGGAGAGACCAGCGGTTGGGCCCTTCCGATACAGCATGGGGAAGTGGGCCCTGACAATATGGCGTTGGCCGACTTTGCCCAGGGCGATGTTGGGTATCTCGTGGAGTGGGACCAGTTGTTCTATGCCCTGTCCATGTCCAAAATACAAGGAAAGAAACAGGCCATCAGTACCAGAGCATGCATATGAAGCCAGCCATGGGCGAGGACAAAGACTTACCTCATCCACCTCAATATTCACGGACGTGTGGTTCGTTTTCTTGAGTGTCTCAGAGAACGGCGGAACGGGCCAGAGGGCGAGCGGGGCCAAATAAGGCAGCTGGCGGTCGATCCCGATCACAGAGTCGTAGTCTCGGGTCGGCACAATGTCGGCCATGGTGAGTGGCGGAACCCCCTCGCGGGGGTTGACAGCTAGCCGCCTTACAGTGATGCCGGCATCATCGGCGGCGACATCCCGCCCGCAGAGCATCCAGCGAATGAAGCGATCCCGAATGGCGACTTGTGCACCAGCATTCTGCGTGATGACAGCCTCGTGGAGGTCGCGGCGCATCAACTGGGCTGCGGCCACGTAATTTTCCAAGCTGATCTGATGAAGGGGTTTATCCTCGTACGGGTACTGGGACATGACGGAGATGTGGAGGTGTATGGGGTTGAGTAAATGTAGTGCAGCGTGCTGTGGGCAATGCAGCAGAGGTTCGTGGTGTGGGCAATGCTGCAGAGGTGGTTCGGATTATATGCTGGCCCAAAGCAAGATCAGTCTTCGGAGGGGGGCACTTCTGGTTCGGCGACGCTGCCATCGCTAGCCTCGCCGTTGCTACCTGCAGCAGTGCAGGGGTCTTGGCGCCGGTCAGCCCTGCTAAGCGTGGGCCACCTGCAACTTGTTTCATCTACACCACCCTTGGACCTCCCACAGAAGCAAACAGGCTGTGTCTTCACCCAACCCACACCTAGCCCATTCCTGTGCCTGAGCGTCTGCCGACGCTTGCCATGCACAAGGCATGTCTGTGGTGCCATTTTGTGGTGCCGTTGGCGCTACGCTAGATGCTGTGATCCCACTGGCTTCTCGTTGCCAGGGACGTGCTGGCTGGCCGCTGATCACCTCGACTAGCTGCCCAGGCTGCTTCCTTCGCCTCCAGGCCGGGCCGAGGGGCCGATCTCGCCCATTTTCCTCTACTAACTAGTCCAATCATGGCATGACATTGCCGCTACATACAAGCCGAACTAAATCAAATATCAGAGGACCACTTCGTTGCAATGCGACAACAGAAAGCACGCCGTGCAGCCGTCTCGCTTCCGATGCTCCGGACCATTAGACGCGCCGGGCGCTTCGAGCGCCACCTCAGCCCAGCGGCCCGCTTCCCACTCCTGGGCTGGACGCGCCCACGTCAGACGCCTGCACAAAAACAATGAGTTTTTCCCCAAAAGCCAGGGCCGCAAATGACTCACGGTGTCTTGGTGTTCCTTGGGACTGCCGGTTGGTGCGGGCTGGGGCTGGTGTCATTTGGACTGTGGTTCACTCCGAAGCGACTTAGCACCAACTACTTACCGACATCCTGGCTGCCTGCTCCTGGTCCGGCTGGGTTGCCTCCTTTCTTTTCCCCCTCTCGTCCATGTCCATGGAGAGGCCGCGTTTTCACTTTTTGCCTTCAATTGCTGCATCTGAGTCAGCGCCAAGGCTGGCAGCAGGAGGGCTGACCCATGTGGACTGCTGAAAATGGAAAAAAAAAGGCGGTGAGGCCTGGCAGGCATTCCATGCCCATTGGCTTACCTCGATGTGCTGGGTGTTGTCTACATCGCAGCCGGCAGCCGGGGCGGTGCTCGATGCCTCGAAGGTGGCCTCTGCGGGGCCCTCAATGCCTATCTATTGGAGTTGAGAAACAAGGCCATGGCAAAAGGCCACAGGTGCTCACCTCGGCATTATCAGGCTGAGGGTTGGCAGTGGAACACGCTGCAGCTCCTGCTTCCTTGGCTGTTTCCGCCATGGTACTGCCTACCAACTCTCTGGCAGGCTCTGGGCCTCGTGGCTTGTCAGCGGCACCACACTCTGCCTGCTGTGCAGTGGCACTACCCTCTGTCTGCTCGTCGGGCAGCAGCGACATAGGGAGCTCACTGTCATCTTCGATCGTGAACAGCTTTGATGGTCTCTGTCAACATGGCCTCGCAAGACCGGCAGAGGACAGGGCTTACCTCCTCGTCCTCTAACAAGGCCTCGAACGTGGTCTTCTCCTTGGCCGCCGACTTTGGGGCCTTTCTCTTGCCGTTGCTATTGCTTTGGTCCTTGCTCTTGCCCTTGCCCTTGTCCTTGCCCTTATTCTTGTCCTTATTCTTGTCCTTGTCTTTGCCCTTGCCCTTGTTGCTTTTTCTCTTGGCCGCTTCTGCATACTCGGCCTGCTCAGGCCGTTCTTAAGCGCCATTGCCAGGACGTCATTCGGCGATGAACTGACCTGTGCCATCTGAAACAGCAGCCCTGGTCAATTTCCTGTGTTTCGACAGGGACCGAGAGGTGTCATTACCTTCGTGACCTCTGCATTGGGAGTTCGCAGCCCATCGAGGGTCAACTGCACAAAATTGGACCACCGGCCCCATACCTCAAACCCACCCTCGTCGGTTGGAAGCCACGGGGGCAGGTCCACTTGTGCGTAAATCTTGCGGTCGGTCTCCGTAATGGTCCAGAGCCCACCTTTCAGGCTGCTGCTGGTGAAAATGGCAAGAAGGGCTCCCCCCCCCCCTCATCCACTTCAGCCAGCTGTGGGGGTGGTCGTCCTGGGCTGAAAAACAAATTAGAATGCACCATCAGACGAGGGTGAGGCGGGTACCAAAATTCAAGGGGTCTCCTAAGGCACAGACTGCCTCGAACGTTGGCCAGCTGGTGCTATTGGCCAAAGCCTGGCTGCTGCATCTCTGGACCAGAGCCCAGACATCCAGCAGGGGGTAGCGGCCTGCATCCGTCCTGCCGGCTTTGAGGGCAGCAGTGAGGACGTCCCAATTGTACCAATAGTAGGCCGTGGCGTTCTCCTTGCCAAACTGGACGATGTCTTCTCCCAACGGGGCCTCGCCCTTGCCCTTGCCCTTGCCCTTGCCTTTGCCCGTGCCCACCTCCAACTCCTGTCCGATAGCGAAGAAGCAACTTCGGCACTCATTGATTATCCTCACCAGGAACCGGACCGTATAGAGATACGTCAGAGGCACTGTCCCAAGGCAAGTCAAGTCCCCGGACGGCTCCTCCTCGACAATGCCTGCACGAGACACAGCAAACTTGGCATCGTGGATTTCCAGGTGCGCTTCGCGTATCCCCGACCCATCCGGCACGACCACTGACTCCAAGAAGGTGTGGCGTTGGGTTGGATACGGCTTGCACTCGTTTTGAGCGGGGAAGAGCTGC
The DNA here is from genome assembly GCA_003675405.1 of Hericium coralloides. Lineage (NCBI taxonomy): Eukaryota > Fungi > Basidiomycota > Agaricomycetes > Russulales > Hericiaceae > Hericium > Hericium coralloides. Next base: position 2,166 of record QUOP01000022.1, on the reverse strand, counting down.
TTCAGGGCGAGGTAGTCATCACGTGTGATGCTAAATATGGGGCTGTGCGCAGAGGCAGGGGGTGCCGGCACAGGTGGGGGAGAGAGGGTGCCCACGGCTGCAGGCGGGGCGGGCGGAGGGGAGAGTGAAACCATAGGAGCCCAGGGTGCTGGCTGAGGCGACAATGTGGATGCTGAGCGGCTTCTGTGTGAGGGAGACTTGCTTGGGTTGTTCATGGTTCGGGAGCGAGTGGCTTCAGCGGCGTTTTGTGTCTGCAGCCACCCCAACTCGATGTGTCATCGGTCTATGCTTCGATCGATAGCCAAATCGCCGTGTATCACTCAATCATTCATTCAATTCATCATTCACTCAATTGATCGATCAATCAATCAATCAATCCTTGCTCGGAGAGCAAGGCTCTCAACCACACAGTGCTGTAGTTTTTCGTGCAGGCACAGCGTCCTCGACCAAACAAACACCTTATTAGGATAAAATTTCCATTCTGACCGCAATGACGTCTGTGTCGCGGCTGTGGCTGAGTTCATCCTTTACTGCGGACGAAAAGATGGATTGTGCGCGTTTGGTAGTAACATGAAGTAAACATTTGAGGTATGCATCTATGGGCATCTTAACTCTACATACTGTACTTAGTTGTTGGGTGTGTTAGCGAGTAGCTAGAGCTCTGCTTTTAGAGCTTGAGGCAGTCATTGATTCACACCGCGTGCTCCAGCCTGTCTAATTCACAACTCCATTTTGGTTGGGTTTATGAGACATCCCAGGTTGGATGCAGGGTAGATCCGACCTGCCCACCCTGCTGCCCACCCTGCTGCCCACCCTGCTGCCCACCTTCAGGACACTATACATCCTCCCTCTGCATCCCCTATGCCCTGTACTCTGTGCTCCTTGTGCTGACAAGCATCCTCAATCCATGCGCAGGTCTCGGCTTCCACACCTTGCATTCTTCATGAAATGCCACTTTTGCATGATGCCTGACACACACCATGCATGAGCATCCTTGATGCTCGTGCATGTCCCCACTTCTGCATCCACCATTTGCCACCCAGTGGTGATTGCAGGAGCAATCCTTGGTGCACGCATGAACATCCTCGGCACTCATGCATGTCCTGTCTTTTGTCTCTCTCCCTCGTTTTCAATTGCTGTGGTGTGCAAGTGATCCTTGGGACACGCACGAGAGTCCTTGATGCTCGTGCATGTCCTCAACGCTCTGAAAATGCTCGACGCTCATGCATGTCCTCAACACTCATGCATGTCCTGACTTTTTCCTCCCCTACATTTTCAATTGGTGCTATGTACGAACAATCCTCGGTACATGCATGAGCTTCCACGATGCTCATGCATGTTTTCAGTCCTCTATCCTCCACATTTTTTATAGGTGCATGTGCAAGCAATCCTCGGTACATGCACGAGTGTCTGCGACGCTCGTGCATATCTTCAGTCCTTTGTCCCCTGCATTTTCAATAAGTGCATGTGCAAGCAATTCTTGGTACATGCACGAGCATCTACAACACTTGTGCATGTCTTCAGTCCTCCGTCCCCTGCATTTTCAATAGATGCATGTGCAAGCAATCCTTGGTACATGCACGAGCATCTTCGACGCTCGTGCGTGTCTTCAGTCCTCCGTCCCCCGCATTTTCAATAGGTGCGTGTGCAAGCAATCCTCGGTACTCGCACGAGCGTCCTCGATGCTCGTGTCCTGCCTTTTGCCTCCCCCCTCCGTTTTCAGTCCGTGCTGTGTGCGAGCAGTTTTTGGTACACGCACAAGCATCCTCGACGCTCGTGTACGTCTTCAGTCCTCCGTCCCCCGCATTTTCAATAGGTGCATGTGCAAGCAATCCTCCGTACTCGCACAAGCGTCCTCGACGCTCGTGCATGTCTTCAGTCCTCCGTCCCCCGCATTTTCAATAGGTGCGTGTGCAAGCAATCCTCGGTACTCGCATGAGCGTCCTCGATGCTCGTGTCCTGCCTTTTGCCTCCCCCCTCCGTTTTCAGTCCGTGCTGCGTGCGAGCAGTTTTTGGTACACGCACAAGCATCCTCGACGCTCGTGTACGTCTTCAGTCCTCCGTCCCCGCATTTTCAATAGGCGCATGTGCAAGCGATCCTCGGAGACGCATGAGCGTCCGCGACGCTCGTGTCCTGCCTTTTCCCTCCGCCCACCGTTTTCAGTC
>QUOP01000218.1:0-41952 GCA_003675405.1 Hericium coralloides | reverse complement strand
ATTAACGTGAGTTACGGATGACCGTTGTGCTCGCCGCCGTTAGGCGCATGGCCCATTTTGGCGGCAGCGGGTGGTGCGCGGGGCTGCGCAGACGGATTGGGACAGGGGTGGACTGCCTCTCTTGTCGCGTCTGCTGGAGGCCACTTGTGGCCGCAGCGACGTCGATGTCTCTTGGGTCGGTGCTGGCGGCAGCGGTGTTCGCTGCAGGTAGGACTGCCGTCTTGTCGACGTCTGCTGGAGGCCACTGTGATCGACGGCGGCATCGTGTCTCTTGGTGCTGGGGCTGCGAGACGGGTTGGGACGCCCGGCCCCTGCAGGGTGGACCGCCGTCTTGTCGACGTCTGCTGGAGGCCACGTGGTCGACAGCACTCATGTCTCTTGGGTGTGCTGGGGCTGCGAGACGATTGGGACGCCCGCTGCAGGTGGACTGCCGTCTTGTCGCGCTCTGCTGGAGCCACTGTGCCGACAGCGACGATCATGTCTCTTGGGTGGTGCTGGGGCTGCGAGACTGGTTCGGACGCCCGCTGCAGGGTGGACTGCCGTCTTGTCGACGTCTGCTGGAGCCACTGTGATCGACGGCGCATCGTGTCTCTTGGTGCTGGGGCTGCGAGACCGGTTGGGACGCGCCGCTGCAGGTGGACTGCGCGTCTTGTCGACGTCTGCTGGAGGCCACTTGTGATCGACGCGGCATCGTGTCTCTTGGTTGCTGGGGGCTGCGAGACGGGTTGGGACGCTCACTGCAGGGTGCACTGCACCCAACCCATAAGAGCAATTTTTCTCTATCTTATTGTTGTGTCCGAGGAATTATACGCTGTATATACGGTTCATGATAAAAATACCAACAGTCGCACAGGGCACACCCTGGTGAGCATGCCGATGACAGTACGATTGGTGTCCTTTGCCAATTGCTCACCAACTTTGGGAACTTTTGTGGGTGCTTTTGTGCACATGGCTTGAGCATGGTATCATTGTAATTCAAGCTGCTGAACAGTACCATGGCAAAGCTTCGCAATGCTTTGTCTTGTTGACACTTTTTTTTTGCTGATGTGAATGTGTCATCCAAGCTGCACAGGTGACGAGCGTCAAGGACGTTTGCGTCGTGGGCAAACAACGGGGAAACAAGACAGCATGGTACATGCCAGGGGCAAAAGTGCAGACGTGCAAGAGTGTTGAGGATGCTCGGCCGCGTAATGAGGCACAGGACACCAAAGCTTGGGATGTTTGCGAGCATCCTCGATGGTCATGCCAACCCTGGCTCTGGCGATGCGTGGGAGCAATCCTCAGGATATGCGCGAGTGTTTTCGAGGCTTGTGCATGTCTTGACCTCTGTTATGCAGTGTCGTGTCAGTTCTTGGGATGCGCGCAAGCGTCCCGGACGCTCGTACATGTCCTTATGTGCATGTCGGAGCCAGGAGTGCTTGGATAACGGCAGGTGCAGGAGACAGGACACGTGCGAGCGTCGAGGATGCTTGTACATGTACCGAGGACCGCTCGCACATGGTGCCAATTGAAAATGGGGGGGGGGTAAGAGTGAGGACATGCATGAGTGTCCTCGACGCTCGTGCGTGTACCAAAAATTGCTCGCGCGCAGCACTGACTGAAAACGGCGGGCGGAGGGAAAAGGCAGGACACGAGCGTCGCGGACGCTCATGCGTCTCCGAGGATCGCTTGCACATGCGCCTATTGAAAATGCGGGGGACGGAGGACTGAAGACGTACACGAGCGTCGAGGATGCTTGTGCGTGTACCAAAAACTGCTCGCACGCAGCACGGACTGAAAACGGAGGGGGGAGGCAAAAGGCAGGACACGAGCGTCGAGGACGCTTGTGCGAGTACGGAGGATTGCTTGCACACGCACCTATTGAAAATGCGGGGGACGGAGGACTGAAGACATGCACGAGCGTTGAGGACGCTTGTGCGAGTACGGAGGATTGCTTGCACATGCACCTATTGAAAATGCGGGGGACGGAGGACTGAAGACATGCACGAGCGTCGAGGACGCTTGTGCATGTACCAAGGATTGCTTGCACACGCACCTATTGAAAATGCGGGGGATGGAGGACTGAAGACATGCACAAGCGTCGGGGACGCTCGTGCAAGTACCGAGGATTGCTTGCACACGCACCTATTGAAAATGCGGGGGACGGAGGACTGAAGACACGCACGAGCGTCGAAGACGCTCGTGCATGTACCAAGGATTGCTTGCACACGCACCTACTGAAAATGCGGGGGATAGAGGACTGAAGACATGCACAAGCGTCGGGGACGCTCGTGCGAGCGTACCGAGGATTGCTTGCACACTGCACCAATTGAAAATGCGGGGGAGGGAAAAGTCAGGACATGCATGACTGTTGAGGACATGCACGAGCGTCGAGGACTCTCGGAGCGTTGAGGACGTGCACGAGCGTCGAGGACTCTCATGCGTGTCCCGAGGATTGCTTGCACACCACAGCAATTGAAAACGAGGGGGAGAGACAAAAGACAGGACATGCATGAGTGCCGAGGATGCTCATGCGTGCACCAAGGATTGCTCCCGCAATCACCACTGGATGGCAAATGGCAGATGCAGAAGTGGGGACATGCACGAGCATCAAGGACGCTCACGTGTGGTGTGTGTTGGGCACCGTGCAGAAGTGGCATTTCATGAGAAATGCAAGGTGTGGAAGCCGAGACCTGCGCGTGGGTTGAGGATGCTTGTCAGCACAAGGAGCACAGAGCACAGGGCATAGGGGATGCAGAGGGAGGGGGTATAGTGTCCTGAAGGTGGGCAGCAGGGTGGGCAGCAGGGTGGGCAGCAGGGTGGGCAGGTCGGATCTACCCTGCGTCCAACCTGGGATGTCTCATAACCCAACCCAACCCAACCCAACATCCCCTGCCCCCCAGCATGTCGTCCCACGTCTTCCCCTCTATGTCCTCGACCGTTCTCCGTGCTCTCTCTCCCATTGCCGATGGCGTGGTCAACGCGACTGCGCCGGAGCATCTCGTCGGTCACGGCGAGTCTCTCGAGGCCCGCCGTCAGGCTCGCCTCATCGCACTGTCCGCGGCCAACTCGGTCAACGACGTGTTGGCGCTGGTCCCGGGTGACTACGCGCCGGTCCTCCGTGAACCTCTCCTCGAGGTCGCGTCCATGGCTACCAAGCTTATGAACGCGCGGGCCACTCTCACCAAGTGGCGCGGCCATCAGGCCGCAGGCACCTTCCCACCGCACCTTCAGTCGAAGGTCCCGAGGTCCAGCTTACCAAGGGGTTCCTGGAATCCGAGGACGGCAAGGCATCTCGCCTGTCCTTGGAGACCAAGCATCGCGCTTGTCGTCGAGTCCCTCACCCAGTCCATCGAGGCTAAGGAGAAGGACATCGCTTCCTGGAGAATGCGGTGAATGGATCCCTTTTCTTTGCTCGGGTTCAGCCCAAACTCCTCGCACTCGCGGGGAAGCTGTTTGAGAGCCGCAAGGTTCCCGAGACAGAACGCAAAGACAACGGTGACGTCGTGATCCTTGGCTGGGTCACCGACAAGTCCATTCAGAAGTCGTATGAGCTCATGCTCCACGACGTCCCAGCATTCGTCTATCGTATCGTCGCCATCGCGGAGGCGATCGAGCACGCTCAGTCCCTCAAGACTGAGAAGAAGAAGAAGCTGGTTGAGTCCGCCGATGTTGAGATGGCCGACGCTACCAAGCCCGGCCCGTCGATTCAGTCCTTGATCGACTCTGCAGTCTCCAAGGCGCTCAAGAAGTCGGCCCCGGCCGCCAAGAAAGTGAGTAATCCGCTCTCTTTCCGTAACGGCTCTGACGCTCCCTTTTCAGGGCGGCAAAGCGCAGAGCTCGACTTCCAAGAATTCCCGCCTCCCCCCGGTCAAGCAGGCCGTTCCGAAGCCCCGGCGCAAGATTGCGCGGATTTCGACAGGTGGGAAGCCGCCGCGCGATCAGCGCAAGAAGAAGGCGGCGGGCAAAGGGAAAGGCAAGGGCAAGACGCGCAAATGACCGGTTATCGGTATGGCGTCCCTTCCTCCCTCCCGGACTGGCTGCTAACAGTTCCTTATCCCCGCGCGATTCGTAGCATAATTCTAAATACTCCTGTAGACATTGTACTGGCTGCTCAATTTAGAAGTGGTGTTCATGTTTCGCCCGGTGTGAATTTGCCCGATAATATCGCTATGCATCTCAGTGTTGGTATGAAGCATATGCTCTACCAACCACGCCGTTCTAAATTAATCAAAGACGCGTGGATGGACTTTCAACGACGCCTTAGATGGCGCCTTAAGTTTTCATTTGCTGGCGATACTGAGTTCTATGACCCAGATTACGATGTGAGGCGTGATTCTTCTAAGAAGAAGCCTCCCGTTTTACCGCAATATCTTGAGTTAGGCCTCGTCGAGGGTCGGAAGTTCGTGAATTCTACGATATCCAAAATACCCGACGAGTATGGTATCGACCACCTTAAACCGCTCGGTCCCAACCTACGCCTTGTCAAGGAGTTCTTAGTTTCTAACAAATATATTGTTACAAACACAGATAAGAACCTCGGAGTCGCGGTGTCAGAGCGGACCTGGTACATAGACAAATGCAAGGAGCTCCTCTCGAATGAGGCGGCATACAAGCCCCTCTCGTCTATTGACGCGAAGATCATCCTTGATCGGAAACATTCAGAGATGTTAATCGTCTCCGAATTAGCTGAGAATTCGATATTCTTCGAAGGGGACGTCGCGGAGTTTTTGCGATCTAAGATAACGGCTCCCGGCGAAAAGCATGCGTCCCTCAGTTTACGGTGTGCCTAAAATTCATAAGCAACCCGTTAAAATGCGACCCATTATTCCATGTCATTCTGCCATAATGAACCCCGCCGCAAAGTTTGTTTCCAAAAAACTTAAACCGCTTGTCGAAGCGGCGCCAACCGTTATTCACGGTACCAAAGATCTGGCGATAAAATTAAGTAAGCTCACATTACAGCCTGGACGGCAATTTTATATTGTCACTGGTGACGTCGTCGCCTTCTACCCTTCGATTCCCCTGGATTCGTGTTTAGAAAAGGTTTATCAGATGTATCTCGACCATTATTGGTGGAATCGAGACGACTTCGACTCACCTAACTCCCTGCAGCAGCAGGAAGTGTTCAAACGCTGTTTGTATGTCGGCAATACAGAGCTTGTTACACAGTTTCTTAACGATTATTATCTTCAACTGCAAGGCCTCGCTATGGGCGTTGCTGATTCACCCGACCTTGCGAATCTGTATGGGTGGTTCTTTGAAGAAAAATGTAAAATCTTAGAAAATCCGTTAGTTCCGTTCTACGGACGTTACATCGACGACTGCCTAGCAATAGTCTACGCCCACAGTGAGGTAGAGGCGTTAAATATTGTCAAAGCTGTCCAATTCGATGACTGTGTAATTGAGTGGCAAGCGTCTGATCATTTTCAGCCGTTCCTCGACATGTTGTTGTACATTGATGGTCACAATAATCTCCAACACATGCCGTACCGCAAAGCGCAAAGCCACCAAGAAAGAATTCCTTGGATATCGCACCACCCGCTCGACGTTAAACGCGGGACCTTTATTGGTGAGATGTCCCGGTTGGCCACGTTGTGTAGCCTTCATGAACACTACATCGACGCACTAAGGGCTTGGTCGCCCTTTACGTGAAACGTGGTTACCCGCAAGACCTTGTTATGTCTTGGCTTAAGTCCAATGTGTCAACACGCTGGAAAATCGCCTTAATACGGTAAAACGAGAGCACGTAGAAGTGCTTGTCCTTAAGACAGAATATAACACGGCATGGAATTACTTCAATGCTAAGGAGCTTTCCGATGCAATCTTTGGATACTGGCGCGAGTGGCTCAGCCTGCTGAGCGCGCCGAATTCTCCCTTGAATTCCCCGCACCTCGAACCGACGATCCCCACAATGTCGGGACGCTGCCGCAACCAATTGGTTGTTGGTACGCCTCCCTGGCGGCGCGGAGATCTCGGTCCCCGATGTGCGAAAATAGGTATCTTAATCGTCGATTGATCACGTCCCGTAAACGACGCGCAATCTATTCGACATTCAAAACCTTTGGAAAAAGGTTGTATTGGAAACGCTAGACGAGCGAGTACTGGAAGATCAAGACGATCAACCGCAACCAGTCAATCCTGAAGATCCCCTTCAAGGACACGGAGTACTCAATTATCCTCTCGCCCAGGTAAAAACCCGAATCAGCACAACGTCCCTATGGACGCGGATGATAGTGACGATTCGACTCATTTACACAGGCGCTCGCCCCCCGCCCCAGACGCGTGGACGTATGGCCGGTAGTGGTCGTCAGTGCGTGGCGTTGTTGTACCGTCTAGAGAGCTCGGTGGACTTTACTAGCTGCAATGGAAGTGTTGCAGTACTGCTGGATTAAGTCCGGCCAGTAGGACCTTGTGCTACGGCCTTGGTTATGTCCTCTGTTCCTGTTCGGTCTCTTCGCCCGCCCGTGCGGCCCCACGGACCCAGCGTTCACAAGCGCCTTCGGCGTCTTAGCTCTCCTTAACCAAGCAATTAATCTTGTAGGTACCGCGTTGCTGTACATGCCTTACAGACGGTATTAACCGTGGTCGTTAGAAACCCATCCCAACCAACCAACCCAACCCAACGTGGCGTACTCGTTATAGTAAAACGAAAAAATCAGACGGTAATGGTGATTTATAGCCAACCTAACCCAACCGAACCACAACCCCAACCCCAACCGGGGGCGCCTTCGGCGCCAGACATGACCCGGGACATCGGGACATGACCCGGGACGTCACTGACGTCCCGGCTCATGTCGGCGCTCATGACATCATAATGACATCATGACCCGCCAGTTGGTAATACGGTTTAACTTCGCCCTAGGTTTACCCACTAATCACATGCCCCGCGTTATCCGACCAATCGGGAATCGAATGGTTATCGCGCGTCATCAAGTCTGACATACAAGATTACTCACCCCCTCAGTCAGCTGCTCAGTCAGCACCGAGGTTGCTTACCCCCTCATGTTTACTAACGCAGGCCTGAAGAGCATAAAAGCGAAACAGGTGGTTGCTGGACCCCCAGCGATCTGTCGTCTGCAGTAGCTACTTTATTAGTTTCTTCTTTGGATTCGTCACACCCCCCAACCCAACCCAACCCAACCCAAAATCGACATTCAAAACCTTTGGAAAAAGGTTGTATTGGAAACGCTAGACGAGCGAGTACTGGAAGATCAAGACGATCAACCGCAACCAGTCAATCCTGAAGATCCCCTTCAAGGACACGGAGTACTCAATTATCCTCTCGCCCAGGTAAACCCGAATCAGCACAACGTCCCTATGGACGCGGATGATAGTGACGATTCGACTCATTTACACAGGCGCTCGCCCCCCGCCCCAGACGCGTGGACGTATGGCCGGTAGTGGTCGTCAGTGCGTGGCGTTGTTGTACCGTCTAGGAGCTCGGTGGACTTTACTAGCTGCAATGGAAGTGTTGCAGTACTGGCTGGATTAAGTTCCGGCCAGTAGGACCTTGTGCTACGGCCTTGGTTATGTCCTCTTGTTCCTGTTCGGTCTCTTCGCGCCCGTGCGGCCCCACGGACCCAGCGTTCACAAGCGCCTTCGGCGTCTTAGCTCTCCTTAACCAAGCAATTAATCTTGTAGGTACCGCGTACTGCTTGCTGTACATGCCTTACAGACGGTATTAACCGTGGTCGTTAGGAAACCCATCCCAACCAACCAACCCAACCCAACGTGCGTACTCGTTATAGTAAAACGAAAAAATCAGACGGTAATGGTGATTTATAGCCAACCTAACCCAACCGAACCACAACCCCAACCCCAACCGGGGGCGCCTTCGGCGCCAGACATGACCCGGGACATCGGGACATGACCCGGGACGTCACTGACGTCCCGGCTCATGTCGGCGGCTCATGACATCATAATGACATCATGACCCGCCAGTTGGTAATACGGTTTAACTTCGGCCCTAGGTTTACCCACTAATCACATGCCCCGCGTTATCCGACCAATCGGGAATCGAATGGTTATCGCGCGTCATCAAGTCTGACATACAAGATTACTCACCCCCTCAGTCAGCTGCTCAGTCAGCACCGAGGTTGCTTACCCCCTCATGTTTACTAACGCAGGCCTGAAGAGCATAAAAGCGAAACAGGTGGTTGCTGGACCCCCAGCGATCTGTCGTCTGCAGTAGCTACTTTATTAGTTTCTTCTTTGGATTCGTCACACCCCCCAACCCAACCCAACCCAACCCAACCCAACCCAACATGATTATATAATTTTTTAAATAATTTTTTAAATAATTTGATAACTTTTTGAAAATTTTTTAAAGTTTCCCACGGCTTCTTACAGGTTGGGTGGGGTTGACAGCCATGACACTGCCAACAGCCATTTTCAGAAACAACAACAGTCCACGCAAGTGACAAATGGTCCTTAGAAAGATATTTTTCATTTAGAAATTGACATTCCAGCAGGGCAAGTCGAGCACCTTACACAGTAGTCCGCGTCAAGCACAATCTCTGCAAGCAAGCCAGAAATGGCCAGTGCTCCGGGTCAGCGCGCCAGAACTTCCCTCCTCCGCACCCTCATATATCTCCTGTTGCCTCAATTTTCTCGAGCTTGCGGGCAACTTGCCGGTGCAAATAATTCAATCCAGCATATTTTGGTACCCCCTCTGTCAGTTCGTCCCAGTAGTGCAAGAGCATGATCTCGTGTAGGTGTTTTACGGTCATATACTTTACCGTCAGAATGTTTACAGAAAGCCCCCCTGACTTGCCAATTTTGGCAGAGCTACTCTATGAGGCTCCAGGAAATTTATCCTTTTCTTCTCTTGCAGGATACAGATAAACTGACTTTGACTGTCCATGAATGCATTTGAGACTACATCACATAAAAGTTTCGTGTGAGACTAAGGTCAAAGTAAAGACTAATGAGTAACGAGTATCGTGTACGACTGTGAGCAATGTACCGACTAAAGCCTAACACCATGCCAGTGCGAACCAACTCCCATGTTGCTTTACGGCGTTCGACTTCCCCTTGCGAGCGCTCAATTTTTCAACGATAAATAATGTCATATGTCCTCGCAATCTCCAATCTCTTCTCTTCTGCCAAATCGGCCCACACCATAGCACATTGTACCTCTTGCTCTCTCCATACTATACATTCTACCAACCATTATTTTGCGTTACACACCTACCTTTGAACTCCATTGACCCCACCACAATCCCTCGCCGCCCGCATACTCATCATTTTTCCACACGGCGGTATTGTGCTTACACAATATTTACACCACGCTAATCTTCTGTCACCTTTTCTGCGACGCCTCGTTTCTGTTCACGCCGCGCCTTCACACGCTTCTCGTCGCCAAGCCATGTTTAGAACGCGCTGGGATACGGTGTGAGTCACCTTAGTCAGGGTCCTAACCCTAGCCTGAGCTCGCTCGAGATGCCCGGCAACTGCCTCCGGACGTCGTCCACGGCACAAGTCGCGCGATACTCCCTCTGCCACCGCGATGTTTGGCAGGGACGTGCCCCGATGTGTAGCCACGCGTTGGCAAAAAATGGGATTTTTCGCGTCAAGGGGAGGGCACGAAAACGCGTCCGAGTCGCCATTTTTGCCGAATCTGACCCATTTACCTAAGTTCGCGCCCGCATCACGTCGCGAACCGCGCTCGGCACGCTGCCGAGCGTGTCCTAGCGAAAACCCAGCGCCTTACGCCTCCATGGGACACGCTCTTTTTGGCTGGGCCGGCGCCTTCCGCTGGCAGGGGAGCGTGTCCCATGAAAAACTCGATTTCTGGGTGCCCTTGGGACACGCATCCGCATCGGGCAGTCGATCCCGGCGAACCCCGCGGCGCCAAAATCCATCAAAATTCATTTCCCACCCCGCCGCCTCGGGGCGCGGGTTCCTCGGTCGTCCCCGCCGTCCCGGACGCGCGCGCGCGGCCGCCGTCGCCGTCGCAAACGTCGCCCGACGCCTCCCCGATCCGCCCCCGCCCCACGTGCCGTAACGTGTCCCGGGACACGTTGTTAGTCACCGCCCCCGCCAACGCACCGTGTCCCATGAACACTAAGCCATCCTACGCCCGCCGCCCGAGCAGCCTCGCACGCGACGCGGAACCTTTCGCATGGATGACGCGCTGCCCGCGCCTCTCCATCAGTGGGTCACCAATGTCTCACGACCTTGTGCCCGCAGTTAAAGACCTGCGCACAACGTCACGCGTCCTGGTGCGAGCAACGTGCAGCACAGGCCAGCTGTGAGGATGGTGGCCATTGCATGGGCGTCGGCAGCGACGTCTGTGAGGCTCTGGAGGGCCCGATCTTGGCAATCATTCATGCCTAGGAAAAGCGACCATAGGGACAATGAGGACGAAGGGGAGGGTCGGAGGAAAAACAAATTTTGTCTCCGTGTTCGACCCATTAAGTATGTGGCACAGAAGATGAGTGCGTTCAATGGACGGGGACGTGCCCAGCAACGATTTCCCACTCTCGCCCCACAGCTTACAATGAAAAGCGTACATTAATTCAAGTCCCCCCTCAGGACTTCGTCGAACGCATCGATTTCACGCTGCAGGCTTGACGCTTGCTCACACCGTTCCTCGTACTGCGCCCGTAGTTCCTCGTACTTGCCCTGCAATTCCTCGTACTTGCCCTGCACAGCTTGGAGCCACACGTCCTTTTCCGCCAACTCTGCTTCCCGCGCCTGCACCCTGTCAGTCAGCCTGTTCACCAAATACGTCAGCATATGACACCAAGGAACAACCGGCCACAATCACATCGCAATGGCCCCCAGAGACGCAGTACCCTGTTCAAGGTGCTATAAATTCTTTTGACAGGCAAACCAGCAAACCCATGCTTACTGAAGCCCCAGCCTGGCATTCCGTCATGCCGCCCTTCCCCTCGCCATTGTCTTGACCTCTCTCCGTCCCTGCCTGGCTGCCAAGCCGTTCTGTCAGCATTGGCAGCTCTGCACTTGCCCCCGGCCCTCCTGTGGCCTTCTGCCGCGTCGGGCTCGCAGGAGACGACGAATCACCTGGCCCACGCATTCCAAACGGGCTCGTCTGCGCCGATCGCGCCGGCGAGGAGCCACTCCATGCGCTCTGCATGCGAACACCGCTGCTCTGCGCCGGAGTTCCCCCACGCAACGCATCGCCAGCGCCGCGGCTGCGAATCGGGCTGCTCCTCTCTCCCTCACCATCCTCGCTGACCGGACGCTTCCCGAGGACCTTGGGTGTGGTAGGCGAATTGACTGCAAGCCCCCGCGAAGGGCTGCCAGTCTGCCCTCCAACGGTCGCAGCAGAGCTCTCCGCGTCGCGTTCTGCAACAAAACTGGTCAGCTTCGCCACCGCGCTGCCAACATACCATACCCTGCTGCCGCTCCTTGCGCAGTTGAGTTATCTCGCGCTCGGCCTCCGCCCAGGCGGCCTTGTATTCAGGTGAGTTGGGCATAAAATGCCCACGGGATGGTATCGTGTGATCGTACGCTGTTCAAGGCGTCACCCAACCGCTATGGTGGACAAAGCGGAATACTCGGCACATACCGCGAAAGCCACACGACGGTGGGTCTCCTTTATGCATGAATTTCGGCCTGTTCAGCCATCGGCAGATCCACGTTGTGCGACCAGCGTTGCCACCGGTTTGAGACGTCACCCCCTTCGCCATGCACGAGGGGTTGCATTTGCAATGGACGAAGCGTGCGGCAGGTTGAGCGCCATCCGCAGCGTTCTGTATGCCAGTAGAGGCAGACATGATGGGAGGAGATGAAATGCAGGGCGCCGTAGGGCGCCCTTTATGATAGGCCTCGTAGCCCGTTAATCAAGCTCCCTCGATCGCCTGGTGTGCCCACCCCCTACGTCAATGCTCCTGATTTGGCATAGATTGAATTGGACGGCAACCTGGTGGCCACCAGGCTCGCATGCAACCGATCTGCACAGGACAGCGATCACCGATCGATGCTGCTTATGGTAAAGTGCGTTGGCGAACTTCTGGCCAGACAGTACGATCGATAGATGCAGCAAACGACTCGAGATTACAGGAACAAAAGCAAACAAAGCAAACAAAGCAAAGCAGGGACCGCAGCACAAGTCGAGCGCAACACATATCACACGTCGGGCGAGCAGTGCTTGTCCTGTGCATCTCACATTCAGCCGGCGCGATCATACGAAAGAAATCCACACTTGCCTCACGCAGACGCTTTCGCTGCCTCCCGCCCTCGTGACTGGATTTCGACTGATACGCAGAGACCGATCAGCCACCAATGGTCAAAGAGACGCTCTGTCGCAAGAAACACTCACCATCTCACCGCTGGTCCTACCCAACGCTGCTTCCCTCTTCTTGTTCTTCTTCCTCTCTCTTTTCTCCCGCTGCCTTTTTGCGTGTCGGGTGTGAGACAGGCCTGGGTGGTCTCCTACAGCACCGATGTCTCACCCACCCGCTTCGACGTCCATCCGCGCGTTGTCGCTGCCCTCAGGCTCGCCGGAAGACAACGCCACGACGGCTTCCGTGGCCGGGGCATCCTTGCACTCCACATGAGAATCGGTATGCAAGACCGTGCCTGACCTTACCTCGCGTGGTCCTGACTGTGAGCGGGAGATCTCTGCATCAGGCTCCTTGGTGGTTGCTGTCCCCTGCGGTTTGCCAAAGCACGGACTGTAGTCACCGGTCTGTCCCCAGGCAGAGCCTCAACCTGTTCTGCCGGCGAGGCCCCGTCTGAACCTTCGACGGTCTTCCTCTCGTCGGCATCCATGGCATTGTTGTGGCTGTCCCCGGTGCTTTGTCCTTCCTGCAGTCGGCCATCAGCGTGGACGCAAAATCATGGCCCGTCCGCACAAGCGCACCTCGATCAGCTATACAGGCCGCCATGGCCTCGTCGTCAGAGTCAACAACGTTCTCGACTCCCAACCCAACGACTTACCTTCCTCACCTCCTCGCTCGGGTGTTGTGCATCGTCGATCACACTCTGCACGAACGACGACCACCGGCGATACTCCAAAGGGTTGCGCCCCACATCCGCCGGTCCACCTTCCAGCCCAACCTCAGCCAACATTGCCGCATCTTTCTTCGGCACTCTCCACTTGCCGTTCTTCCACGCACACGACGTGAACACCGCAACCCGTGTCAGCGAGTCGTCATCGTCATCCTTGGCCCGATCGTATCCGACCCACGCTGCCCAGTTGTGCGGGTTGTTTGCTTCGTCTGCTACGGTGATCAGAAGGATTGCGTCAGTCAGGATTGACCACGTACCAAATCCGAGCGGATCCCCCAAGGGCCGTAGCGCGTCTGCGTCAGGCCAACAGGCCTCGTTGATGACAGCCGTCTGGCCATGATACTGGACTAACGCCCACGTGTCGAGCATCGTGGACCTTTCGCGAGGGTGGCTGCCCATCTCATCCAACGCGTGGGTGAGGACGGTTTGGTGAAAAAAAAAATTGGGCGTCTGTCGTGGCAAGATAAGCGTGGGCAACGGCCTCTTCAACGGAGCCCTGTGCCACCTCGTCCTCCAACGCCACTCGCGCCGCAGCACACTCGTTGATGATCTTCAACAAGAACCGAAGGATGTGGAAATAAGCCAAAGGCATGGCACCAACAAAATGTGCCTTGTTCATGTGAGCCAGGATCCGGCCCTGCTTCTTCCGGACAACGAACGGAGTGCTGTACACGAAGACGCGAGGCGTCGAGCGCACGCTGGTTTGCAACTCATAGGAATATTGCAGACGGGACGCGGGCTTGTTCGATTTGTCCGCGTCCGGAAAGAGGCCACTTAACCGATCAACGTCGTCTTGTGTGGCATAATCTTCCTCTTCCGGACCTGTTTCCTGGTCACAATGAGTCTGCACATGTGAGGACCGACTTGCTTCGGACGAGGACATGGCGGGAGGGTGGGTAGTCCACCTGAGGCATCAGCCAATTTCGGCGCGGCTAATACGTCACTGAAGTGGGTTCGTGCCAACAAATTTCAGCCAACCCTTTGTTCGAAGACAAAGAAATGGCTGAAATTAGTTGGCACAACCCCGCATTGGCTGCATATCAGCCAGGCCAGAATCCATTGATGCCCCTAGTGGTCGAAGTTGGATGGCTGGGTCAGGGCTTGGTTCGCGGTCTGGCACTACGTTATGGAATTACGTACAGTGTGGCGCTGACTCAAGACGCCGTGGTGAATGTCCGAGATCTGCCCACGCCACAACGGATCACACAACCACGAGACTTATTATATCGCTTATAGCTCCGACAAGCACGAGGAGCAGCCTCGCCAGTGGCGTGGAGGTCTCCGTGGCAACAAGTCGAAGGAGATGCTCCCCAAGCGTACCAAGGCTTCTGACCAAACCCTGTCTGCTGCCACCGTCGGAAAACTCCAAGCTTTCTCGGCAGATTCCATTTCGTTGGGCAAAATGACCTTGGTCTCGGGTCGCTGTTACTATGCATCTGTCGCATTGGGTTGTCGTACGCGATTATGTTATGCATCAGGCCGATATCAATTGCATTGTTGGGAGACTACCTAACTTACGCCGTTCGCGAAGACTCGAAGCCGTGCAGGATAGCAAGGATAGCCAACAATGATAACGGACGCATCACACAACGACGAACGCCCTAGGCCACAGCCGTTATATAGTTCTATCACCATCGGTACCGAGCCGGTGAATTCTTCCACCAGCTCTCAGCACGAATGGGGAGACAAAAACCTGGGTGGCGTGCGACGACGCCGACGTGGTCCGCCTCCAACAAGTTATGTGACATGATTTCCCGGGGGGCGTATCATAATGACCGAACCGTCATTAGCAGGGAATAGATCAAACATGCAAAACACCAGTTCCAGTGTTCCTGACAGATTAGAATGCAGATTTTGATCCCCACGTATATCTGCTACTTTTAGCAGTAAACAAACATGACAGTGATTTTACCAATCAATAGGCCACTTGTGGCAGAATTGGATAACCCAACCCAACGGTCAACACTGTGGGTTACATGGCATGGAGTGTGGCGCGGCCAAGGCATGGTGCAGTAGCCCGCGGTTTCGGACCTTCGCCGAATCAAAAAAAAATTGTTCACATTTTATTGCTGCGGAAGGCATATCTTTTCTGCAAAAACAGTGCACAGGTGGAACGAAACAGAGTGAAGGCTGTCTGTCAGGATATAACCAGCGACCGCCAGCACGTATCACACATTGGGCATGCTGTACCATAGCGCAGGAGCCGTTCGGAAAGGAGAGCTGCTGACAGCCCTAGCAGCCCCCAGCACACGTGCAGGGACGACACAACTTACAGCAACAGCAGGCACGAGCACGCTTCAACGAGACAAGGATCGGCCGAACCACGCACGTCACGATGCATAACGTAGCCCGCAGCGCCCAAGAGACGTGATGTGGCCGTCAACCAAATTGGCCTCGAGCGCAGGTCAACGACACGGAGTTCGACCCTGCAGCGGGTGTCCGCTCCATCCCGAATTGTTCAGCACCGAAGAGACGCGACCGTGACGTGGCCGTCGACCAGAATGGCCTACAGCCCGTGTCAACGAGACGGGGGTCCACCGTGCAGCGGGCGTCCCACTCCGTCTCGCAGCCCACAGTACCCAGGCGATGTGACGTGGCCGTTGACCCAAGCGGCCTTCAGCAGACGTCAACAACACAACCGTAGCCCCCAACAAACCAAGGGATGTGACGTAGCCGTCGGCCAGAGTACCCTCCATCATACGACGACGAGAGGGGGTCCACCCTGCAGCGGGCGTCCCACTCCATCTCGCGGCCCCCAGCACCCAAGAGACGTGACGTCGCCGTCGGCCGTAACGGCCTCCAGCTCACATCGACGAGATGGCGGTCCACCGTGCAGCGGGCGTCCCACTCCGTCTCGTAGCCCGTCTACTTAAGCCCACTTTACTCGCCGTGATGACTTGAGAAGAGAGGCATTGCCTACGATCCTCGATCATGAGTCATCACGTTCATTATTCGAGCGGCCATTTCAACATTCCCGAGAGGTGACCCCAAGAGAGGTGACGTGGCTGTCGACCACAGGGGCCTCCAGCTCACGTCGACGAGACGGCGGTCCACCCTGCAGCGGGCGTCCCACTCCGTCTCGTAGCCCCCAGCACCCAAGAGATGTGACGTCGCCGTCGACCACAGGGGCCTCCAGCGGACGTCGACAAGACGGCGGTCCACCCTGCAGCGGGCGTCCCACTCCGTCTCGTAGCCCCCAGCACCCAAGAGATGTGACGTCGCCGTCGACCACAGGGGCCTCCAGCGGACGTCGACAAGACGGCGGTCCACCCTGCAGCGGGCGTCCCACTCCGTCTCGTAGCCCCCAGCACCCAAGAGATGTGACGTCGCCGTCGACCACAGGGGCCTCCAGCGGACGTCGACAAGACGGCGGCCCACCCTGCAGCGGGCGTCCCAATCCGTCTCGTAGCCCCCAGCACCCCGCGCGATCATGGCCTTGCGCCCTAACGGCGGCCAGCACATGGCATGACGCAAAGATGGTGGAGGGAGGAAGGAAGGGGACGCGCGGCCAGGTGGCCGTTTTGGGTGCCCTGGCAACCGATGGATCAGTGGCTGTGTGGGTTTAGCCTAATATGGCAACTGTCAACCGATCAGTGGCTCATATCGATGGGATCTCGGCACACCGGTCCAATATGAAATCAACCCAACCCAACGGTCTAACGGTCCGCTATGCGCTCCCGGCATTTGCTGCCGAAGACAAACTCGAGTGCCGCCGGTGGTGCCAGGACCCTTGCTCGAGCGTTTTACTCAGACTGGCAGGCATGACTCACGATTTCGAGCAGCGCATTGACGAGGTTTCAGAAGACAGACATGGTGATGCATCCTGATGAAGACTCCAATTTCGCAATCGGATCTGGAGTAGTTCAGTTTCGAATGGTTTTGTGCTAGATCGTAGATGTAGTCACTTAAAGGTAATCATTTATTGTTCGGCATGGAGTTGTGAATTAGACAGGCTGGAGCACACGGTGTGAATCAATGACTACCTCAAGCTCTCAAAGCAGAGCTCTAGCTCCTCGCTAACATACCCACAACTAAGTACAGTATGTAGAGTTAAGACGCCCATAGATGCATACCTCAAAATTTTACTTCATGTTACTATCAAACGCGCACAATCCATCTCTTCGTCTGCAGTAAAGGATGAACTCAGCCGCAGCCGCGACACAGACGTCATTGCGGTCAGAATGAAACTTTTATCCTAATAAGGTGTTTGTTTGTTCGAGGACGCTGTGCCTGCACAAAAAACTACAGCATTGTGCGGTTGAGAGCCTTGCTCTTCGAGCAAGGGATCCAGTCCCGAACACGACCGTTTCGGCCATACGGGACCTCGCCCTTGAGGCACACAAGAGAGATGCGCGGCGCGTCGATGTACCAGACAGTGTCCTAAGGCTCGTCCAAGGTGCCGGCGAGGCGCAGCTTGACAAACGCAACATATGGCAACGCAAATCGTCGGGCAACGGTCCATGCGCGTCTGCCGCACAACACGGCGCGCCCGTTAGCCCGCGCGCTGCTGCCCCGACACGCGGTACATGCACCGCGTATTCACCATGCATCAGTGGGAGTCCGCAGGGACGTGAGTACGCAACAAGATGCAAGGGGAGGATTTTTGTCCGACAATGCACAGGGCTGCGCGCGGGCTCATCTACACATTATGCCTACTCCTCATCAAACTCCGGATGACCTTCATCCACCTCCTCTTCGCTCTCACTGTGGGTCAATTCCTCTTCCTCACCAGTGCTCAAGATAAAATCACTGAGATTCCCGGACCACATTTGGTTGATCGCAACCCATGGCGCCGGGTCCGAACTAAGGCCACCGCCCAGGGTCACACCGGATGGACCGGCGGCTCGGGACGTCCACATTCTGTCGCTGCCTGCCAAAGGAAGCCAAACGAAGTCCTTGAACCGGAGATAGACTTGGTTGCGAATGAGAGCGGCATCCTCCAAGGATACCCTGTTCATCAGGTCAATCCAGTTTATAAAATAGGAGCAAGCATGGAAATTCTTCTGATTGGGAGATGGCTGGTAGTTAGGAGGCGGGAAAAACCGAGGAAATTGAACGTCCTGCCATTTGTCGGCCGGTTGCATGAAGATATGAAGGTGGGTAAAGTATGACGTGAAATCACGTATCCTGAACACCGCAGGAGTGAGATCACAGCGCTCGTCTGCGGTGAGCTTTGCATAGGCAAACTCCAACCCTTTCTTCGGGTTAGGAACCTCACAGAAGACGTCATAAGCAAACTGCTGCCAGATGTGGTCAAGGCGGAGTTTCAAGTTGCGGTCAACCTCAGGAGGATTGAGGTTGTCAGCACGGATGAGGAGCGGGCCCATGTCTGCGCGGGCCAGTGGGGCACCGGGAGCGATTTCAATGTGGTCGAGAATGGCCTCGGCAAAATAGCTAATATCGTCCTCCGGGTCTTCCTGGACCTGCTCGATGGGCAAGGGCACGCGGGGATTCCGGTGATGGGTACGAGCCGGATGCGGAACACCTCCGCCGAGACGAGCAACGGAGATCTTGAATGCAGAGTGGATCTCGCTGATGTGATGGAAACCGTAGAGTTGGGCCAGGAGGTCAGGAGACGCCGTGTGGGTTTCCGCCGGCATACGATGAACCGCATCGGCTGTCCCTATATCGGCTAGGAACCAGACACCGTGTTCGTAGTGAACGGGGTGCATTCCGTCGGCATGGGCAGGGTCGACGGCGGGGTCAGAGCCACAGGCACGGGGAACGTCACGATTCCAGCACGTGAGGTCAGACAGTTGTTCGTGCGCTTCATCATCCTCGGGACGACCATTGAGCGCGTTGAGCATCCATATGCAGACTGCCCCGAGTGTGAGAGAGGCTGGCCAGATTCTGGCTTTGCGTGGAGCCGCCTGGAGGTTCTGCAAAACCATGTTTATGGCCGCCAAGCGATAAAATTTAAAGAGCCTGCAGAACGCGAGAAAAAAGTGCAAATGAGCATGCCTGAGTGTTCTAAGACAAACAATGGCAGACTCACCAAAAGTCCTTCGTCGGAAGGCTAATGAGGGACTTGAGAACAGCCGGGGGAACATCGACGAGGTGATCGACGGCACGATTAAACCCAATCCTGACCTGTAAACGAGCACACCCGTCTTGAGCAGCAGCCTGGTGGTTTGCCCCAGCCTCGAGGTACACTTCGCCCATGCGTTTCAGGTGCGCAAGGAGCGTCACAAGCTTGCCGGGCATAACGCCATCGGGTGTCCACTGCCTCCAGACGCCCTGGTCAAGGTGGTAGCGAAGGGTGTTGTCCGTCGTGTAAGCCTGAATGGAAGAAACTCGATCGGTTTTGCCCGCCACACCTGTGGCAACGGCGAAGCCTCCGAGCGTGCCTATCTGGGCATCACGGTCGAGCCGGATGAGACGCGTGGTGCGGTTCTTGGTGTCGAGAAGACGGGTGCGGTGAGGGTCAGTGAGGGAGGGAAGGACAAAGTCGAGAACATCGGAGACGTGGTCAATGCTCCAATGAACCATGTGGCCAGGGAGCCGAACCTCGAGACCAAGGTCCACCATGCAACCACCTTTGCTGAACCTGGTGAGGTCGACAAATTCAAGCAGATGGTCCAGGGCAGAGGACCCGGCTTCTCGATCATCGGGCTCATGGGGGACCTGGCCCTCCGAACGGCGCAGCTCATGGGAGAAAAACATGCCCTTGAACCTAGAGTCCTCATCAGCACGGTCGAGCATGGCGGCGGCCAATCGCTTGAGCGTATAGTGGGGCATGTCAACGGAGAGATCATGCCACTTGCCGTGGCGATCGGTGCAGGAGATGAAAGCTGATTTGTGATCGACGGGAAAATGCCTCTCCTGGGTAGGGTCGGCATGAAGGACGGAGGGACGGAGGATTTTGTCGTAGAAGTCACGGTTGTTGGATGAAAGGAGTAGAACGGTGTCGCCCCTGCCGACAAGGGCCGGAAAGTGGCAGCGCACCACATGACGGTTGCCAACCTTGCCAAGAGCGAGATGGGGGACTTTGTGGAGAGCAACTTTCGTGGTGACGCCCTAAGACAAAAGGCAACGCCCCAGGTGAGGAAGACACGGGTAAGCCAGAGAAAGAGTGAACGTACTCCGTTGGTGACAGGGATCCAGATGTCTTTGTTCTTTTTTAGGCTTTCTGAGAAGGGAGACACAAGGAAAACGCTCAAAGGGGCAGTGTAGGGGATTTGTTTGTTTATTTGAATGATACAGTCGTAGTCGCGGAGGAACCGGTAGTCCGGTTCAGGCGGATGGCCTTCGCGAGGATTGACAAGAAGACGGTTGACAGTGTGGCCGCTGTCATTGATCGTACGCCCAGCGAGGACGTAGCGGACGAAACACTGCGCCCTAAATGCGGCGGCGTCCGGGTCGCGGGGCTGGTTGACACTGCGGTACCTGTCAAGAAGGACCTGAGCAGTTTCGACAAACTTTGTGAAACTGATTTCGATCATGGGCTGCTCTTCGTCGGGATAGACAGGCTGCATGTTGAAAAGGGTGTTGCAAGGGCTTTGGGTGGCAAAAATCAGACTAAGTGGGGCACTGTAAACGGAGACAGTGAGTGGAGGGAGGCGAAGTTTAAAGAATAGTGCGTGAATTCATACGAGCTTATGTACGCGTGCAGTGTTGAAATACCTTCGGCTGAGTGAAAATGGTTCAGGGCCAAGCAAGAGCTGAACGAGAATAAGTCTGGGTGACAGCCGTTCGGCTGCATAAACTACCGGAGAGCTAATGGAGAGCGATCGGGGGGACTTGGAATAACGGCAGGTTTTTGAAAAAAAAAAATTGCCAGTCGATCAGGAGGGTGCGATCAGGAATAGGGCATGGTCCACGCTCACAGATGAACCCAGTCCCGTTTTGGGTAGGCAGTGGTGCCACGTTCTGCTCAGAGGCGATGTGGGCACCGACAAGCACGAAGCCAGGGACGAGCGTGGACCACGCTCGTGTGTGTGCCGATAGATGTCTGCTGCGCCTGCTCGCGCTGACGAGCGAAGCCACCGCCTGGCGTCCTTCACGCTTGTGTGTGTGCCCAAGTGTGAGGTCATATCAACAGATACTACGCCACGCTGTGCAACGCCGACGAGCGTGAGGCCCACTCGTCTGGGGTTTGCGCCGTGCTGGGGCACGCACCGCATCGCCCGCAAGCCAGAATGGAACGTCGTACAGCGACGAGCGTGGCGCACGCTCGAGAGTGGGGCACCGTTCGTGGCCGAGCACTTTAAACGCTCGAGACCGGGACCCTAGGCAGGGACGAGCGTGGTGGATGGTCGTTGATGGAACATGTCGAGCTTCGCTTCAAGACTTTGCCCGAAATGACCGGACATTCAACGAATCGGTCTCACACAGCATGCAGGAGAAATGCTTGGAAACGATAAAAAAAGTTATGACAACTCATTGCAGTTCATTACAAACCGTTGTACAGCTGCGATGACAACAATGATAACGATGCGACTGCAGATAGCAGTGCAGAACGTGGCGATGCGTCACGTCACGTCCACGCGTCACGTCACGTCCACGCGTGGCATCACGTCCACGCGTCGCATCGCGTGCTCTCGCCTCTTGCTCTCCCTCTTCCAACCATGCCCCGGCCTAACCCAGGTGAGCCGTTCCTCTTTTTTACACTTCGTTTGCTTTTCGGCTGTGCCGGTTCTCGTTGGGCTGGGTCTCCGACTCGACGTCCCCGCGTCCTACAGGACGTCGTCCAGCCCTCTTCTCAAAGGCACTGCTTCCTACGACGCGTTCCCCCGCTCCTCGTTTCGAGCCCAGGGGATGCGAGCCCTCGCTTGGTCATGGTCCCCGCCCTGTTCCTGGAGGGACTTCCGCAGGCCCATCATATTGAGTTGGGTCTACACCTACCCCTCGCATACCAGGTGGCGCTTTCCGCCGCCTCGCGGGTGGGGACCCGTCTTCGCCCGCATCTTTGTCCCGCCCCTTTTGCCGTCGCGCTGACACATGCTCACCTCCGTAGACCGCGTCACGCCTCGAGAAGCCGAGAACTTTTATTTGGTGCGTTGTCTGCCTGCTTTTCTTCCTATCTGCTGAACTCTAGAGGTAGGGCCCCATGCCTCAAGTCGCAATAATTCCCACGCAAGTCGACTTTGAGGCATTGCTGGGGCTGGCTTTGGAGGCCGAGGCTTCGACTTTGAGGCCATTGCTGGGGCTGCTTTGGAGCCGAGGCTGCCGAAATTCGTGCGGCAGTCACAGAGGCCGGAAAAGGCGAAGGAGGCGACAAGGCAGCGCTCCGCGCCATGAATGTATCCACCGCTACCGCCGTAAAGGAGCCCGTCCCGGATGCCCCCGTTCCCCCGAGGGCCGCACCTCCCTCCGCCGTTGACCTGCGCCCTTCAGCACCCACTAGCGCTCCCGCATCGTCCACTCCCCCCGGAAAGAAGAAGAACCACAAGAATCGAAAGGAAACAGTAGGCCGAGCCAGCCGAGCCAAGCTCAGCACAGAGCGCCGGCGAGGGCGGCGAGCAGAAGACAAGGGACCCGAAGCCCTTTCACCTTCAAGCTGAAAGCACGGATGGCCCAGAGATACAGGGCGCCGAAAGCCATTCGCGTGGACCACCGGGCCAGCGACTTTGCCGTCAACCAAAACGCATATACCGCTAGGCGCCAACCCACACCCAGAGAGGGCACATTCTCTCTCCAGGAACTCAAGGACATAGGGCTTGAGGTGGTCCCATGGGATGGAAAGTACGCACACGTCAGTCTCACTCCGCCGCCGATGCTGACCACTCGCGTTTCCAAGGGCACCTGCCTCGTTGCTGGATCTCGTCGAAATCGGCATAGGATACCTCGCCGGCCAACCGCAAGACCCGGAATGGAAGATGGTGGCCGACGAGGCTGCCGGGTGATGGAGCAAGCCAGGCTCGAGAGCGGGCTGCAACCCGGGCAAGGCAAGGCAGGCAAGCGCGGCAACTTTGTCGCCGTTTCCGCAGGCGTCACCCATTCCCCACATGGGAACGAACAGGTGAGTCTCGACGCTCTGGAACGAGGCCCGTGGGTTGACGCAGCCGCTGCAGGGTCCGAGGTATCGCAAAAACGGCGATAAGGAGCAAGAAATCATCGACCGCCTTGTGGCCACGCCTGCCATACAGCGCATTGCGACGTTCAGCAGCCGTAAGTCTTACGCTCTCTGTTTGCCGCCCGATCTGACATGAGACACAGAATCACTGGCGTACTATGCGCCAAAGGTGTACCGCCATTACACCGAGAACTTGGAGCCTATCTACGACAGTTACAAACTCAACCTCTTGTTCCGCGACAGCATCTTTCCGTCCGCAAATTTCAACCTGGGACCGGACACCACTTGCCATGTCCACGTGGACTGTCAGAACTGCCCCTACGGTTTTTGTTCGATAACGGCGCTGGGAAACTACGATCCCAAGAAGGGCGGCCACCTAATTCTCTGGGATCTCAGACTGGCCATCGAGTTTCCCCCAGGTTCTACCATCCTCATTCCCTCCGCCTGCTTGCAGCACGGGAATGCCGCCGTCCAACCTGGTGAAAGACGGTATTCTTTCACCCAATACTGTCCGGGCCCTTTGATTCAGTGGCACCGGTGCGGGAATCGCAACGTGCGCGACCTGACGGCCGCAGAGATCCTGGCCATTGACGGGCCCAAGGGCGCCCGTCGTGAGGAGTGCAAGAAGCTCCTCTCCAAGTACCACGAGGTTGCAGCAGACCAGCAGTCCGTCTTTGGGTCTCAGTAGATACCACATGTACGTAGGCCAGATTTCGTGAGCACGAAGCAGCTTGGGTCGTGCTTGAAAATCCGATGGGCCCCGGCAAAATACAAGACAGTCGCAGTTCTCTTCTCAGAACCCATTCACTTTGATTGCTCTACCTTGCCCGACTCCGCCACGGAGGGCAGCCACATGTCGCAGTCTAGCGTGGCGACGACGCCGATGCGTGTTTGGCAGAACATGCGTGTGCCGGGCCGACTGTCAGAGAAGAGAGAAGCGAACGTGAGCAAGGCGAAAGGGACCTTCTGCTCGAGGTACCTGCCCAGAGGAAACACCACACGCGCGGAAGAACACCTCCGACCGGGTATCTCTTCTGCCGTTCAGGATTCGCAGCATCTGCGTTCATCCAGGGCAGTGCCGTCACACACTGCCATCCCGTGCTGGCGGGGCGCAAGCCTGCCAGCACACCCGTTACCGCTAACCGACGCCGTCGTCAAACGCCCGACAGGGTGAAAAATCGCAGATCAAATGCATTCGGGAGAAACGACAAGACGACACGTGAAGTACAAGTACAGGCGGTAACAGAATTTCGTAACACAAGCCAACCTCTGCTGCTGATTCTTTGCACCCCTCAATCCTCCGCTGCCAATGGAGACTCGACCGAGTCCCAAGCAACGTCGGCGACCGTTTGGAGGCCCTCCACCTGGAAGGCGGTGATCGCGCATTGGCGAAGTACGAGAGTGAGCCGTGTCCCCAGGACCCTGTGGCGGTGGGAGAGAGATTCCTGGAGGAGGCGGCCAACGGGGTAGGAAGGTCGGTATGCTGGAAAACTGTACGGGGAAGGCGATCGCGAGGACTGACGAGGGTGGTAGGTGTTGAAATCGACTTCGTGGAAGTCGATATGCGTGAGGTTGGGGAAGAGTGCGAATTCCGGGGGGGTGATTACTGTGACGTCAACGTCATCTGGGTCGGGGGCATGAAGGGGCAGGGCGAGGCGAGAGCCATGCAGAGGGTTCTCCCGATGGCGCCTGTGACGGAGATTGCCTCGACGCCGGTGTAGGCTTCAAAGGTGGATTCCCAGTCTTCGACAGTGATGTCCTCCATAACTCTGCGCCAGTTCAAACGCTGGTGCTCTCCGGCCTCCACAACAAGGTGACGTATGTGTGCCTTGGTGTCCGAGCCCGGTACGTAGTCGAGGTCCTCTATTGGGTGCCACCGGGGTTCACGAAACTCATCGTCCGACCCATCGAGGTTGGCGTACACGACGACGGAGATGGACGGCAGATCGGCAGGGAAGGCGGGATGGCCGGCGTCATCGTAGGAGGGAAGATCAGCCCAGAGATTGATTTCCCAAGCTCGATTGAAAGAGATGGAGGCGATTCGCATGCTCACAGGACGGGGTGAAATCCTCTTTTCGATGAACGGAGTCATAGGGGCAAAGTCGTCGGGGTCAGGGTGATCTCCTCCGAGGAGGACATTGCACGCCGCGGGTACGGTGATGTTGTTCAAGACGTGCGCCATGGGCGTGAATGAATCGTCTTCACATGTTAGCGAGTGCAAGCGGGATAATGAGATGGCTGGCACGACAGGAGCCGGGGAGGGGAGGGGAGGGAAGCAGTGAGAGAGGAATAATATCTCGAGGACGGACATCTCGGCAAGAGCGCCGAGCAACTCGATGTACGTATTGGCACTGGGTGGAAGTGCCTCTGCAGGTGAGATATCGTCCCAGGCAACAGGGACGAGGGCCCTATGCGCTCTGTCCGGCCCAAAGGTACGAAGCGAGTTGCTGTAAGAATACGGTCGGTTATTAACGTGTAACTGCGTCAGTCCCCGGAAGAGCTTGCATGACCATGCCGGGTTGACGCAATGCAGGGTGATCATACGCAGTGCCGGCGCCGAACCTTGAAATGTATGAGCAGGGAGGGTACCGAGGCCATGGTGCAAGTATGCCTGAGGGAGCGCGAACACGACTGATTCCAATATGGGCGCCGGGTGGGCCAAGGACGGCCAGAGGTTTTGCGCCGTTCCGACGAAATTTGAGAGGGAGAGCTCACGGATGCGACGCAAGGACTCGGATAGCAGGAAGGCTCTATTCGCGGTGGGGGGGTTCTTGCGAGTAAATGACTCGCAGTAAAAGAGGGGCAGGGACCGCGATCGCATGAGAAAGGCTTCCCTCCAAGGAGTGCTTAGCCTTGCATTGACTCTTGTCCATAGAGAGCCGTCGTGAAGTGCCGTGTCCCGTAAAAGATGGCAAACATGGGTTATGCTCAGCCACGGGGGGACTTTGGTTCGCCGCGGGCGCTCTTTGGCAGCGTGCTCCTCCTCGTTGGCGGCGTGGAAGCGGAGGATGCGCATGCGCAGTTCGGGGGGGATCTGGCCAAGGGGGGAAAGGGCATTCCGACGGGTGCGGGCAGCCGCGAGGCGGAGCATCAGTTGCTCAATTTCCGCATCAATCGCCGCGCGCGCTTGGTCCGTAGCGACCTGGTCAGGGTGCGCCGGGATTCTGCAAGAGGACACGGGTCAGTACTGCACACGCTTACGGATGGCGGATCCCGAGAAGACTTGCATGGTTTCAGTGGAGATCGACTCGGACATGGACGCGAAAGGATGGTATTTGTGACGCACGAGGGAACAGTAAGGGAGGGCAGTGGTCGAGGCGGAGAAAGACGAAGGAGGGAGGACGGGGGCTGTATATATAGCAGGTGACGGGGAACGGTGTGCGGCGCGGCGTCTACATGACAGGACTGACACTTGTGTATACAGATCACTGATAAGAAGCGAACAGATGACTATGAATACCGGAATGGAAGGAGGACGGGCGGAGATTAAAACACGGCATGTCAAGTCAAAGGATGTCACATCCACGCGGCAATAGCATAACCTTAATCGAGCGCATGGGCCGGGATGCTCGTCTGCTCAGCTGAGGGGGATCCCACGGCGGACGAGGAAGATCTCCTCGAGGCCAACGATGAGATCGTCGTCGATGCCACAGCGAATGAGGTGATCGACGAGTTGATGTTGGGTGAGGTTTAGATAGTCCCCGGGATAAGGATGGGGAAAGCCGAGCACATTCCGCGGCCGTGGCGGAGTGACGGCACGTTCGATCCGGGAGAATAGCCCCGGATCAGAAAAAATCTGTTCCAATAGTTCCAGCCAATGTATTTCGAAATTCCCGTCCCCCTCGTCCCCTCGTCGGGCCCCGTCTGTATGGCAAAGAGCCAAGCGCGAACAAGGTGAAGGGTGATGGTGTCATCGAGGCCTGCAACACCGGCCGGTGCGTGGTGTGGATACGCTGTCCAGAGAGCGAGGCAATATGATTCCCGGTCTCGATGGCGGCTTGAGAGGGTGACTGGAGGCATGCTGTGGTGAGCGACATCTGGAGCGGGGTTGAAGATGATAAGGCAAGGAAGCCGTAGAGGAGGGACTGACCGAGATGCTCCGGTTGTCCCTGATGCATGGGATCGACGGTGTGAAAGGCGTCCTGCACGTCGTGCAGCTTGTCGATGACGTCATCCAAAGCTCGTCGAGTCGCGTCGCGCTCTTGGCGAAGACGGTGTCCTTGGCGATAGGCGAGGGAGAGTTCGCGTTCGGTATGGGCAAGTTGTTGGCGCATTTGCTCGAATGAAGGCCGACGAGGGAGAGAAGGCACGGTTGGCATGGGAATCGAGTTGGTTAGGATATGGGAACGAGCAGCAGGCAGATGTTTTCCCGAACAGAGAGAGAAGGGACGCGTTAGCATTTTTATAGCCCTCACGCACCGTTTTCTGAAGGATAGCTTGAGGTCGACGCCTGGAATGGCCATGGGCGGCTTGCGGGAGGAAGGGGGCTTGGGTGCGTTGGACGTCCATCGTACCAAGAGGCAGACGCCCAGACAGGCCAATTGTCTTCAACGTGAAGTGATCTGCATTGGCCTCGAGGACGAACGCGCGAACAGTTGTCACCGACCATGGTCTTCAACGTGAAGTGATGTACACTGGCCTCGGGGGCGAACGCGAGAACAGCGGTCACCTATACGCGGGGAACAAGCGCGGCGGGGAACAACTATCACCTGTGCAGATGCGGCGAATGAGCGTTACGTAGACCACATGAGGCAGATAAGCCCTCCATGGATGACTGGGAGGGAGACATGCCAGGTGTGGGGCGTCGAGTTTACCTGAAAGATCATCGAAATGAGAGCAGAATGAGGCAGTGCGCATCATTGGATCTGCGGGGTAAGGTTTGGCTTGGCAGGTCACGCTGAGCGCCCCACGGAGTTGCAGCGCAGGACTACGAAAACGGTATGCAATTTGTTGCGTCATTACTACAGGACAAAGGGGGGGGGGGGGGGGGGGGGGGGGGTAGTCCGTGACAAGAATTGGCGTTTGAGAAAAAAAATACACCGGCAGGGGGTGAGAGATTCTGCTAGAGAACCCAACGACCCATCAACCCACATTCCCATCCAGGGTTTGTTCCATGCGTCAAGATAACCCTGGAGACGCACCAGTTCGGCGCGCTGTTGCTCGCACGCCCGCTTGAGTTCCTCGTGCTCCTCCTGCAGAGCTTCCAGGGCCATGTCCTGACCGCCAACTCCTGTTCATGTGCCTGCACCCTCGCCTTCAGCCTGCTCACCTGGTACATCTCTGGCGTCCGTTTCTGCCGCGTCGGGCTGCCAGGAGATGACGATCCACCGAGCCCACCCTTTCCAAAAGGGTGCTTGTAGCCGGTGGCCTCCCGAAGGTGACATCCTGTGCACCATGCAAAATAACAGAGCTGCTCTTGTCAGCGCCGGTGGCGACCCAGGGTCGCAATCCCCTGCACCGGCAGGGGACAGGGCTGCTCAGTGCCGATCGCCCGCACAGGCGGCACCCTGTTCCTCGCGCATCCCGACAGGGCTGCTCGGCCCCGCCGTGCCACCAGAGGACGGATCTCCCGTCTGCCGACTCCGGCCACCTTCCTGCTTTCTTCCGCTGTTGGGGCTCGCCGGACGCTTCATCGACGCAACCCCACTGGCCCGAACTCTCCACACCTGCCCCGGTACTGCTCCCACTCTGCCCTCCAGCCATGGCTGCAGAGGTCGCGTTCCCTGTTCGTGCAAGAAACATAATATCGTCAGCTCGGCCAGCACAGTGCGAACGTGCCCTTACCCTCCAGCCGCTGGTTCCGCTCTTCGCCTGGGCCTCTTCAAAGGCCTTCAAGCGGCCACGTATTCGGAGTCGTGGCATGAGATGCCCGCGCATTCGGATGGTCTCATCCAACCCTGTGCAAGCTGTCGTCGGCAACTGTCCTCCAAGGATTGGAGACACCACGTCACTCCTCCTGAATGAGGCCGCGAGACAATTGTACGGTACACGGATGCTCCACGAGGCATGAGCAGATCCTCCTGAATTAGGCCTCGAGACAACGGTACGGACACCGAGCAGCATCCACGACGCATCCGCAGCCTGCCAATCAAGGTCAATCAAGGCCGCGTGCACCCGCTGGGTGCGTGAGTGCGACGCATTTGCGTAGATTGAACGCCACAGCTTCGAGACATTTTACAACCCACAGGCATCGAGACATTGTACAACGCCACAGACGTCGAGACAGTTGTACAACGCCACAGCATCGAGACAGTTGTACAACGCCACAGGCATCGAGACAGTTTACAACGCGACAGCGTCGAGACAGTTGTACAACGCCACAGGCGTCGAGACAGTTGTACAACGCCACAGGTCGAGACAGTTGTACGGGACACCGAGCCGTGTCGACGATACATCCGCAGCTCGTCGTGGAATAGGGATCGAGGGATCGAGACAATGTACGTACACCGAGCAGCATCCACGACACATCTGCAGCCTGCGAATCAAGCTCGATCAAGGCGACGTGCACCGCTGGCTACGTGAGTGCCGCATATTTGCGCGTAGAATGAACGCTACGGCGATCTTCTGCCAACGTTCCGTACATGTTACCAACAGATCGCGCTGCTGTGTCCCCGATCGTCAACCGCCAAGGACAGTGCATGGCCCGGCTCGGACGGTGAGGCACGCCCGTGACCGTGCGGTCTTGAGCCATCACCGGCATTTTCAGATTCCTTTGTCTTTCTTTCAAGTTCCTTGCAACGGTCAAGTGTGTTGGCGAACCTTCCGCACAGAGAATCCAATGTATAAATACTGCAAACGACTCGAGATGTCGCGAACGAAAAGCAAAACAAGGAAAGCGAAGCAGCAGGCAGCACCGGTCGAACACGCCCGGCATTCATACCGGACGAGCTTGACTTGTCCTGCGCGTTGCACATTCAGCCCACCTGTCGATACGAACAAAAGGTACACTTGCCTCTCATGCCGGAAAGATCAGAGCTTGAGCAGCAGATTCCATCGGCTGGCCAAGGACCTCAGTCCTGTCTCGCTTTGCCGCACATCTGTCGCGTTGCAGCGTGTGGTATGCAATTTTGTTGTGCACTGAGCTGATCTCGATGGCGATGTCGTGCACTGCCAAACTCTAATAAATTGCAGCGTTGTGAGACTACCTAACTAACGCCGTCCACGAACATGTGAAGACATGTGCGTGGTGTAGAAGGATAAACAAAGCTGCCTAAACTAATGCCGTAACAGACGATATGGGAAAGGAAGAGGCGCGGCTAGGTCCTTCGTGTTCAAAGTCGCGCATTCCTCGTGTGAGATTCCGAGATCGCGGCGGCGGATACCTCGGATCAAGACACCGGGTGGGAGGGTGGATGTCAGAAAAACGGGAGTGCTGGACGAGACGAAGAGATTGACGCCGATACGGGCGTCGCAATCTCTACTCGACTCGTTTAGTCAGCACTCCCTGAGCTTTTCTCGCGAGCTCGTCATATGCTCAGTCCGACGCAGCACAAAAAAAAAACGCGCCGGCGCCCAAAGCCCCCAACCTGCTTGCTGGAGCCATTGCCTGCCCTAAAAGGGCAGGCAATGTCCTCTGGGCCTTTGCGTTGACTCATCGGAGCTCCAGCTCACAGATTCAGGGTGTGGGGGCAGCGTATGTGTACGCATCCACAAGACGAAAGTCCACCCTGCAGCGGCGTCCCCACTCTGTCTCGCAGCCTCCAGCGCACATGACACAGGTCCTTGCCGCCGGCACTACCAACCTGGAAGGCTTACCTAGGAAACGTAAGGCTGCCGTCGGTTAAAGTGACCTCCAGCACACGTCAACGAGGCGGAGGTTCCACCCTGCAGTGGGCGTTCCACTCCGTCGCGTAGCCCCCAGCACCCAATAGACACGGCATCGTCGTGCACGTCGCCGTCGGCGTCAACAGCCTCCAGCGCACGCAGAAGAGACGCGACGTGGCCGTCGACCCAACGAGCCTCCAGCACACATCAACGAGGCGGAGGTTCCACCCAGCAGCGGGCGTTCCACTCCGTCTCGTAGCCCCCAGTACCCAACACACATGGCATCGCCTGCACGTCGCCGTCGGCGTCAACAGCCTCCAGCGCACGCAGAAGAGATATGACGTGGCCGTCGACCCAACGAGCCTCCAGCGCACGTCAACGAGGCGGAGGTTCCACCCTGCAGCGGGCGTTCCACTCCGTCGCGTAGCCCCCAGTACCCAACACACATGGCATCGCCTGCACGTCGCCGTCGGCGTCAACAGCCTCCAGCGCACGCAGAAGAGATATGACGTGGCCGTCGACCCAACGAGCCTCCAGCGCACGTCAACGAGGCGGAGGTTCCACCCTGCAGCGGGCGTTCCACTCCGTCGCGTAGCCCCCAGCACCCAACACACATGGCATCGCCTGCACGTTGCCGTCGGCGTCAACAGCCTCCAGCGCACGCAGAAGAGATGTGACGTGGCCGTCGACCGAAGGGGCCTCCGGCACACGTCAACGAGGCGGAGGTTCCACCCTGCAGCGGGCGTGGCACTCCGTCTCGTGTCCCCCTGCACCCCGCCACGGCCCTGCGCCCTAACGGCGGCCAGCACATGGCATGACGCAAAGATGGTGGAGGGTAAGAAGGAAGGGGACACGCGGCCAGTTGGCCGTTTTGGGTGCCCTGGCAACCGATCGATCAGTGGCTATGTGACTTTAACCTAATATGGCAACTGTCAACCGATCAGTGGCCAATACCGATCGGATGTCGGTCCGCAGTCATTGTGCTATGTTTAGAACGCGCTGGGACACGCTGTTAGTCAGAAGCCCTAACCCTGGCTAACCCTAGCCTGAGCTCACCCGAGATGCCCGGCGACCGTCTCCGGGCGTCGTCCGCGGCGCAAGTCGCGCGATACTCCCTCTGCCACCGCGATTTTTGGCAGGGACGTGGACCCGATGCGTAGCTACGTGTTGGCGAAAACTGGGATTTTTCGGGCGAAGGTGAGGGCGCGAAAACCCGTCCGAGTGGCCATTTTTGCCGAACCCGACCCGTTTACCTAAGTTCGCGCCCGCATCACGTCGAGAACCGCGCTCGGCACGCTGCCGAGCGTGTCCCAGCGAAAAAACAGCACCTTAGGCGAATGCGAAACCAATCCAGACCTTCGACCAACGCCTGCACTAGGAGCATTGTAGTCTCCCACAGGCAGACCTTGAAGAAGAGAGATGATGAGTCGATCGAGCATTGATGGATTGTAGCCTGGCTGTTTCTATCACTGACACAGGCTTTGACAACATAACAGCCAGGCCAAAACTAGTTCATGCCCCAGGTGCTGTCCGCTGGGGCTCGTGGATGCTGCCAAAGACTGCAAATTCCGCACGAAGACAAATTCCGCACGAATGGAGCTGCGGCGTGTGGCGCTGCTGCGGTAGTTTTTTTTAATATATCACGGCAGATCAAGGAGGAACAGGCGACATTGCATTGCTCATGACGAATGACTACTACTACTACTGTCCAAGATCGAGTGCGGCTGACAGATGACTATACAATGAACTAATATGCGGGTCCGACACCGGCGTTGTTGACCGCCCGCTCCAACTCTGCATCCGCGGCTGTCAAAAAACTGTCATCCACAGGCGGGGGCATCTCCCCGGCCCGCAGAGCAGCGACGGCGGCGGCGTGCGCGGCATATCGCCGGCTCTGGCACCACAGCGGCCAGATCAGCTGGCCCCGCGACGTGGCCTTCCACGCCTCCACCGCCTGCTGGGCCCAATGCGTCGGGTCTTCAGGCACCGGCTGAGGGATGACAAAGAACAGGTCTTGGTGCCGCATGACCCACGAAGGCGGGGCAAGATACAGACCGGGCACCCGGAACAGGCATGCCTTGCAGTCAGGCCGCAGGGTCGCGTGGGTGGCCTTGTCTGCCTTGCGCGCAGTCCACCGCACCGTGGGCGTCGACGCTCCGCAGAAGGGGCAGTTGATGTGGAGGCCCCACGGCCGCGTGCTCGGCAGGGACAGCAACATGGCGGCCCCGTCGACCAGTCCGGTCCTCCCACGGCAAACGACGCGCACCGAAAGGGGCCCGAACGCCACGAGCTGGCAGAACTCGGAAAAAACTTGCGCGCGCCAGTTGACAGGGGACGTCCTCGACGTAAAGTGCGTCACGATGCCCTGGAGCCGCGGAACAACATGCTCGGGGACGACAGACCCGGACCCAAAGCTGACGACCGTGTCGAAGACGTTTCTGCAGAAAAAAGAAAGGGTCAACAGGCACACGTTGACTAGAGCAAACGAGGAGGAAACAGACTGTTCGACGAGATCGATCTCCGTGGCCACAAATGCAGGGCTGTCCAGAGGATGCCCGCTCGGAAGAACGATCAGCAGCTTGTGGTGATAGGCCCCCCTCTGCAAATGGGTGAACATGTCGGTCTCCATGAACCGAGCGAAAACCTGCGGAGGGCCCGTGAGCGGTCAGACGCAGAAGGACACGTAAGCCAGAGTTGCCTCACCACCTCCGCCGGGACCTGCTCGTCTTTCATCGAGACCTGCCCGGACGCCCCACTTTCCGCCGAGAAGGTCACGCACACGCGCGGCAGGGCGACCTGCTTTTCGTACCAATGACGGACCTGGTGCCAACACTTTTCGACCCCGCTGAAGTTTCCTTGGACCGTGTTGACTGTGTGGTCCAGAACGTAGATCTGCCGGATATGCGATGAGCACAGAACATCACACATACAAGGAAGGCCATCACTTACTTCCTTGAGCTCCTGACCGGCGGCGACTTGGACAAAGTGACGTTCGATCATGTCAGAGAGGTGGCACGCATGCCGGTCTTGCCCGTGGAAGGAGAGGACGGCACACGGCGCGCGCGAGGGTTCGTACTGAACACGCCACGGCGACCCGGTGGTCACGTACTGTGGCAGACGGGCGTGGTCAGCACGACCAGGCAGGAAAGGGATAAGGACACGATTCTTACGGGCGGCATCTGCCGCTTTTCATAGAAGCACACGGGGCACACGAAGGGCGGGGGATTGGTTTCGTTTAAAAAGGGACCGGTGCAGCAAGCCCCGGCTTCGTCTGAGAAACAGAACGGCCGGGAACACTTCGTGCAAGAACGAAGCGGGGCGCAATCGCCACAAGAAACGCAACGCTGTGAAAGGCCGTGACGTCAGCATCGCGTTCAGGGAAAGGGCACGGATACTCGCCAGGCCGTCCCCGTCGTCTCCGCCGTTCACCGGCGCCATCTGGATCGTGGCATGGCTGGCCGACGAACCTGAAGCCAAAGTCGGCCCCAGCGGAGCCACGAGGCCGCCATCTGCGGCCCAGTCGATGCTGACGGCGGCCGCTTGTGCCGATCGCTTGGACTTCTTCCCCTTCTTGGGGGCAGCAGGGCGGCGGGCTGTGCGAGGGCGAAGGGCCATGGATGCAAGACGAGGGCGAAGATGAGTGTGGCGACGCGGAAGGGCGGGGACGAGGGACGAGGGACAGAGGAGAGGAGGAAAGAGGAGGGAGCGGTGAAGTGAATGGTGGTAGGCAACGCATAGGGATTTAAACTCCGAAACCGTCCGCGCCACTTCAGGCGTTTTGCTTGTGCGAGTGGTAGGGACATGCAGAGGCTCCCAGGAGGCTTCAAATATTAGTACACCTACATGGTAAATCATGTTAAATCGTCTTTAGGAAAATGGCGGCAAGGATTTTTGAAAATACGCTCTCCGTGCCCTCAACACGTCCGATTCTGACCTTGTTCCATACCTTCCGCAGACTGAGGATTAAAAAAATCCGCCACCATTTCATGGCGCTCGATTTTACATTTTTTACGGTGGTTCACCCACAGCTGTACCAGCATTGGCTGATTTTATCTACTGTCCTTTGTACCGCAGGCCAACGGAGCGCGGGCCGTTCGGCAAAAGCCAAAACACGCCTTATGTAATACGCGTCAGACGCGTCTGCCGGAAGGAACGCGTCGCGTTAATGCATCGTACACCTCCGCTTCCAGCTTTTACACGATCCATGACCCCTTCAAAACACCCCAATTACTATGATTATACTTCTCCTGATATGTGATCTTTTCAGCGACACCTTTCTAACGTTGTTTGCCTCTCAAAGCTCTTTTTAAATGGGAAAGAGGCCTAACCCTTCAGCGGGCTTGGTCACAGTCTCATAGGTGCTTGGTCCTTTTAGAATTGCTGGGGATCTATGATACGAACATAAGATATAATATCCATGAGGTGAAACTGTCTATGGGTCAAATTATTCCGGAAGGGAGGGCTCTTCAGCTTATCGTGAGGAAGGATAGCTTTACAGTACGATATCTTTGATTACATCTTGAATCATGCTCTCAGACTCCGCACATTGAAACTCGTGGTACGCATCAAGCTGCACTATTATTTGGGGAATTTAACGGATTTGTTTGGCATCTAGACAAACTCGTCTTTCTCTGCGACCACTTTCCGCGCCCGTTCTCCAGCCAGATCCATCATGTGACCCGGACGGTTTTCGAACCGCGGTTGCCGACCACCAAAGTGAAGACGTTGAAGAATTGGCGCGGAGTTTGCCGAAGCGTGGGAAAGGACGGTGTCCTCTCCAGGCCTATCCAGGCAGGGAAGGGCGACACGGCTTCAAGTCACCAGTCTACCGCCAAGTCACGCGAAAGACAATGCCGCAAGACGAGTCCATGTCGCAAGACGAGTCCATGTCGCAAGCCGGTAGTGAGGACACGGGCCCCTGGGCTGCGCAAAGTGATATCGACCAAGTCCAGAATTGGTTCCCGGCAACCAATTGGAACAAAGCGGCACCTCGGCTGCAGTACCTCTACCGGTTCAGAAGCCAGGGCATCCGTTTCACAGGCACTGAGATTACGGTGTACAGTACTCGATTCTCGGTGAGAAGGGACGAGGGAGTCATCCGCATGCACAACGTGGCAGACACGTTTGTCGGCCGATTTCCGGGGGTGTACTTTCATATCGTTCGTTTGTTGTTGAAGATCATCAACGAGTGTGCCGCAGCCCGAGTTGCCTTGGAGGACGAAGCGGAGGAGGGCAGCATCGAGGAGGATGTCGCCGGCGGATATCTCGCGACTGCCGACGCCCATTTCTTTTTCCACCAAGCCGTCCTCACCAACGCGGCCAAGGAGGCGGCCCAGGAGGACAAGATGAGGCTGACGATTCTGGACACGTGGGCCCTGCTCCAGTATCACAGCGATGATGGTCTGGTCAATGAGGCTGAATGGCCCACCGAGGACGACCTTGAGGCGTACGGTGATCCGTTGAACTTTGGTACGTGGTCCAAGACACACTGCGTTCGCAGACATGACTTGTTCTGATGCATACAACAGGCGACCTGGAAAATCCGTACAACTGGGCAAGATGGGTCGGATACGAGCGGAAGAAGAAGGACGGCAGCTTCAAGACCCGAGTATCGATCTTTACGTCGGCCCCATGGAAGAGCGGCAACTGGGTGGTGGCGCAAAAGCTCGCCACAAACATGCAGAGGGTGGGTTTGGCCATCGGCCCAGCAGATGTGGGCCCCAACCCTCTGGAGTATCGCCGTTGGTCGTCGTTCGTGCGGGGGGTGATCGATGACGCCAAAAAGGCAGGAGGGGAGGTGAGGGAGGTGAGTTGCGGTGTTTCGCATTGAGATTGGGAACGACTCTGACAAGGACGCGACGGCGGCCTGTATAGCTGATCGAGGTGCGCTTTGGGCATTGACTTTTCATGTTCGCACCCATGCTGACGGCAAGCTGCAGGAAGGACAACGCACAGGAGGAAGGAAAAGCGTGGTCATTCAGCTCGACGAGTCCAGCGGCGACGAAGATGCAGACGGCGGGTCTCCAGCAGCGGAGTCGGGGAGGGCATCGGAGGAAGAGCCAGGTGCCGGGCACGAAGACGTAAGTGCCGCCCATGTTCTTTTGTTCCTCTATGCATGTCCACGGTGAATCGCAGCCTGGGGCAGCGGAAGAAGAAATGCCGGGAGATGAGCAGGACAGCGTTGGAGCGGAAGAGGCTGTCCGTCAAATGAACGAGGTAAAGGCAAAGCATAAGAATGGGACCGGATGATGAAAGCTAACGATTCGCAGCAGGACGAGCCCCCGCCCATCGAGGTGCTCGCGCGCAACGACGACGGCCACAGCACGGAGGAGTCCCCCCGCGGCGAGGACGGCCCCCGCAGGGAGGAGGCTCCCCGTGAGGACGACCGCCCTCGGACAGAGGACCCCCCGCCACCGACCGCCCCCACGGCAAAGACCGCCCCCGCATCGACGAGCACGCCCCCGGCGACGGCCCCTTCCCGCAACAATGAGCCTCGCCCCGGCGACGAGGCCCCTGCCAACAGCGAGCCACCCACACCGGACCGCGCCCACTGAGCACGTCCGCGGCGACGGCCCTCTCCCGCAACAACGAGCCCCGCGGCGCGAGGCCGACAAGCCCGCTCGCGCCGACGAGCCGGCCCATCGCGACCAGCCACGCGCGCCACCGACCGCCCCCACACGGACAAGCACGCCCGCGGCGACGGCCCCCTCCCCAACAACGAGCGCCGGCGCGCCGCTGAGACTGACGAGCCCCGTCGCGCCGACGAGCCCCAGGACGCCGACGAGCGCGGTCGCGCCGACAAGCCCCCGCACGCCCACGAGCCCCTCCGCACCGACGGGGGCCCCCGCACCGACGAGCTTCTCCGCGCCGCCGAGCCCTCCGCGCCGACCAGTCCCCCTCCGCGCCGACCAGTCCCCTCCGCGCCGACCAGTCCTCCCTCCGCAACGATGCCCCGCCCGGCACCCTCGATCCCCGCACCGTCATTCTCCCAATCCACAACCCCGAAGCTGTGGAGCACGAGCCCACCAGCACTCGCGAGGAGGAGGTCATTGAGAACGAGGTCGTCGGGCGCATGTTGGGCGTAGATCGACAGCGGACCAGCGCGGACGCTGGAGAGGGATCGAGCGAGGGCCAAAGGGGCGGTGCCGGAGTCAAAAGAGTGAGAAGTAAGGCAGAACAGAATCGGACGAGGAGAGAGAACAAGAAGAAGAAGAGGGACGAGGGCAGATTGGCCGGCAGCAGCGCGGACGCAGTGAGTGCTTGTCTTTCAATGATTAAAGCCTGTGTTGCACCACGGGCGGCTGAGGGAAATGCACACAGGGGTCCAGATAAAGCCCGAGCCCAAGGCGTCAGTCAGCGTCAGGCAAGTGTTCTTGCCTTCACGACATCCCTGGCTGAACGGAAGGAACAACAGGACAAGGCGCATTCCGCAGGGTTCTGAGTTGTTTCCCCCGTTTCTGTCGCTCACCGCTTTGTCTTTCTCAACTGGGGTCATTTTTACGTCGCCGTATCTCAGATCGTCTATCATGTACGCTGTCCATGAACACTATCACAACATTGGATGTCGAATTTGCTTTTTTTGAGGGATGTATAGCCGCGCAAAAAGGTAATATGCATATGCATGGGGTCGAACGGGCAGAGGGGGCAGCGCGGGTTGTTCACCAAACAGAAGGACAAGAAGATTTATTGCAGCAGGGACGGAAAATAACAAAATACACAATCAAGACCTTGTGCGGGCTCACATCTCATCGATGCGCGGCAAGCTGCTTGTCGGAGGCCTCCAGGTTCCCGACGGGGGAGGGGGCGCCTTCTTTCGCGGCTTGCACTGCGCAATGTGAGCGACATAGGCGTTCTGGCACACAACGGCCAGATCAGCTTGCCCCGCGGAGATTCTTCCAAACCTCCAGGCCGCTTGGCATTCGGTCGGATCTTCAGGCAGCGGCTGAGGGATGACGAAGAAGAGGTCTTTGTGCTGACGACCCACGACGGAAGGGGAAGGAACATGCCCGGCAACTTGAAGTGGCACGCGGTGCAGTCGGGCGCAAGAACGCATGTGTGTGCTTGTCATTCTTGCGTGCAACCCAGCGCAGCATCGGGGTCGATGCGCCACAGAATGGGCAGTGGATGTCGAGGCCCCAGGGGCGTCTGCGGGATCGACTGCGCATGGCAGCAGCGTCAATCCCTGGGCCCCGGAAATGACATGAACCCAGTGGTACCCAGTTCGGCGCCCAGGCTGAATTCATCGAAGACTTCTGCTGCCACACCAGGCCGCATTTCCGTTGCGAAACGGACAATGAGGTTGAGCAAGCGGGAGCAGAGGACCTCCTGCAGAAGAAAGCGTTGCCAAAGCCAACGACCGTATCAAATAGGCCGCTGAAAGGATCTGAGCATGCACAAACACGAGGATGAGCCGGAATACTGACCTGGAGACTTGCGATCGGATGGACAACATGGAACTTGGATTGTCGAAGGCAGGCCGCACGATACGATCAAACAGCTTGCGGAAGAAGGGTGTTGTGCGCAGGGCACGAACCATGTCGTCGCCCAAGCATCGTGCGACCACCTGCAAAATGGGCATGAATAAATACAGCAAGAATAAAAAGAAACAAAAAGAAACAAAAGAAACACAAAAAAGACTGACCTGCTCTGCAGAGAAAAACTGATTGGAGAGCTCCAAGTGCCGCTGGTCGCACTGTGCGTGGCAACAATCACGCATAGACGCACAGGCTTTGTCTGCTGGTCCATCCAACCTTCAACTGCTGCCAGCGCAGTGACAAGGACGGGTTCAATTCGGCAAGCGTGAGCTTCACATTGATGAGATGGTACTGTAACGGATATTAATGAGCGTTCTTGCAAGACCATACAGATCGTTAGGACTGGGTTTCACCTCATTGGGAGAACCGTTGCCGCCAGCATATTCAAAATGTTGCTTCACCATGCGGGATAAGTGGGCCGAGCCGCTTCCGCCTTGTAGAAGGCAATGATCGCACAAGGGCTTGCGCCACAGGAAAGTGGGCATTCCAGATGGCCCCCGGAACAGGATACTAAACGAAAAGGCATGATTCAAGATCGGGCGGGACAAAGGAGCGCAGCGGGATCTTACCGGCGGCTGCTTACGCCGTCGGGCATAGCAAACAGGGCATACAAAGCGCTCGTATCCATCGGGGAAAGGCCCGACGCAACGCGCGCCAGAGGCGGAGTGAGCACAAAAGTCCAAATTGCAAGTGGTGCACCGCATAAGGTGACGTCGGGTGCGATCGCGACAGCCGGCGCAGCACTGGCCAGAAAACAGAGAAACGATGAGAGAGACGTCCAGCGGCAAAAGGGACAGAAACAACCCTATCGTCCGAGGAGGACCGTCGGCATGGCAGACGGGGATGGGGCATGCGATCGAATAGATCTGGCCGCGGCAGCACGGGAAGGCTGGGAACGGCTAGGGACAGAGAGAGTGGCAGAGGGCAGGAAAGAGCGATCGGAGTTCATGGTTACAAGGCAGAGTGGGTGCACGTAAGCGGCCGCAGCAAGGCAGGGCACGATCCTTATCGCGGGGATCCAGGCAGAACATGAAAGTGGAAATGGAAAAGCAGATCACGAGATTCACACTTCGGCGCACAGCATGCCGGAGTGGCTGTGTACGCCCAGGGAGTTTGCCAAATCCGGCCATTCTTCAAACATGCAGCCACGGAATCACATTAACTGCACATCACAAACGTCGTAATTGTCATGAAGCACACCCGTGTATGTGCCGATAGATGTCCGGTGTGCTTGCTCGCGCTGACGAGTGCGAAGGGACCGACCAACGTCGTTCGCGCTGGTGCGTGCGCCAAGTGTGAGGTAGTATCAGCTGACACTACGTCACGCCGTACTACGTCACGCCGTGCAACACGAGGAGCGTGAGGCGCACTCATCCGGGTTTGCACTGTGCCAGAGCATGCACCGCATGGCCGCAAGCCAGAATGGAATGCTGTACTGCGACAAGCGTGGTGCACAGTCCAGAGTGGGACGCCGTCCATGGCCCCCAAGCACCCCAGTTGCATTGGGTCAGCTTTCGTCTTCTGGCAGCCCGGCGCGGGAGTGGCGACGCTAGAGATGGTACCAGGTGAACCGGCTGATGGCGAAGGTCGAGCAACTGGAACGGCATG
Source organism: Hericium coralloides (assembly GCA_003675405.1). Classification (NCBI taxonomy): domain Eukaryota; kingdom Fungi; phylum Basidiomycota; class Agaricomycetes; order Russulales; family Hericiaceae; genus Hericium; species Hericium coralloides. The sequence continues at coordinate 1,068 of QUOP01000218.1, read as the reverse complement.
TTGGCGGAGAAGGACATGGCGCTGAAGCTCTCCAGGAGGAACATCAGGAACTCAAGCGCTGCATGAGCAACAGAGCCAGAAACTGGCGCGTGCCCAGAAGCTCTCGATGCATGGAGGAAAGCTGTGGATGGAAATGTTGACTGATTGGTTGGGTTTTCTGTCACCCACAAATGTCGTCACCTGACCCCCCCCCCCCCCCCCCCCCCTCCTCTCTCCGCACGCACACACCAGCCGCCTCTGTAGTATTTGGTTTTCGGGAGGTTTTTTTCTTTTCTTTTCTTTTCTTTTTTTCAAAAAACCTTCAAACACTAATTCTTGTCATGGACTACCGTCCCTTGTCCTGTACTAATGAAACAACAAATCGCATACCGTTTTCATAGCGCCACGGCATGATGCCTTTGCCGAAACCACAGGCACTTGCAGCGCCACTTAAATGAGGGTTGAGGGGACACAGTCCTCTGCAAGTCAACTGCCGCCATGTGCTTCAAACTGTGGGTCTTGTGGCATCTACTCTCGAACCACTAACGTTCCAGCATAGAGGTGCGCGCCCTGCTCAGATCAACGTTGACTGGCAGCAAAGTAATTGAGGCATGCTATCACTAGGCAACGTCCGAGAACAGATTGACAGGCCAGCGGGGATCGCCGATACAACCACTCCTCCCCGCCGTAAGAGGTCGAGAAGAGGGTGGGAATCGTGTCGCGGTTTCTCTGAGACAGGTGGCCCAGTGGTTCTTGAAAGGAGAAGGATGGCGAGCAGTGATGGGACACACACCCTTGTTTCAGGCGCCGCGCTCAAGATATAAGGCATGCCCATGGGCAGCACTACAGGGACCCTGCGAAGGCATGCTGTTTGATCGAATACGGCGCGCCGTCTCTCCGTGCCCTGCAATTCAGCCCAGCACGCGCATGTCTGCCAAACACGCATCGACGTCGTCGCCACGCTAGACTGCGAGCTGCGCGACACGCCGCTGCCCTCCGTGGCGGGGTCGAGCGAGGTAGAGGAATGAAAAGAATATCACGGCAGAGTGGATGGTTTCGACCGTCTTCTATTTGCGCCGCCCATCGGGT
>QUOP01000217.1:0-84565 GCA_003675405.1 Hericium coralloides | reverse complement strand
GCGCGGCGCGAGGAGGTGTCCGGCGCGGGGCGTGTGGCGGTGGCGCGGGTGGAGGGAGGCGAGGCGCGGGCGCGGTGGAGGAGGCGCGGGGTGGAGGGAGGGCGGCGCAGGCGCGCTGGCAGCGGCGCGGGCGTGGTGGAGACGGCGCGGGCGCGGTGGAGGAGGCGCGGGTGGAGGGAGGCGGCGCAGGCTGCTGGAGACGGCGCGGGGCGGAGGGAGGCGGCGCAGGCGTGCTGGAGACGGCGCGGGCACGGTGGAAGCGGCGCGGGCACGGTGAAGGCGGCGTGGGGGCGCAGGAGTCCGCGCGGGGGCGCTGGAGGCGGCGCGGGGGCGAGGGAGTCCGCGCGGGTGCATTGGAGGCGGCGCGGAAGCGAGCGAGGCGACGGGCGTGTGCGCAAGGGCCTGCGGAGTACAAAACGAGAGTATCGCTCGTGGTGTTGAGCGATACTCTCTCGATTAGTACAATAAAGATCATCAGAAACATCGGTACTCACCTTTATTCCTAGCCCAACACAAGCCGATAAAGATTGTGAGAGACGTACGGTGGGGGTTCCACCGTGAGGAAGGGGGTTGGAATGGGTGGAAGAAAGACGACGTGGCATGCAAAGTCAAGTCGCGCGCAAGTCGAGCACACGGAGCCGCGCGGCCCGATTCATTTGAATGACCATATATGGTCATTCAAATGAATCAGTGCGCACCGGGCCGTGCCTGCGCATTCGACTTGCACCGACTCCTCTGCGTCTGCGCCGTCTCCCCCGTGTCCGCGCCGCCCTCGTGCAGACCTCGCGCCCGCCGCTACCATCTCCCGCACGCGCCTGCCGCCTCCCTCGCCCCTGCGCCGCCTCCAGCGCGCCCGCGCCGCCTCCCTCGCCCCCACGCGCCCTCCCTCGCCCCCACGCGCCCTCCCTCGCCGTCGCGCCGCCTCCAATGCACCCGCGCCGCCCCAATGCACCCGCGCCGCCTCCCTCGCCCCTGCGCCGCCTCCAGCGCGCCGCACCGCCTCCAGCGCGCCCGCCGCGCCTCCAGCGCGCCCCGCCGCCTCCCTCGCCCCCACGCGCCCTCCCTCGCCCTCCCTCACCCTCGCGCCGCCTCCAATGCACCCGCGCCGCCTCCCTCGCCCCTGCGCCGCCTCCAGCGCGCCCGCACCGCCTCCCTCGCCCTCGCGCCGCCTCCAATGCGCCCGCGCCGCCTCCCTCGCCCCCACGCGCCCTCCCTCGCCCTCGCGCCGCCTCCAATGAGCCCGCGCCGCTCCAATGCGCCCGCGCCGCCTCCAACGCGCCCGTGCGGCCTCCAACGCGCCCGTGCGGCCTCCCTCGCCCCCACGCGCCCTCCCTCGCTCTCGCGCCGCCTCCAATGCGCCCACGCTGCCTCCAATGCGCCCGTGCGGCCTCCCTCGCCCCCGTGTGGCCTCCCTTGCCCCCGTGCGGCCTCGAGCGCGCCCACGCCGACTCCGTCGCGCCCGCGCCAGGTCGAGCGCCCCCGCGCCGCCTTCCCCGTGTCTGCGCCGGCTCGTGCACGTCGGCGACGGCTCGTGTACGGCGGGGCCATCTCGTGCACGGCTCGTGCACATCGGCGATGGCTCGTGCACGGCGGGGCCGTCTTGTGCATGCCCGCGCCGTCTTGTGCATGCCCGCACCGTCTCGTGCATGCCGCGCCGCATCGCGTACGCCGGCGCCGTCTCTCGCGTGCCCCTGCCATCTCCTGCGCGCCGGCGACAGCTCGTGTACATCGGGGCTGTCCCGCGCGCCCCCGCGCCGGCTCGTGCACGGCGGCGACGTCTCGCGCCCGTGCCGCGCATGGAGCGTGCACCAGCCGCCTTCTGCGCGCCCCCGTGCTGTCTGCCTCGTGCCACGGCTTGTGTAAGTCGGGGCTGTCTCCCATGCGCCCTGCCGCCTCCTGCGCGCCCCCACGCCGTGTGCAGCGCCCCCACGCCGGCTCGTGCACGGCGGCGATGTCTCGTGCACTTTGGGGCGTGCACAATGCCCATGTCCTCATATGTTTATTTAGTTTGTAATATGCTTTCCAAGCCCAATCAATATATATTGTGAATGTTTACAAGTGAGAGCAATGACTGTTGCTTTGGAGTGTGCTTATGAGGGTGCAGGATGGTCAAGTCCAGTGTTTTTCATTTCATGATCTACATGTGCTACAGGAACTACTGTAGCCATGATTCTGGGTTTGTAATATCTCTGAGTCAATGGATATCGAACCGGTCATCTACCAGTAGCTAAGGCTCGGCTATGGTGGTCAAGGCGTGGCTTCGTTAGTGCTATCCTGGCTATCACCCAAGGAACCGTTTTTCCTGATGTATCTGAACAGTACCTGACTTGTGTCTGCCTTTTATCTGGATTCTAAACAGTTCCTGACTTGTGTCTGAAATCTGGATAATGCCTGACTTGTGTCTGACTTTTGTCTGAGGAGGAAAAAAGTCAGACACAGAAAAAAAAGTCAGACAGATCAGTAAGTCAGACACTTTTTAGGTGACATCAGGCCAAAACCAGGGGAGTCAGTAAAGTGAAGAGTTTCCTGATGTCGAGTGGGCAATTTATATTCTTCTTCTCCGTGCGTAGCTGACCACCGTGTATGTCAGGTACCAAGGGTCGAGTCGTTTAGCAACGAGGCGCAGTTGCATGGCCCCATCATCCTCGAGCTCAAGGAAAAGTGGGCCTGCCAACAGCATGCAGGCGAACATGGAGAACCTGGATATTGCTACATTACGGCAAATGCAGAGCATGTCGGGTTGAACATGCGCAAGCTCAAGTTCTGGGCTGCCGCAATTGTAGGTTTTCACAATTTGCTGACAATTTATTGACTCTCTGATTTCATGACCTACAGGCCGCGCATGATGCTACGAAGCACGACCCTCCAAACTCGTTGGAGTTCGATGGCGTGCGCGACGGTCGTTCTTCACTGGCACGATCTCGTGGACGGTGCGGGCCTGGTACAGCATCCACTTCAGGAGGCGTGCAGTCAAACGACACGTCTCAACTACTGATGGCCGCCATTCTCAGCAACCTTAACACAAACGGCAAGCGCACCCGATCCCCGTCACCTCAGCCACCTCGCACTCCAACTCGGCCACGGACCTCGGCAGTACCACCGTCACCTCTTCCGAAGAAGGGCTCCGAACTACGGGCCTGTCTAGAGGACTTCAGTGACCTCAAAGGTATTGATCTCACAGGATGTGCGGATGCATTTGCGAGTGTCGACTTCGCACCTGATGTCATACCTGATGCTCCGATCGCGCGTCTGTGTGAACTGACTGGTGCTTCAGAGGGACGCATTGTGAAGTTGCAGGTGTTCTGTAGGGCTTGGTCCGCTCGTTTGGAGGAGAAGCGGGGGTTTTTTTCTGAGAAACGTCGTCGTTTTGACTGATTCCAATAGATTACATATCTGCTATAGATTTAAATTTCGCCTCACATCGATGTCTCTCAATATTGCTCTAGATAGACTTTAGACAAATGAATACCCGCAGTTTGTTATCCACCCCTCAGCACTCTCGCCTGACACTGACGCTATCGCCTGCTCGATCAGCCAAGGTCTCACTTCCGGTCGGATAGCTTGAGATTCATGGCGCCGAAGCCATGCCTTGACCGAATGAAAGGCTTGCTCGATCAGATTGAAATCGGGAGAGTATGGGGGCAGATAAATCAGTCTCGCATCTATGACCATGGAAAATTCAGTCTCGGAGAAAGAGGATATGAAGACAAACTTACTGCATTCATCTTCAACAATGTGATGCACTTCTTCATCATGGTGGATTGCACAGTTGTCCATTACGACTACACTCCGTGGGCCAGGATACGGTCCTAGATGAGGAGCCTATACATGCCATCAATCAATCATACCAATTGCATCGGCGAGCGGAGACTCACCAACTCTGCTTGGACAAACTGAATAAATTTTTCTTTTGTCACAGATCCCTCAAAAATATCGAGCGCGATGAGCCCCTCATGCGTCAATGCAGGGAGGACGGAATAGCGCTGCCCGCGTATGAAGGTAGCACGGCGAACACAAGCACGGCCAAGTGCAGCCCATCCATCCTGCCGCTGATTTGTTGTGTCATCGACGCTTGATTCATCAATCCAGACAAACATCTCAGCAGAGATATGCCCGTATTCTGCCTGCCAGGTTGCACGAAGGAGCTCATTGTGCTCCATGGCTGATTTCGAGACCTGCTTGTGAGTCAAGGCCATATTTCGAATGGCACGCGAGATGGTGGCAATTGAGACCTCGACAAGTCGAGTCTCGGATAGCCGAGCCTGCAGTTCATCAAGATAGAGGGATGGGTTTGCTGAAATAAGAGAGGAAATGTAATTTATGTCGCCGATGTCGAGGATCCGATCGCGTCGTCGAGGACGTAGGAATGGGTTTTGAACGACTCCGTAGTCACGATACAGACGCAAGACGTCATACACAGTACGTTCAGAGCATGCCGCGAGAATGGCAATTTCGGAGGCAGGCTTGTCCTGCTCTTGGCGCCAGCGTACGATGTTTTCTCGCATTTCCTGAGACAAGTGAGGAGGCATACTGCTGCGGTGAGGGGCACCACCGTGACCGGCAACTGGTCATCGATGTTTGGGTGACAAATCTATGACATATCGTGACTATTTGGCTACTACAAACAAAATTATTGGCGCGTCGACTGCAGCTTCATATGGGGAGAGGCAACGCCTTCCTAATTTGGCACATTTTTTGTGAGCGTGTCCGGGCTCAGAAAGCGGGACACTTTCCATAACTCCCATTCAGCTACACCCTGCCCTTCAATCGAAGTGTGAATTCATAGATATATGCAAACTAAATAACGTCTCCGTGAGATTTTCTAAGTAAACTCTCATATGGTCTGCACAGGCTCCTGTACAGGCTTGTATCTGCCGCAAGATCAGGGCAGATCTGGCAATTGTGGGTCGAATCCGGGGAAAAGCCGACGGAGACCTTACTCAGGGAGGCCCAAAATCCCTTTCTGAGAGCTGATCCGTCCAAATCTGTTGCGGTTCCGTAGATATGAGATTGGGGGGAACGCGGTGCACGTGATCTAATCAACGCGTCGGTTTGCAGACATTGACGCGTCTCGACGGCGCTGCCCCCGCGAAATACCCCTTTGATAGCGGAAAACAACTATACAGGGTGGCCTTAAGATAATTCTTCATGGATCAAGCCCAAACAAGAGTGTATAGTACCTCAAAAAGGCAAAGAGCAGGAAAGAAAGCATCTACACCATAGGCATCCCGATGCCACTTTTCTCGCGTAGAGATGATCCTTTTATGTGCGGAGCCATCCACGGCAGGAAAGTTGAAAATAAGATAGGTTTCCAGTGTTATATTATACTTTTAATCGGGGAGATGGGCTGCAGACCATCCTGAGACGAGAGTCACCTGTGCGAAATTCAACATGGCATTGGCCCCACCGTCTCATTGTGCTTTGCAATAGCATGTATATACTGTTTATCACACGATGGATCTGCTCCGAATTTCATTTCATGTGTATTTACAGCAGTATATGCAGAACGAGCTTCAGAACGAAAATGTGCCCGCGTTGGACGCGCGGATTGCATTATGTAATGCTCACAAATTCCCAAGCGGCGTTGCCTCTCCCCACTTCATATGCAAAGCACTGTAGAAGGCGTACTTGGTGGTCAGTGGGGAAGACGAGAACGCGTCAGCGTCGTGTTGCGCCGCTTGCCGAGTGGTCTTGCCGAGTTTGAAAGATCGTGCCTGCTGCGCGATTCATGAAATCTTCCGCCAAAAGTCGGTGCGGACATTTCAAACGACTAAGACCCACTACTCTTACCGCAAGGGTAGCGGGAATGTTACTGTAGTCTATCACCACGGATCTGAAGAGGCAAGTGTGGGAGAAGTGGACGCCAGAAAAGGCTACGGCTCACTCAATTTCAAAAGTGTCGATCGCAGTCGAGGACGCGTACTTCTTACACAGGACGACTGTCATGTCACCAACGGAGACTACAGAACGACACTCTTCTGTGCGAGGTCAGCAACCGAGCCAAGTGTGCTTCTCTCTGAAGCAGACTTTCCCCATCGCTTTTTCCTGCTCCCATGCTCCGCCAAGTGCCCCCGTTCGTTCGCCATCGGTACTTGTCCTCTATCCTCCATACTCGCCCGGTGGCAGCAAATTCTCTCCACTTCAGATCAATGACCACCGCCTCGAATCCTGTGCATTCCCAGCTCACTCTGCCTACGTTGTCCAGGCTGCAGTCCACCGTACGCAAGGATGTCTCCCCAGCCACAGTAGCTACCCGATGGCTTGAAAACTTCTCAACCGCAGTCTCCTCCAAGAATGCGCAAGCCGTTGACAGCCTCTTCCTCGAGAACGCTTTCTGGAGGGACGTACTAGCACTCAGTTGGGACTACAGATCTTTCCAGGGCTCCCCTCGTATCCGCTCTTTCTTTGACGCCTGCGTGGGCAGAGCTGGTCTTTCCATCTCCGCAATTGCGCAGGATCCTTACCGCTCCCCCGTCCTTCGGAGCCCTTTTCCCGGCCTTTCATGGGTCCAGTTTGGCTTCGACCTTCAGACGTCTCTCGGCAAAGGTCAAGGTTTCGTGCGCGTCGTTCCTATGCCAAATGGCGAATGGAAGGCCTACACGATGTTCACCACTCTTGAGTCTCTTGCGGACGGCAAGGTAGTATGTTTCTCTCTTGCTCACCATGCTCATACATTGACTGTTCTTGCTCATGGAGGACTCCCCGTCTCGCCGGCCTTTCCAGGAGAAAGGCTGGCTGGATCGCCGCCAGCGTGAGATAGACTTTGCTGACGGCGATCCCTCTGTGCTCGTCATCGGTGCAGGTCATAGTGGCCTCGAGCTCGCTGCTCGTCTCGGTCAACTAAACGTCCCCACCTTGGTGGTTGAAAAAACGCCTCGCGTAGGCGATAATGTGAGCCCCGTCTGCCTTTCCTTCCGACTCCACTCATTGTCATCCAGTGGCGAAACCGCTACGATTCGCTATGCCTGCATGATCCCGTTTGTGAGTCGTCGCCTGAGTTCCAGATTCCAAAGTATCTGATGTGTCGTACGTTCAGGGTATGATCAGCTGCCATACTTACCGTGAGCTAGGTGTTACATACACAATACGCTTATTTCTAACACCGGCTTATCAGATTCCCTTCGACTTGGCCTATCTATACCCCGAGACCCAAGGTGAGATTGCCTTATGTCCACAAATTCACTCGGATGTCCTCTCATGCTCTCGTAGCTCGCCGACTGGCTTGAATCTTATGCCCAATCGCTTGAGATCAACGTCTGGGCGTCCTCCAACGTCGAGAACGCGCGCTGGCTTCCAGACCAGCAGATGTGGGACGTCTCAGTCGTTCGGGACGGCCAAAAAAGAAATCTGCGCATCAAGCACTTGGTATTTGCTACTGGCATGGGCGGTGGTGTGCCCATCATCCCCGAGATCCCGGAGAAGGTGCATAGTGTTCCCTCTCCCTTCCCGGTCTCTTATTTACTTATACTTGAATGAACAGGATAAATTCCGTGGCGAAATACTTCATTCCTCTACCTTCCGTTCGTCAAAGCCTTATCGCGGAAAGAAGGTCCTCGTCGTTGGCGCTGGTAATTCCGGTACGGTCCTCTCATTCAGTCGCCTGGTTAAGCTGAGCCTGGCATCCGCACGCTCAGCCCATGACATCGCCCAAGATCTGGCCGAGACGGGCGTGGACGTGACCATGTACGCTATCCTCTTTGTCCATACTGCGCCATGAGTGGTCTCACACGTTGCCTCAGGCTGCAGAGATCGTCAACATTCGTCATCTCGGCCAAGGCCGTTGCTGCGATGCTCAGCAGTGAGTGGCAGTCTCTTTTGCCACGCTCGACGGCATTCGCTAAGCATTTGCCCAGGTGTTTACTTCGAAAATGGCCCTCCTGCGGAGGTTGCCGATCGCCTCAACGCCTCGTTCCCTATCGCTATGGTCAAGATGATCCACCAGCGTGTGACCGCAGGCATGGCCGCTACAATCGACAAGTGGGTCGATTTACATATCCCTCCAGGTAGCTTTCTTACGCGCAGCCCAATCCTAGAGAATTGCACGAGAAGCTGCGGAGTGTCGGGTTCCAACTCAACATGGGCCCCGATGGCGCTGGGTTAATGCAGCTCTTCCTTCGTCGCGGCGGCGGATATTATGTCGGTATGTCGTCTTTCTTGGCATGACTATCTTGTGTGGCTGTATCCTCAATGGGATCCCCACCAGATGTTGGAGCTAGCTCCATGATCGCAGAAGGCAAGATCGGCTTGAAGTCTGGTACGGAGATCAAGGAGTACACGACCAATGGCGTAAAGTTCACAGATGGGTCTGAGCTGGAGGCCGACGCTGTCGTGTTTGCGACTGGGTACGTCCAGAGCATGCGCTTTGTCCTCCCGTGCTCTCGATGCATTGCTGACCATCCACGGTCGGCGCAGGTTTGGGGACCCCCGTGGCCTTGCGCGCGATCTGTGCGGTGCCGATGTCGCGGACAAGTTGCATCCGGTGTGGGGCCTCGACGAGGAGAGCGAGCTGCGGAGCGTGTGGCGCGACTCGGGCCATCCTCGACTCCATTTCGCCGCCGGTGAGTCGTGCTCCTACGTTACGCATGTGTCCAATGCCCTTCCTAACGCAATGTCAGGAAACTTCGCTGTGTCTCGTCTATACTCCCACTTCCTTGCTCTCCGTACGTTTCCACTGTCTGTTTAGTCATCTTAATTGTGTACTCATCGTTTCTCAGAACTGAAGGCGGAGGAGGACGGTGTGGCGCCTCAACGATATGCTCAGTAGGCTAAAATCAGCCCGTCGAACTGTCGTGCCAATGTCGTTTCTTGATAGAGCTTGTGCGTATGCTTGATTATAGGTCTGTCACGTCCACTACCTTACTTCTATCCATCGAACGTTCTATATAGCTGCTCTTTGCAGTGACGGTGAATGTGCAGCAGATCAATGAATCAACGGAAATATCTGATGGCTCTGCCACTGATCTCAAGCTTGGAGCACAAGCACCCTCACTCTGACTGAGACTCAAGCCTCACGGACAGTGCCCGTTTTCGATCGCCACCCAGTATCATTTTCGAAGAGAATGCTTCGTTGTGACCCTGATGCAAGGCGCTAGACTTTGACTGCCTGTCAGCGGTGTCTAACTGTCAAACCTGTCGGCGGGCTTTGGGCAGGCTGTAGACGGTTTGCGTTCTCGCAAGCACGAAGTCAACTTAACTTTTCTGATCTCTCGTCTACCCAGACTAGTGACCGGTCCGTCCCTAGTGCGTGATGAGGAGGGTTGTGAAATAGGTTGCTATCGAGAACGAGGGCCCTTTCGGAGGTATGTCACTGCCATCTATGTCATCGCCGCACTTCTTTGGCTGCTTTAGACGCGCTCATACACGGTCTTCCCTAGATTGAGTTCACCGTCTCATCAGTTGAGTGGGCATGAAATCGCCATGAGGTCCGGACACAATACGCGCTCCGATGTCGGACGACCGCGGGCAAAATTCCCTCATTCACAGCCTGCCCAGAACATGCATTGCCGCACATGTGCAGAGCCGCGGCGGGCCAGGGACGATGGTTAGTTGACAGATGCATACTTTTGCTTCGGTTGGATGCTGGCCTTGATGCATTGATGCGCTCAGAACAGGGGCTTTTCTGACTGCGGTCTCCTTCAGACCAATACCACGCAAGATCGGTGTGCCGTGTGAACCAGGCGCGTTGCATTGTCCGAAACAAATGTCAAGGCCATGTTTCACGGGGTGACCGGTGACCAACAGCGCTGGTGACTATCAGAAGGCTGTTGTGCTATTCCGTGTGCTATGTAACGAAGACAGTGAGGTTCACATGGAAGATGTGGGGATGGAGTCACCGCAGCAAGAGCGCAGGGGCAATACGGCGGGCGGTGACACCTTCACAGACGCGTAGGCCGGACGCTATGCTTGATAGCAAGTTGACATCAGGCCTGCCGACTCGGAGCACGCCATAAAGCAGGGTTGCCTCCGGCGACCACAGTGAATACCATGCGTCTACATGACTCTGCAGGCGCCTACAGGCGTCTGCCATGAACACTGCTTCGACATCTTCAAGGTCCTTTTGTCACGCACAAGCACCCCATTTTCCCGGATCGTAGCGGTGTTCGCAACCTTGGTCCTGACTCTCACGATTGGTGCCGCCGGCTCCTATGTAGAACACCTCAGGGACACCAGTGAGGTGTTCTGAACACCCTCGTTCAGCAACATGCAGGAGGGCGTTCTGACGGTCACGTTCCCGAAGACGGCTCCCGAGGCGGCGCCCAAGAAGGTGACCATCCAGTAAAGTTTAGCCTAAATCCGGGTTTCATTCGGAGGGTAGCATCGGGAAAAGGAATGAAGCGGTTTGAAATATTCCGCATTTGTGTATGAGCAGTTAATGCCTTCGAAATCAAGTCGTTCGTGCACTTGCATGTAATTTACTGTTTTTGAATATCAGCAAACTCTACTTGTCCGTTAATATCACGAGGACAAAACCGACATGAGCCATAAAATTTATGGAAATTCGGCGTCGTGTGAAGGCAATCAGACGACCTCATGAGCATCATACGTAAGAATTTTGTTCTCGTACGCACAGTTACGATCAAAATGCAAGAACACAACTACTAGTGCACAATACACGGAATACTACAGCGTCTCCCGGAGCGATGTCTACTAAAGCCAACCTTGGATTTGTCGATCGACGGCTTACGTAGCTATAAGACTTACTCAGCTTTGAGAATGTCGGCAGCCTGTCGAAGGTCTCTTTCAGCTAGGGCCTCTCTTTGAGACCAACACGAATCATACCTTCTCGGCCAAGGCGTATGCAGTCGCTTGGAGGTGAGCAGATATTTCCTGTAGTACATCAGACAGCGACTGCGTTCTCAGAGTCAAGATATACGCACCATGGGAAAGATCGAACAGTCAACCTAGATAGGTAGATGGTGGTCAGTGCATGCTTTCGCAGTCGCAGAAAGCTATAGGTTCCGAATCGTACCACTCTCAGGTTGGTCGTTCCATATACTTTGAGCTTGGAGTCGACGACGCCTCCGTCCTCACGCGGAAGCATCGCAGCCGTCCCAAGGGGATGGAAAGCCGGCCCACAGGTGTTCTTCACGTGCTCACGCAACTCCTCATCGGTCGCACCTCTCGCCGGCAAGACATGACCGACGATATCCTGCTTCAGAGGCTCCGTCTCCACCATCCGCGACACCAGCTTTACGGCATTGACAAGGATCTCGAGGTCCACTGGGTTGCTGAAGTAATTAGGGTTGATGGCAGGGGAATCGGACGGATTCGCGGAGGCGATATGCACTGACCCACGCGAGAGCGGGTGTATGACGCTGATGGCAAGCGACATGTAGCGCTTTCCGGGCTTTGGCAGCGGGTCGGGGCAGGCAAAATGTCCGGGCTGAAACATAATCCTGGTGGGGCCGATCGGGATCAGTTAAGTATAGTGTCTATCGGAAACCATGAGTACGCGAAGACCTACTCAGCAGTGGTTTCCTGAGGGTTGGAGAACCAGGAGCGAATGATGTCATGTTGCTTCTTCAGCCCAGGAGACACTGTCTGACCGGCTTCACCCTGTCCAGCCGCCCACTGTTTGATTTGCTCCGGAGAAGTGAATGCAGATGCGGGCAGGTAAGAGAACGTGTGAACTACGGAGCCTGCAATCAGGCCCTTCTTTTCCTTGCTGAAATATGAACGTCTTAAATTAAGACATCAGCGCATAAAGGGACATAAAAAACGTACTAAAGTTCCATATGTTCTGCGAGAACGGCAGGGTCAGAGAGCACCTCCAATGTCTCCAGCTTCGGGTTCGCCTCGAAGATGCAGTACGTAAGAACGTGGTCCTCTTTACCGAACTTTAGCTCAACGTGCTTCAAGTCGAGGGTTTGACGAGACTTACGGAGATTCTCCCCTACGCCAGGAAGATCAACAAAAGATTGAATGCCATGCTTCGCCAAAATTTGTGGATTTCCAATGCCAGATAGCTCCAGCAGCGCGGGAGTCTGAATGGCACCTGGAAACGAAATGGGTGCATCAGATCAGGCGGCAGTACAGCTTCACACATATAATGGCACACCTGCGGAGATAATAACTTCCTTCATAATGCCCCGTACCGTAAATGGATTCCCCTCATGCACGAAATCGACTCCAACAGCCCGTTTCAACCCACTCTTAGCATCATCAAAGACAACTTTCGACACAAACGCGCCTGTGACGACCAGCAGGTTCTTGCGATGCGCGTTCGCGGCATAATAACCGGTTGCCGCATACGATCTAGTCGCGCTGTCGGGGTCTACAGTCGTCAGGCCCGTTGACGAGCCTACGTTGATGCCTCCTCCCTAGCAATGCCCGCGAGAATAGGTCTGAATTTCATGAACACGAAGACCGTAAACCACTCACAGGCTCCTTGTTCCAAGGAACGCCCAGTATCTCGAGTGACTTGATGATCGAGAAATGGAAAGGATCGCACCAGATTGGATAGCATTTCTTGATAGGGCCTTCGGGCAGCGTGGTAAGTAAAGTATGGGGTACTTCGGCGGCCAACCTGCGAGTCAAGACGCTTACCGTCAATTCCATGCATTTTGGGGTCCGGCAGAGAATAGGACTGCGTGAGCGTTTTATCCACCAGGGGGACCAGGGTCTCGCTCTGAGTAACGGACTGAATACTCCGAGAAGATGAGCATTGCGTGGAATCAACAGACCTTCTTCGTGTACTGAAGGATGTTTTCCCAGTCCCATCCCTCGTTTCCAAGCGTGGAGAGCGCATCAAAATCTGCTTTGGATGCGCGCGAACTGATCAAGAAATTAAGCTAGACGGCGAGTCCATGATCAACATGCGGATTCTCGTGAATATGCACTATAAATCCCCACCAAGGACGATCCACCCAGACCTTTCCCACGAGGCTGAATGATGTTTCGATCGTTGACATGCTTTTGAGCCGTGCTGAAGAACGTCCAGTCATACTTTAGATTGGCGACGTTCTTCAACACGAGGCCTATTGGGTTTGGAACCATTTGAGTACACTGGGACGTCTAGGAACGGATCCAAACCTCACCTGGACACTGGATGTCTGGAGAATCGATGTGATTGTCACCTGCTTCCAGCACCCCGACGACGACATTCGGGTCTTCACTTAGGCTATTCTCGCTGGTCAATGAGATCAACGAACATTATAGGCATTGTAGACGTACCGAACGGCGAGCGGAAGCCCTGCCGTGCCACCACCGATAATCAAGTAGTCAAAGGTTGCCTGGGTGAACTCAGCTGGGGTACACAAAGGCATGATGATGACTGGAACCTGCCTGAATGGCATACGAGCCCCAGAGGCTCTTATACCCTACTCGTTCCCAACATTAGTGTCTGTGAACTTACCGTCGACTTGGACGACTGATGCAGGCACGGTGGGTTGGCGCCTTTGACTACCTGAGATGCGAGTCGGAATAGATATCTTTCCTTATCCTTAGGTTGGGGGCCGAGATACCATGACAGGGAAATGAAGGTGACATTCGAAGTTAACGTCACTTTTGCGCCCGTGGAATTTCCGATGGAGTGTTGATGACTTGATGCCGCCTGCTCCCGCTGATGCAACCGAGCATTTGGATAACCAGTAATGGATGAAATGCCAGGATGAATAGCAAGTGAATAGGGATAAGTGGATGTGACATTCGTCTCCTTAATCGCCCAAAGAAGGTGCAGCGACGGTATGATGGAAGAGGCCGTGCCGAGTATAGCCACGTGTGCAAGAAAGGACCTGTGCTTGGCTCCCAATCTCCCGGATCCCTCAGTCCAAATTCATCGACATCTCCGTCGTCTGGCCACACAGATTGCGCGATAAGGTTCGCTTCTTCTGAGTACCGGACATCCTTCCTTCCTTCCGCCACCATGTTGCGCACAGGTAGCGCCGACCAAAATGGAGTACGATGCTCCGCATCTGAGGCTGATAAATACTATATTATTGAGACATGGAAAGGGTGAGAACACCTCGAATACACCAAGATTCTTCAGACACCGCAGAAATCGTGACCGTACGATTCTTGTGACTACACTTCCCCGCCCTTCGAATCGAGAACGGAATGCATCATGCCTGCAGGAGGCGCCTGTTTCTAGGAGGAGAGTGAACACCTTTAGCTGTTCTGATGTAGAAGGGACTCACCCTCATGCTATCCAGTTCGATCTCCTGGTGTTCCTCCGTCTGTACATCCACCCGTACCGTCATTCCTTGAGGTTCGGCATTGACTAGCCCATTCTGGTCGGTACGTCGGGCCCCGGCAGTGAAACGCCGCCCACCAAGGATCACTTCCCCGCTTGAATGCTGATGAGGACTCTGCTCGTCCCACCTAATGCTGCTCGTGTTCATTACAGGTTGTGTTCGGAGGCGATTGTTGAGCAGCACCATGAGTGAGTTCGAGTACAATTTTCCGAGGGCCATGGCAGGGGCTATGTGGAGGTTGTTGTCCTGAAAAACGAGGAAGAAGGCGCAATCTACAGCAGAGACGCAAGCTATGGCCACGATGTTACTTCATTTCAGGATTTGAAACGCGTGAAGACTCACCGGTTAAAACGCCAGTGCCTACTGTGAGGACCAACAGACGGGTCAGTGTGTTTCCCGTCCTTTCAAATGTTGTGCGTCTGCGAGCGATTCCGAGCTGACATATCACGTCCATGAGCTTGCCGTCGAAGAGCGTGGACTACGAAGACTCACAAACCAGCACATGCAAAGGCATATGACGACGTCGCAAGCTGCACTCGCTACGAGCCATAACTTTGCAAAGGGAAGGAATAGGTCAGATGAGCTACAGAGCGTAAAAGCAAGGCTATCGGCGATTCGCTTACAGTCGTGGTGACAAACGTAGTCTTGTGCACCTCAGCGTCATTACTTGAGCTGGTAGCAATGATAATCCCTGTTGCGATCGCGCTGGCCCCAGACGTCAGTGCGATCTGGAAAAATATGAGCGAAGATAGATAAATTCACAACAAAAAACAAACTGCAACAATGGTGGCCACCAGGATCTTCGATCGGCCGAGGACGAGGATGCGCCATGCGAAGAACGTTTGAATGGCCAAGCTGACTAGGCGTTTCGAGAGTATTAGTATGAGGGAAAACGATACAGATATACATGTGCGTACCAAGCCCTGTCTGAATCGGTACACTGAACCACAGCAATTCCGTGGATAGAGGCTTCGACAAATCTCCCCATCCAGAACCAAGTATTACAAAGGCGTCGCGGATGATCAGAATCGTCTGGGCTAGCTCCCAACAGAATATGCTATATACGATAGCTTTGATATACCATCGATCCTTAGTGAAGTAGAGATAGTAGAGGTCTTTTGAGGAGCTTAGAATCGTCAGATTCCTGCAGTTCACGGCTGGAACACCTACAAACTTGCACAGACAAAGCACCGAACAGCCCGACATTGAAGAGGGACCCTAGGACCTAGAGACCTATTGTTCAGGCGCTTTATGGCCATTAACAACGCCACTCAAAATACTCGCCAGAGGTCCAGTACTATCGTAAAATATCAGTAACGAACACTAGCGTCATGAAGAGAACCCACAAGACCGCGATGTTGGATGGGACACCTGGAGCGTACATGTTGCTTCGATCTCGACGATGCTCGAGTTTTCTTGCATTCAGAGGGGGAAGGGGGCTACTGGGAAAGGGCTCGTGGTCGAAGCGACTGGAATTTCTAAGCTTTGGTATTCAGCATCAAACGTCAGAGGATCAGATGGTGAGCCAACGAATGATCATTGTGTTGCGCTGGGACGGTAGCAATAGACAAAACGAGTGATGAGCGCACATATTCGATACGGTACGAACGCGTGCTCCATGCGCCAAGACAGCTCCCTGAGTCATAGAACATCATTCTGTCACAAAAATAGCAGCATGAGGTGTGTTTAATCCGACGAGCGGACAGGGCTTGACTTTGTGCGGCAACGTCCTCGCTGCCAAGAGCTTAACTGCCGATAACAGCGCACTTCAAAGTCGTGTTTTAGCAGGGCGTCGGATGATCATGAGAAACCTGCAAACGGCAGAACGTAAGCTGCAGGTGAAAAGAGATGGGAAAGGAATAGCACAGGTGGATGCCCAGATCTGACTTTAGCTCTGCGATGACAAAACCTCTTCTATCAAAGGCGTCTACTCTGCGGGAGAAGTCCAGATGGTCCGTCAATAACGAGGCGCCGGGGGATAGAGTTTGTTTAACATGCGGAGACATTCTTTAAGGAAATGTCAAGAACGTCCGACGTTGCCTCACTCGTGGGAGCACAAGGCAGTTTTAGCGAGGATAAGAAGCAAATATTTATGTAGAGACACCGTACCAGCCACCCGCTTCTTGCCATCTCGAACGATGGAGACACCCCACACTTGCTGATCGGGAAGCCCACGCGCATGCTCGATGTTGGACGATGTCCAGACATTGATATCGAGCGATTGGGCGTAGGATTCAAGCCAGTCGGCGAGCTGCGAGAGCGTGAGAGGGCATCCGAGTAGATTGGTAGGTGATCTTTATCTTACTTTGATTCTCGGGGTATAGATAGGCCAAGTCGAAGGGAACCTTCCATACTCGTGTCAGAAGCGAGGTCGCGAGACCATATAGAACTCCATCCTACGGTAAATATGCCATATGATCACACCCTGAGCATGCGACCCATCAGACGCATTCGACCCCGGATATGAGATGAGGGACTCGCAAACGGGGTCGTGCAAACAAAGCGAATCGTAGCGATTTCGCCACTAGACGACAATGAGTTGGCTTAGGTAGAACAGACACGCGGTGCGCTCACGTTATCGCCTACGCGAGGATTTTTCTCGATCACCAAGATGGGAATGTTGAACTGGCCAAGACGAGCGGCAAGCTCAGGGCCAGTATGGCCGGAGCCAATGATGAGCACAGAAGGATCGCCATCAGTGAATTCTATTTCACGCTGGCGACGACTCAGCCAGTCCTTTTCCTGGGAAGGTTGATGAGCCGAAGAGTCCTTCATAGAAATAAAACCAGTCAACGGATGCGCAAGTAAGGCGAGAGAGTGAATACGGCACCTCGTCGTTCGCAAGAGACTCGAGGGTGATGAACAGCGTGTAGGCCTTCCATTCACCATTCGCTACGGGAACGACGCGCACAAAGCCTTGGCCTTTTCCGAGAGATGTCTCAAGGTCGAAGCCAAACTGGACCTACGACAGGTCGGGAAAGGGGCTCCAAAGGACAGGGGAGCGGTGAGGGTCTTGTGCAATAGCAGAGATGGAGAGGCCGGCACTGCCTACGCAGGTGTCGAAGAAAGAACGGATGCGTGGGACGCCTTGGATGGATCTAAAGTCCCAACTGAGGGCAAGTACATCTCTCCAGAAAGCATCCTCAAGGAAGAGACTATCGATTGCTTGCGCGTTCTTGGAGGAGACTGCTGTTGAGAAAGCGTCAAGCCATTGGGCAGCTACTGCGGCTGGGGAGACATCCGCGGGTACGGTCGACTGCAACCGGGATAGCGTGGGCAGAGTGAGCTCAGCCGAAGCGGACATTGGTCTGAAGCAGATCGTTTACTGCGTAAGTCCGGAGGAGAGGGGACAGGTAGCGATGGTGAGCACTTACCAAGGGTGAGCATTTGAAGGAACATATATGTGCGGGAAAAAATCGACGGCGAACGTTCTGCTTCTCTCCGAAGCACGTCCTCGAAGCATTGTAATTATTGCACTCCGACCTGCTCGATATTTCCGAACTCTTGTCGCCTTTCCTGGCCTCAACTTCTCCCACATCACGCCTAGCTTAGCGCAACATGAATCTAGACTGGCACTAGCATCCGCGGCTGTGAGAATGCCGCAGACTGGTGACCATCTCTCGACGCAAATGACAGACGAATCGAGTGCGTATAACTTGAAAGTCGTGTATGTGAGGCCTAGGCTGTAGCCGAATGCTATACAGAGCGGGGATGGCGACAGAAGGACGTGTGAATGGGATAGAGACGATCGCAGGATGATATCGCGAAGCAAGGCAAGACACCGTGACGGACGAGCGTCTATAGACTGCCTTCTATAGGGATCTACAGGTCAGGCGTCGAAGTGCGGGGATCTACAAGTTGTCTACAAGAGTCTACAGGCGCCTATAAGCATCGGCGCTCATCCTCTCCCGATGTCACCCGTACTTATATTGACCGATAGCAACCATTCTCTCCAAATTGAATCTCCAAATCGCGGCATCGTCGTATGATCGGTAATGTTGGTCAAGGCCCAACTCCTGCAATCAGCGTCGCTGCAATTTACAAAATTAAACAACAGATGTCTGAACACAACATCGAGGTAAGCTAGTGTCATTTTGATAACAAAAATAGCAATCTAGACAACATACCAAACTATCGTCATTGAGCTTGCGACCCTTGACATACCCGTCTACCTCATCCTTCATATTGCCCACTGCCTTGGTATTATTCAAGTCGACGTTCACCGAAGATCTGCCTCCGTCTGTGGCACGACTTTCTGGTTGTCTGAACTCCATGCCGTCCCTGGATCGGAAGTCGGGAGACTCCATGCTGCTGTCGTTGATGTTGCGCAGGTGATTGCGTGAATTGAGCGTTGCTAAGCAGCTGTTGACGTACACTGTCGAGATCTATAAGTATGGGAATATTCTGCGGTTGAAGGAAAGTTACAATGAGCACTGATGATTTCTATGATCATAGCCCAAGTACTAGCGGGCCAGCAGATAAGCTGGTTCATAGATCGTTTAGTCAAATAGATGCCGTTTCCAGAACAAGGCAGGGAGCGCACCACTATTACTTGAACGAAGACAACCACGCTGAGCCATATCGTCAAGATAACGAAAACGCATGAAGGCAATAAAAGCACGCACGTTGTCAGAAGAAATCTACTGACGGCATAGATAAGCAGAGTATGAAAGAGTCTTGCTGATCTGTTTGGAATCAGGCGCTGCACTAAATTGAGACAGTGGACTTGACGACGCACCCCATGTATTCCTCCGCTTGCGCGCAACCCAACAGAATACAGAGTGACAATGCAGTCACCAAATCAGATACAGCTCTTGCAGTAAACGTAGGCACCATGCCATTGCGCTAGTAGTGAAGTCA
Organism: Hericium coralloides; assembly: GCA_003675405.1. Taxonomy (NCBI): domain Eukaryota; kingdom Fungi; phylum Basidiomycota; class Agaricomycetes; order Russulales; family Hericiaceae; genus Hericium; species Hericium coralloides. The sequence continues at coordinate 65,513 of QUOP01000217.1, read as the reverse complement.
GCCTTCGTGCTCGTGGGCAGACTGGCTAGACGTTACAGATATGTTTGGGAGCTTCGATATATCTTGTTCGCGGAACCTAGCAATGAAGCTAAGCAAGTGACAAGACGATGTTCATGCTAAAGACTGACTCTCCGACAACTGCGACTGTAGCGATGCGCTTAGTGAATGACGTCGATGAAGTCCGTCTGATCACGTACAAATTCCGAAGCCTATTTTTTTTGGTGTGAGATTATAAATTATCGCCATCATCAATAGACACGTTCTTACCGACTTGCATCAAGATCAACACGACCTACGTCATCCGACTATCAGATAGGTGCAGGAGGCCAGGGAATATGCAACGCACAAGGATGGTTGTCAGGAACCAGCGCCACTTGTCTCTTGTCACTGTGCCCGATCAACAATTGAACGTTAGTATCACGCTGGAAGCATATCAATAGGTAGAGGCACACTGACATTGATATATCATTCGCGCATAGAACCTGGAATTTATCGTGACTCAATAATCACATTATGAAAGAATGCCAAACAATGACACTTACGATTGGACGAGGAAACAAATGACAACCTGCCAAAGGACGTCATCAGCGATTTAAATATGTCTCGTTACTCAAGACTCACCCCGACTCCAGGCATCATCTGTACAAGCAGGGCTCTCAGTAAGGAGACAAACAGAAGGGGTAGAAAGTACGCGCAAAGGACGACCTAGTAAGCAGGGCGGATCATTTTCAATAATAGCTCATACAAAGAAATGTTGGATATTCATACCAATTTCCGACCAGCAACAAGAGAGGATCGTTGTAAGTTAGGATCTGGAGGCAGATACAAGCATAAGAGTTTAGTCTTCATCAAAGTCCAAGTCTGCCTGCGACGAGACATACCATGGCGTCATAGTCGCTCTTGCAAGCTTCCGATTCTGACATTCAGTACAACTATGCTCAAAGGTGCGGAAGATTCGTACCAAAAATTGCATGTAACGTCGAAACACAGCTATATTTCTGTCATCAGAGGGGACAGACACAACGGATGGCAGTACTAACGATAAAAGCAGAACCTGATTCAAGGTTCAGCTTGGTAAAATATATGCAGAACTGTTGATCGCTGCTTACCAGCACTTTCAGCTGTCGGCGATCATTTGGATAATTTAGGTAGTACAGGTATGTCTTTTCCCCGAAATCACGTCATGGCCCATGACCGTAAGGATAGTCACTTACCTGCAAAACCGACACGCCGTAGAGAACGAGCATGATCATGGTGCATATCAAGCTGCCGCCTGACAAATTGAAAATCATTGACATGAGAATACCGTCGAGTCCGCATGCTGATGAACGTACCATTAACCTCGCGGTAAAAATTATATGGTATAGGCGTGGGTCTGTCAAGAGGGAAGGGCAGAAATTCGGGAGTTGCCAAAGGCATCTTTCACCGATGACGGGAAGAAACAGTGCCGAGGTGGGTTATGCACGATATCTGAGGGACAATCACTGTTACTTATATACGAGACGGAGCTAGCTAGACACAATACGTACGGATATTATGATTTTTTTTTGATATCTCTGAAGAATCTGGAATGACCGTGCAATCTCAAAAGGCTGTGCGATGGCAAAAAATCTCGCAAGGCTGGATGTGTCAATCGAGTTGTCATTCGTATGCAGGATTTCTACATACCTTCGCCAAACGGGGGTATCGGAGTGCTTGAAGAAGCACGGGATTCCTAACATGCGGTTACCCATTGTGCACATGCACAGCATGCGAATCCCAAGAACGATTCGGAACGTATATGGGAGCTCTGTGGAAACGACGGCACCTGCTTCGTTCTTCATCTAAGAGTCGGCATCAAATCGGGATGATTTTGTGTCACTGAGATGTCTGCTCGGAAGACATCAGAAGTCTTCAAGACAGCTCATGCTAACTGCACATGCTGTACTATATGTTAACGTTTCAACAGGGCCTTTGTCGCGCCATCTAATTGAGAACTTGTGTCGATGATCACAACCTAGCCTGTCTCACAGCTTTAGTCGGATTTGATCCCGCAGCAAGATGATAGGCATGCTTACCACTGATGTATCTCCAGAAAATGGGAGCGTCGATGATCCCTACTTGCCAGGGCCATTGACAAAACCTGAGCGCGTTTCAGGTGCTAGCCCTGTTATTCAGGTCTTTCGCCGCTTAGCACAGCTGCACATGGCGGAATAGCATTAACTTCGCGTTTGTGAACCATGTCTTGGTAGGGCTCTCTACGGGATTATACTGTACCTGTCGGAAGACCTTTCCTGTAACCACTAGTATACTGTTGCGCCATCCCCGCTGGTTCGATATGCGATGACCTGAAATCAGGTTGTGAAAAGGCAATTCCAAAGACTCGCGAAAACGACGACAGTCGACACTTACGAAATGCAGATCCCCGTTCTGCTCAACGTCAATACGTACTATAACTTCCATGTATCCATTCCGTCGTGTATTTGCAGGTACCGCCGGGACCTCCATGTCCCACCGAAGTGTAAAGTACGGCCTCCGTGTCCTCATCTGCGACCCACATGGAGATCTTTGAGAATCTCCATATATATTCCTGGACCCTGGCAATGGCAGTGACGAAACCGGATGACGGCAAGGATGTTGATTAGAAGACATGATGATCATTTTTATTTCCTCGATATACGCCGCTTGGTTCGCTGAGTTTAGAACTGCTTTTGAACACAACTGATAAGTCGCTTTACTACCTAATAGTTGACATGGCTCTCACACTTGGAAGAACTCGATCGATTCCAAACCAATAGAGCTGTCAAATCGTCGAGAGTGGACAGCCAGGCTTTGACACGGACGACGATGGACTCTGTAAGAATGTGCTATTGAACACATGGAAGGCTCCTGACGAGATGGCATGCGAACTGTCACCTTCAGATGCATATGGCCTGGAAGAGCAGTTCCATTTGTACGTGCTTAGTATTATACGAGCTAAGCGGAGCGCGCGGTTTATAGGATATCAGATTAGGGATGAGGATGATCCTTTCAGAAAGAGTAGTGCCTACCGCCACCCTCCGCATTCGTCTCAGTATCCACGAAAGACTGGACCGACGACTCCCACATCGACGGGCAGAAGGACATGGTCCAGACTGAACAGATCCTGTGACCGAAGTGTCCTTGAGGTATTCGCGCTGAAGTGCCAAGAGTACCGCTGGTTGCAATATCTGTACGGTTGCAAACAGGGAGAAGTCTGAAATGGGATAAAATCTCAAGAGAATATAAGTGAGAGGGCTTGTAGATTTGGGATGGCTCACGGATCGTTGTCCGAAAAAAAAACCCACCTGCTCTCCCGATCGCGTCCTAGATCCGACGCCCGATCCTCGCCATTCAATCAATCTCTGTCCACACCCTGTCTCACGTACGAGTCGGAGATAGATTGAGCTGGCTTCCGTACCGGCTTCCACCAAGCTTCCACCAAGCTTCCACCAAGTCCTAGCATGACACTATATGCACGACTAAGAAAATGTGATCATTTTCTCAACTTTAGCATAATCACCTGTCCGCACTAACCATGCCATCCCCTGGTCGAGGCCGCATGCATCCAGATACATGGCAATGTCCTCTTAGGAGTTACCGTTTTTGTTGACCACCAAGAGAAATGCCTTCCAGCACCGTTGCAAGCCTCGTCATCATTTCACATTTGAGGGAAGTCAACAAAACACACGAGGCGCAGAAACCCAAAGCGTTCAGATAAGGAGAGGGGACGCAATACTGATAGAGCAACGGAAGACTGCCAAATTCTTCAGCATCGTAGCTTGAGCAGTTTTGCGGTACATTGGAAGTATTCACACAGCCGATATCTACACCGAGACGGTGAGTTAATGACAGCTTGATAGTAAAGTAGCCCATACCACAGTGTCGTTAGGGTTATAATTCTTGATAGATTTGGCCATGCCAATCCCCCCTCCACCCGTCGTCCTGGTATTGTTCAGCTCAACGTCCATTAAGTGTGTATTCCTGCCTATAGTGCCGGTCTGCGAATTTCGAAACTCAATGCCAGTCATATTCAAGAACTCAGATGGCTCTATGCCGTTTCCGATGTTGCGCATGTGATTACGCGAATTGAGTGTCGCCAAGCAGCTATTGACATACACTGCGGAAGGAAATGAGAATGCGGAGTCCTATTTTGAGGGAAGGCTTACGATGGGCACTGATGAAGTCTATGAGCATGGCCCAAGTGGTAGTGGGCGAGTAGATGAGCTGTTCATCGAGCCATTCATTCAAGGAAAGCTGGTTTGAAAGGCAAGATAACTCACCACTATCATTTGGACAAGAACGGCTACCCTGTGCTAGTTCAGTAGTAGAATCTGACATATAATAATTAAATACGCACGTAGTCAGTAGAAACCTGTTCACGGAAAAAATGATCAAGATGTGGACCAGCTTTGCTGATCTGCATGAGGATGTTAGAGATGCGTCAATAAATTGAGAGTTATCACAGAACCCACCCGATCAAGTCCACCTGGTGCGCACGACGCAACAGAAGGCAAAGCGACAGCGCAGTAACCAAATCTGCTGCAGCCCTTACAGCAGATGTTGGCACCATCGCGTCGTGCTAGTCGACATGTTAGTCTTGACGGCTAGAAGAACGCTAATTGGACCCTACAGCGATGTTTGACAGTTTGACAATGTCCCATTCACGGAATCTATGTAGCATTTGGGCTAAGCCAGAAATAGCACGAACCGGATATGAAGGACTGACTCTCCGACGACCGATACTACAGTGACTAATTCAGCAAACGACACCAACGAAACCATCTAGTCACATACGAGTTCCAAAAGCTGGGCCATAGTTTGATAACCTCAGATTCTATACAATATCGACAAACACACTCTTACCGACTTGCATCAGGATCAACAGTACCTGCATTGGCATTGACGATAAATCAGTTTGAACTCGAGAACATGAAACATGACATACAAGTCCAATAGTCAAGAAGAAGCGCCACTTGTGTTTTGTCACTGCTCGAATCACTGACATTAAATTTATAGAAACAAGAAAGGAAACCTTTGCGAACGAAGATAGATCATCCGAACATAGAATCTAAATTTTACCGGAAGTTAACATGCCAGTTCATGAAAGAGCAGGAAAACTGACGATTGGACCAGACAGCAGATGATAATCTACCAAATAATTCATTAATAATTGAAACCTCTGTCGCCGGCGCAAGACTCACTCCGATTCCAGGGCCCATCTATACAAGCGGAATAATTAGTAGCGAAGGATGTGAGACAAAACTTTCATACATAAAGCGACCTGTTCAAGGAGGTGGTTGTTGAGTAACAGCTAGCATGGCAGAACGGTGAGATATACCAGTCACCGCCGATCAGTAAAAGAGGGTCATGGTAGGAAAGGATCTGGAGATAGATAGACATTGTCGGATTTCGTCTAACTCTAGATCTGCAACAAGGCGCACCATGTAGTCATAGAGGGCATGACAAGCTATCAATGAAGCTGCTTATCAATATGACTCTGGAAGTGGGAGAGATGACTTACCAAAGACGGCGTGCAACGTGGACATGCAGCTATTCCGCACATCGTGAGGGTATATACGACGTCACAAGTAGCAGTACCAACAATAAAATTGTGACCTAATGGGTTGTTGACTAAGATGTTGCACGGAATCGCCAGTTCTCACTTACCAGCATTTTCAACCGTCGACTATCATCTGGGTAGTTCAGATAGTACAGGTAGGTCTTTGTCGTGGGGTCAGTCTTACAGTGCATACATATGAGAATAATTGCTTACTTGCAAAACTGACAGTCCGTAAAGGACGAGTAGCACCATGGTAGATATCAATGCGCCGCCTAACAATCATCGTACCAATAAAGTCAACGTAGATTCGCATGCTTAGTAATGGCTCACGCACCATAAAGCTCGCGCCAAAGGCCGTCTGGAACTGGTGTACGTCTGTCAAGAGGGAAGAGGAGAGGCTCATGAGCCGAAGACATATTTACCAATGGGAAATAGCAGCGTCGAGGAAGGTCTGCTCAATCTACAGCAGGCTCGACCTCCGCAACTTATATGAGGGAAATGTGTGGCGATCTGTCGCTCAAGCCGACCGCAATCCGCGTATGCTCTAGTATAGCACGGTCATGGTGCGGTGATTGCACTGATCGGAACCAGCACGGATTCAGCGGACCACTTTCCGCCCCTCCCAAATGTGCAGATTCCGAGCATTGCGAAGAAGTCCCTACCTGTAATCAGTGAGCTGAATGGAAGTTATTGCATTCTTGCTCTGATCAGGATCACATGGTAGAAAATAAGTTCCAGTGATATGCCGGGGGCCCTACTTACACTTCGGAATAGGAAATGGTGTCGTCGTCATAATGTTGAAGCGGGAAATTCCCGTCAATCCGAAACAGGGGTCCAGGTCAAAGTTTATCCATCAGAAAAAGGTAACATGCGTACCACTGATGAACTCTACGTTTGGTCACCTAATTGGCCTCTTCTTTCGGTATCGGGGTTTCTATCAGTTGACAAGACATTGTGCGAGTTTGAGCTGAATAGGAAGGGACAGGGAGTATGTTAGAACTCAAGAGCCTTAAATCAAGCGGCTTTAACAGTCAATGGAGGCGTTCATCTCGTTAGCTGCTCCCAGTCGATGGAAGTTATATGAAGGGCGGCAGGTGCAGCGCGGGGAGCACAAATTCACTAAACCAGACTATATTTCAAACAGCCAGTACCTATACCAAGATAATGTCAACGCGGTCAGCGTGACTGAAATCGTGAAAATAGCCCATACGATAGTGTCCTCCTGGTCCTGATCCTTGTCAGACACCGCCATGACATAGGAGGAAAGGGTGATAAGGTTGAGAATCGCAGAAACCGCGGAATGTTTGGTGAAATGAATGAAATCCGTATGTACAGAACCTATCCGACGGCGAGATCTAAAATCAACCAGGATCAGCGCTAGTCTCCTATGCAGACCTTACACAGAAGATAGTCGTTCTGATCAGCGCAACGGTTCAAGGATGTAACGAAACAGACCAATACATCCCACCGCTGTTCCGCTAGGTCGGCGTCTCACAGCAACTTCAAAGCCGCTACAAGCCGCGAGATACGGATAATGCCAAGGTACCATCTCAAGGCTCCGTCAGAACATACACTGCTCTCAAAAAAATAGGTCATCTTGTGTCGCCATGATCGAATCTGATCACGTACCCCAAACTTTATGTGATCCTAAACTTGAGATATTGTATGGTAATGGAGTCAAAGGGCGTCTCCCAGGGGAATTCATCGTGTTTGGCTGGACTGAAGGTGGCGTACAGAAGCCGGAGACGTAAAGCGGGCCTCACAACAAAGTCCCGTCATGGATGTTCTAAGCATCGTGCTCCAGTTAAAGCAAGATGCAAAAATTATTTCTATTTCCCTGGCGTAGAACATTCTTCTTCAAGAAGCGATCTGCATATTGATTGGCCTCCGGGATTGTCTTTTGATACACCCAATAAGCCATCTTGCCACCTGGTTTCCAGCGCTCTCGTAGCTGGGTGAATCCGATGGCCGCCATGAGAGCGGTCAGATGCTCGGGGGTAGTGTAGCGAGAATTTGACACGCATGATAATGGTAGCTGTAGGATTAAGATGGTCAGCGTGTGCCTCGGTGATACATTTCGGAGAATAGCTAACGGCTAGGAAGAGTAAACCCTCTGCGCGTAGCATAGTGTGAGCTAAGCGGAGCATGCGGCCTGCAAGATATCTATTCAACATGCATTCACTCAGAACACCCTCAATACGCACCGCGATCCTTCGCATCTGCGACGAAATTGACAACAAGACTGAGACTAATAAGATCCCATTTTTCTCTATGCTCTTCCGCATCCATGAGCAGAAAGTCCTGCTCTAGGATAGACGGGTGCCGCGAGCGGAGATCGATGGCCTGGACGTCGAGCCATGCGCTACATGAAGCATAATTGTCCGGCTTGAGTGCTCCGACCTCTAAGAGCCTACGGGATTCTGAAGTCAACGGTTTCGACCCAACGACCAACCGTAGGAATAAAACGAATCGCACCTACGCTTCTTCCCATGAGCGACATCAGCCCATCCCAGCTCTTTCAGCCAGCCGACAAACACCTTCTCGCTGCCCCCGCCTCTGTCGCTTCCCTGCCCGATGCTGGACATCTGCTGGTACGCCGAGAGGCCGCCGAGCTCCTCGATCTCTGCCGCGATGGCGGCCAGCGTCTCTGAGTTCGATGGTGTGGGCGGCTCATGCTGCAGCTGCGACTGCTGCTTGAGCAGAACGTGGAAGCGGCGGATGAGCGTGCGGCTGGACCGCGGAGTGCTCGAGGTGGTGGGCTCGTTCGCGCTGGAGTGCTGGGTGACGGCGGCCTTGCGTTTTCGAACTTTGGGCATCTGGAGCGTGCAGAGAAGGCTTTGACGAAATACTTATACAGACATGAAGAAGAAAGATGATTCCGTTGCGACTGGGCTGAGCTCGTAGTGTATGGCGGCGATCGAGCAAGTGAGGAAGTGAGGAATGGAGGAAGCAGAAAATTACCGCCGCCTACAAAGCCAAACATGATCAAACCGAAATTTCTGTCAGAAATTGGTGGAATGGCCATTTGAGACATTATCACCGTGACGTGCAGAGATGACAGTATAAACAGATCGCATGCATTATGAACGGAGATACGAGTTAGAGGTATGGAGTCTAAAGAGACAATGCAGCAACTAGCCATCTATGCAGTCGCGCCCTGCGCCGCCTTCGTCTCCTCCGTGATGATCTGCTGGCCCAAAGCCTTGACCTTCTCCTTATCTGTCGGGCCCTCCAACCGCATCCGGCTCACAGCACTCTCAAGCTGCTTCCGTCCAACGCCCACGGGCACGCGGTGCCACCGCACGACCCTAATACCGACGCCCGCGAGCGCATGGCGCTCCAGGTACTTTATCCAGCGGTCGACGACCTCGGGGTCCGCGTCGAACGCCTTGATCGCGCGCTTGTGCACCTTGCGCTCGAAGTTCTCCTGCGACTTCTTGTGCGCGAACGGCCCGCGCGGGACGGTCCACAGCGAGCGCTGCGTCGGGAGCGCCGCGACGCCCGAGACGGGGATGCCGAGCGACGCGGCCGCGTGCAGCGCGAAGTGTGTGAAGATGGGGAGGAGCGGGGGGTAGAAGGAGCGGAAGTGGACGAGCGCAACGGGGATGCCGTGTGTTTGGGGGTGTTGGTAGGGCTTGAGGCTGCCGCGGCCGTGGACGACGGTCGCGTGGAATTCGCGCTCTTCGGGGTCGAGCGTGACGCGGCGGAGGGGCTTGGCGGGTATTGGGGCTGCGGAGGCAGGAGTGGAAGGCTGAGGTGTCTTGTCACTACGGTGGACGTCAGAAAGATGACAGAAAGACGGGACGCTCTACATACGAAGTGGCTTTTGGTGCTTCGGAAGGGTCTACGGGTGTCGCTTTGACCGAGTCCGACGCCTTGTTCGTAGCAGGCCTTCATGAAAGCGGGGTCAATTCACAGCCAGATAGAAAGTAATGCTAGACATACTGTGAAGGCTTTGAGGACTGCGCCGGGGGTGATGCGGCAGATCCAGAAGCAGCCTTCTCTCCTGAAGCTTTCTTCTCTTTTGGAGAGCTGGATAAATACGTCAAGTTCGTGTCAACTGATAGTGAAGGAGATGTACTCACGCGGGAGCCTTCCCTTCATTATGCACCCATCGTGCGGAGATGACAGAACGACATGAACGCGTCCGCGCGGACCTCGCTACGGCAGCAAGCATCTACCAAAGCATCAGTCACTCTCTCCACCTTACTTCGCGCAGAATAAGAACAAACACTCACAATCTGTGCGATGCAGCAATGGTCGGAGAGCAGCACCAGCAAATCCGTCTCGCGACGCGAAGACCGCTTCGTCCCGGTAAGGAAGCCCATTCACACAACCACGTGACCAACACGATGAGTACCGTGCGGCGCGCGGCAGTGCTCCGCGCGGCGCGTTTCAACGCGGTTCTGCAGCTCTGCTCCAGCCGCGCGGTCACGAACAGGAGGACATGCGAGCGACGACGCAGTCTGCGGTAGATGTGGACGCGCTGTATTCCAGGGTGCAGAAGCGTCTGGTTGAGTCGGGGGAGTGGGACCGGTGAGTCGCTGTGTTGCGCGGTTCGAGGTCGAGTTGACGGGCGCGCAGGATCTGTTTGTTGCTGTCGTATAAATTGAACGACGCGGGATGGGTGGATGACGTGCGGAGTCAGAGCAAAGGTACGCTTTCGATCTGTCTGCTCGAATGCATCGTTTTGGAACTGTGGATCTGGTACAGAGCATGCTCGAGCTATGGAGCCGTTGTCGTTACGGCAGTTGATTGAACATGTGGGTCCGAGAGCCCGAGGTAAGCCAGCTTCGCCCCTTGCCTGCTCCTGTTTTTTTACATGTTTGCCGATGTGCAGCTGCCATTCCTGAATCTGTTCGGGCGAACATTATGTCTGTCATTAGGAAGTTTCTGGACGAACAGTTCGAGGGCTGAGTGTTATTTAAATCGGTGTTTAACACTTGGAAAAGCTCGCCGTGTTCGAGAGGAAGCCAGGGAGCAGTGCGTGCAAGATGAAGTACGGCACGCCAGGTATTGACATTTCGCCGACATGTCCTCCTTTCAAGGAGGCCACAACATGTAGAACATCGCCATGAGGCGAGTCTTGATTGTACTTCGGACAGAGTGAATGAGAATACACATCACAGAATTCATTGGACAAAGCTACAGGACAAATACATGCGAAATGCGAATGAATGATTGCGAATCTACGATATCTCCAGATGCAAACCCGAACCCATGCGACCGATCTCCAGTAACAGCAACACAGCAAAGTCAGTTGAAAAATGAATGCGAAATACAGGTCAGAGCGATGCGAATAACGATAGCGAAAGCGAATCCGTCCTACGATGAGCGAGCGCGAGAATACAGAGCGAGTCAGAGATGAAGCATGCAAAGTCCGTGGGATGCGAAAAGTCCATTTTATGCATGTGAGGATGCGAGTTGGCGATAGAGCGCGTCGTCGATGTAGACGTCGCGCTCTCCGTCGAGAATCGAGCCGTGGTGGCATGTGGCTGCGTGTTTCCACCTGATACGGCGCCCATACTTACGATGAGCAGCATGCGGCCCAGAGTAACCACGTACCAGTAGATCTCCTTGACCTGTCGCGACGCAAGTCGTCATCAGCACCGAACAGGGTTTCCGAACTGATTGAAGCATTACCTTTGCTTCGAAGTCCTTGATGCCCTCCACGTTCACCCACTTCTTGCACTTGTGGCACCGGCCCTGCGCGATCTCGGTCCTCTCGAGCTTGCCTGCATCTGGGCGAGGCACGACGCGGAACGCGGTGGGAGGGGAGTAAGGGAGGCCTGTCACAGCCGAGATACCTAGGCCACAAAAAGAAGGATGAATTAACTCGACAGATAGTAGGAAGGGCAAGTCACCATGATAATACTGCATGTGGTAGCTGAGGACCGGTTAATCGTACGTTGAGCCAGGGCAGAAGGGATATTACTCTGTGCAGAAGTGTTAGCTGAAGATCAAAGGAGGGCGGAGGTTAATCGTACCACTTGAAGGCCGAGAATTTCGTGCTCAACCACAGCACCTTACCTTCCCCACCGCGCGCGACGCTCTCGCAGCAGATCGGGCACACGCCGACCTTCTCCCGCCCGCGTCCCCGCACGAAGCGCGGGGTGTACAGATCGAACGTCTCGCGCGGTGGATTGTAGGATGCGCCGGATTGGGATTTGAGCACGGGTCTGGGACGTCACTTTTGAGAACTCGGTATGGAAAAGGAGGGGTTGCGCTTACGGAGTGTCGCCTGATGGGCGGTAGGAGCTGACGGGGAAGCGACGGTAGAAAAGCGGGAAGGCTGGATTGATGGAGACGTTAGAAGGGAAGGTGCGTTGAGCGTGGGTGCTGCTGTTAGTCTCGTTAGGTCCGGGTGTAGGTGTACGAGTGACTGTCTTCTGCTTTTTCGCTGTTGGTTCTGGACTAGAGGTCTCTGGACGCGACCGCTTGGTTGCGATCTTCTTGGCTGGCTTCCGGGTTGTTTCCTAGAAGATATGATGGATAGACGTCAAGCAGAAAAAATGGTTTCGGCTTACCACTCTTGAGCGAGGCTCCGGAATGGCAGCATGAACGGGCCCGAGACGGTTTCGCATTGAGCGCGTGAGTCTCCGAGGTTGGAATAAAAAGTCAAGATCAGTATCCTCGACGATGGGGATCCCAGGTAGAGATAAGCTCTGAGCGCGAGATGGCGGGTCTTGGCTCGAAACAGCAGATAGAGGAGATGAAAAGCCAGGGGAAAGCCAGTTTGCCGGTGAGGCAGGTCGAGGTGGAGGAGATGTCCGAGGCGAGACAGATGAGTGAACGCGAGTAAAAGAGGACATTGGAGGAGCAGGTGAAGACGGAGCAGAGGTATCAGATCGAGCGCGAATGAGCTTGTCCATGAAGGGAGTCCGAGATGTAGGAGCGTCAGTATAGGTATCATGTGAGGGAACGAGGTCGTCGAGGGAGCCATCCACAGACGGTGAGCGCATGCAAGCTTTCGGATCCTTGGGAGAATGTTCAATTGGAGAGATGCCTGGTGTATATGCGGAGAAGAGCGTCGGTGGAGTTGACAGGAAATTAGGTGTTGCGGAAAAAAGGGCATTGCTAGGTGCCTTCAGGGGTGAAAACGAGTGCGAAGAAAGAGGAGAACGAGGGCCAAATGGCAGCGGAGAGGGAGACGCGATCAGTTGAAGATTCAGATGACCGGGAGGTGTATTGAGGCGGGTGTTAGACTCATCAGAAGATGATTGAGACTGATGATAAGAGGTAGACGAGCTAGAATCAGAGCGAAAAACGGATAGAAGCGATGCAGGAGAGGAGGAAAAGACGCGGCGGAGCAAGGAGCCGCTTGTATGCGCTTTGGGAGAAGGCCGCGCGGGTGAAAAGACGCTCAGATGGTTGAGGGAAAGCCCATCTTGAAGGAAAAGACCATCAAAAGGATTGCTCCGCAGGCAGCCAGGAGACGATTGATGGATTGACATAGATGGAAAAGGACTATGCGGCATTTTCGTCGGAGAGCTCGAGGGTGTAGCATGCAGCATGCAGGAAGAGAGCCATTCGAGCTCCCTGCCTCCATGTTAGAGACACGCATTTTAATCAATGAAAGCACATACTGAGAGATGTCTTCGCCGTTCATTGTGGGCTTGGAACAGATACGCGGGTGGATGGAAGGAAGAGAGCAGTCGCAGTCGCGGTGTTGACGCGTTGTTTGGCCGCCTCGAGTCCCCCGTCCTCTGTTCCCACGGCTGTGATTTCCAGCATTCCATAACCACCAGCCCTCCACTCGGCCTTGACGGCCTCGTCGCCTTGTCATGGCACTCTCCTTCCGCTTCCACTGGCTGCTTTCCGTGCTTGCCTTGGCCTTTTTGACGGTTTCCGTACGGGGTGTGGCTCTGACCAGCGCAATTTCGCCGAACGAGCGACTATGCTTCTACGCTGACGTCGACAAGGCCGGCGAAAAGATCGGGGTGAGTAGTGTACTTGAAAGCTACGCCATATATTGACCGAACCGCGGAACGATTGTAGTTCTACTATGCCGTATGTCTCACTTGCCGCAGTACGTGGGCCGCAGCCTGACTGCCGTCTGATGCAGGTCCAATCGGGCGGGTCGTTCGACATCGACTTTGAGGTGAAGGACCCGAACGACAAGGTCCTCCTCGACGGCATCCGCGAGCGCCAGGGCGACTACGTGCTTACCGCGAACACCGTCGGCGAATACGCCTTCTGCTTCGAGAACGACATGTCGACGCTCACGGAGAAGCTCATCGAGTTCGACATCATGGTCGAGAGCGAGCCGCGCCGCGACGCGCCGGCGAAGCCGGGGCAGATTTCGGAGCACACGAGCGCGCTGGAGGAGAGCATATTCCGGCTGAACGGCATGCTGATGAATATCAAGAGAACACAGAAATAGTGAGTTGGTTGTTTGTGTTTATGTTGCGCGTTGACTCAGTCTGGTTCTAGTTTCCACACGAGGGAGAACAGAGGGTTCTCGATCGTGAAGTCGACGCAGAAGTGGGTCCCTCATCTGTCTATGCGTGTCTCACCCTAATAATGATGTGTCTGCCAGTCGCTTGTTCTGGTATGCTGTGCTTGAGACAGTTGGCGTCATCGGGATGGCAGTGTATGCGTCTCCCTTGTCTTCATCCATGCCAACGCTGACGGTCATTCTTCTGTTAGATTCCAAGTTTATGTTCTCCAGACCTTCTTCACGAAGACAGGGCGGCGGTATAAGGTGTAATTTATTACCTTTGACGACTTAATTGGATGTTCATGCATATAGCTTTTGCTGAATGTTTGCTGGTCTCCTCACCTCACACATAAGGTAACTGTTCTTGTATACAATGCCGATCAGCGCCAACATCGAACTTGAAGTTGCTGCCACCTTGCGATCACGCGTACTGATCTTAGTCGCAACTTGCATGAATTTAATGAGGCTCTCAAGGCAGTTTGGCGCTGGATTCAACCGTCCACCGTCCGCAATTACGCATATCAACGTTAACGCACACTCAAATTCTAATACTCGACAAAGGAAACCACTAGTGGCTCATTCAGTACTTATTCCATTCGTGAAAACTTGTCACGTCAATTCTCATCCTGACCAACTCTCATGGTGCATATCGTTCCATTTTACTGAAAGTTCTGACTGATGGCTTCGCTTGCTACGCATTGACAGACGAGCGAAGCCTTGAGATCTGCGTCTTTGTTGCGTACGGGGCCACCTTCACGCAAGCAGCGCAATTTACAGATCGAACTATGGCTCAAAATCAAACTGGAATCGTATCATGCACTATTCTCCAGGAAGAATCAAATCGCGATGCCCGCGGGAACTCCGTCGCTTGCAGAGGAAGATGTTCATCCCGTTTGCGCTCAACCCGAGAACCATGTCATACGAACTATTTAGTCCTCTGGGTGCACTCGTAGTCACGCTTGGTGCCCCCGGTGTTACTTATGCACTCTATTTCTCCTGCAATGTCGCCCCCGGTGGGTGCCCGCCTTCCCTTCGGTCCATCCAGACATCGTTCTCGTGGAGCCAGGTGTGGGATTCCGTCGCGCTGAAACTCTATCTCACACGGTACGCGTGCTGCGTGCTTGCATGGTATATCCTGCCTGACGAGTGGGTCGAAGGCACGCTCCTGCGAAACGGGCTGCGACAGAAATACAAAATGAACGGTAGGCCTTCTTGCACGGCCGGCTAAGCAGCGCATGTCTAACAATATTTGCCTTGCAGCATTTTCAACGCGTCTCCTCGCGCTGGCGTTGGTCACAGGATACATTATTCGATAGAATGCGGGTTCTTTCACCGTCTTGTACGACCATTACCCTGGCTTCATCACCGCCTCGCCGCTTGTATCCACACTCAAGCCCTTCTCTGCTGCGCCATCTCCTTCCGCGACGGCGCGCTTCTCGCGCTCGGCGGAAACACCGGCAACCCAATCTACGACACACGTCCCCCCGTACGTCGCTCGTCCACACTCTGACAACCCCCGCAGTTCTTCATCGGCCGCGAGCTCAACCCGACAATCGGCACGCTGGATCTCATGTCCTTCAACGAGCTCCGATCAGCCATGATTCTCTCGCTGCTCATCGACGCCAGTGTGGCCTGCGCGCAGGCCGCCCGACCTCACGGACTCCATGGTGCTCGTCCTGCTCTTCCACGGTCTCTACATCCTCGACGCGCTCTACAACGAGGTGCGCGCCCCTCCATCCACATTCACATCTAAACGATGAAGCTGAGGCTGACGGCACCAGCCCTGCTCATGTCTGGCTGGTGGGGGTTCTCGCGCCATCCGAATTACCTGTGCGAGCTTTGCGGCTTTCTGTGCTTGTTCTTGACTGACATCGCGAAGGGGAGACCTTATTATGACTCTTGCGTGGTCACTCTCGGCAGGCTTTTCTATGCCCCTCACGTATTTCTGTGTGATCTTCTTCACTGGATTCCTCATGCATCGCGGACACAGGGACGACGAGGCCTGCGCAAAGAAGTAACTGCCAATCCCCGAAGTAATTTAGATGCGTGCTGATTTGATGCAGCAAGGTATGGGAAGAACTGGGAGGAGTGCAAACGGAGAGTGCCGTGGCGGATCCTACCTTACATTTACTGAGCTGTCTTCGGTGTTCACCGACCCATAATGACATTGGTTTCAAATTCTCGAAGAATCTTCTGCGATTTTCAATCGTACAACACAATGCGCCCGAAAAACAGATCTAGCTCGTATCCATCGCCTCGCCCTCGGTGGCCAGAGGCGTGATCTTCTCGTCCACGACAAACGTGCGCACCTTCTCCGCCGTCCACGCCGTCGTGCCCCGCCGGAAGCCGTACTTGCGCTCCTTCTCCACTCGCTGGAGGAACATCAGTCATTAGTCTAGCGTTGAAAGGCGGCACGCACCTCGTTTGGCTTGACGAGATTGCGCAGGTAGTCCGTGTGCGTCGCCATGATCACACACGCGTCTACGTTCGAGCCGGAGCCGAGATCGTTGAAGATACCCGCCTCGATCGCCTGCACTACCAGCGCGAGCGCCTCCTCTCTCTGTTGCCCGCATCAGCGCGAGTGAAACGATGAATGCGGAGCATGCGAACGTACCTCCATGTCCGGGCGCCAGCCGGACTCGAAGATCGCCATGGCGGCGAGACTGCCGGAGCCCATGGTGACGTATGGCAGCTTGTCGGTCGAGCCGTGCGGGTGGATGGTGAAGAGGTGGGGGCCCGAGGGGTCCACGCCGCCGAGAACGAGCGCGGCGCCGATGTGCCCTTGGTAGCTGCGTTAGGTAAGACCAGTGTGTCCGAGTGTGGATGTGAAGCATCGGAGGAATGCGATGATGTTGGACGCAGCGGAGTGACGCGGTTTGAAGGACGCAAATGTGCGCGACGCAATTTGAAGGCACGTATGACGCGCGGATATGTAGAACGCAGGTGACGCGGACGATTGCGACGCAGGGGTATGACCCAATAGACGCGGATTGACGAATGACGCAGGGATATGACCCAATGAAAGAATCAACGCGGTTTTGCAGGATGTACGACATCCAGCGCGGATTGACGCAGGGAAATGTCCCAATAATCGACGCGGATACGCAGGACGTACGACGTCCAGCCGCGGATTGACGCAACGCAGGGATATGACCCGATGAAATCGACGCGGATACGCAAGACGTACGACGTCCAGCCGCGGATAAATGCATGGTGTGCACACAGCGCGATTTTGCCGGTGATGCATGACGCGATGACGCAAGGCGTAGATGTACGCAGATGACGCGAGGGGTAAGGAGGTTGTTGGATAACACGGTCAGACACGCGATGTCAAATGTGCGGAAGCCAAGCAACCCACCTGAATAGTCGTTGCTTGAGCATCGTCATAGCAGTAACGACTCTGGGCTTGCGGCCAATATTGAGCGAGTGCAGTTCCATGTTCGACGAGATGAGGGCGGTGATAAATTCGGTGTCGGCAGCCGTTCCTGCTCCACAGCACCGAATGTTGTCCGTGATATAGTGGATCTAGACAAAATGAGGACGCGTAATATTGCGTCCATCGAAGACCGCGCACCTTCTCGCAGTTCTTGTCTGCGACAATGGGTCCTTCAGTTGCACGAGTATCTGCGCCCAGGACGATACCGTCCTTGAAAAGGCAGCCGACAATAGTGGTACCGGTACTGGTAGCCTTGGGCAGGTTCAAGCCCTTGTCCTGCAGATATGAATTGCTGTAGATCGCTTGGTTTAGCAGCAATTTCAACGCTTCAGATCCCTACGCACCGGATCTCATTTCCAAAATCAAAACCCGCGCCTCTGAATGTCGATGCCATGGTCAATGTAGGAGGAGAGGACGAGTGTACTTACGCGTCGCCGCGCGTCGCCACCAGCAGGGCTCGAATGCTGACGTAAGCGACCCCGCTGCAGGAAGGCTGCGCGGGCACACAGCCCGTCTCCTCCCTCCTCATCAACTTGAACCACCTGGTCACCTCAGACGCCGCAATGGAAGGCTGGAACAAGTTATCCTCAAGCTTTGCGACTCTCAACCTCGGCCAGTCCGCGAACAAGTTCGCCAAGGGCTTCAACTCCAGTGTGCAGGCCACCAGGGAGAGACTCGGTCAGGTCGCTCCTGATGAGATAACTGAGCTCCCCCAGGGTACGTCTGCATGAACTCCAGATGCATGTTTGATCCAGGTGTCGATATCCGATGTCACAGAGTACAAAGACCTCGAGGCGCGCGTCGATGCCCTTCGCCAAACTCACCTCGCCCTCCTGAAGTAGGTCCTTCTTACCTGCCCATCAATCAACGATGGCCAATTCTTCACCTCTGCATTCAGGATTACCAAAGTCTATGAGACCGAAGCCTATGACTACCCCACCCAGGTGCAAGAGTCGCTCGCCGAGTTCGGCTCAGCCCTAGGGCACAACATCACCACATTCGCCGCATCCAACCTGAAGGGCACCAACCTCCCCGCCCCCAACCCGACCGCCCCGCCCCAGCCCCAGCACAAGACGCTCCCGCATGCACTCAACCGTGCTGCGACCGCCGCCGCGGCGACCGTCCACGCCAATGCGGGCCCGGGCACCGACGACAAGCTCGAGCGCGCACTGACGGAGTACGCTAGCGCGTGGGACAAGATCGCCGAGGCGCGCGTCGTCCAGGACGAGACGATCCAGAGCGCGTTTCTCGCGCCGTGGCAGCAGACGCTGCAGACCTCGATCGCCGTCGCGATGAAGGCGCGCCAGGCGGTGCGCTTCAGCCGGCTCGAGCTCGACGCCGCGAAGCAGACGTGCGTGCCTCCCACGGCGGCCTCGGTGCCCTTTGCGTTACGTGCTGATGTGCTTGCAGGCTGAAGAACGCCAGCCCGCAGAAGCAGGAGCATGCGCGTCTGGAGGTCGAGAATGCCGAGGACGACCTCGTGCAGAAGACTGAGGTCGCCATTACGCTCATGAAGGCTGTTCTGGACAGCGTACGCCGTGCCCTCGACCCTGCGTGCTCGCTTGCTGACTGCAGTGCCCTCACAGCCCGAGCCCATCAAGAACCTCAACGAGCTCATCAAAGCCCAGGTAAGGCTTTCTGCTTGCTCTCGTACGTATCCTTGGGACTGACGTAGTGCCATGTGACAGTTGACGTACCACGCCGCGGCGGCCGAAGCTCTATCTGCCGTGCAGGGCGAGATCGAGGAGCTTAGTGTCGCTGCAGAGGGCGAATACAGGTGCGTCGCATCTACATCCCCATTGGGTCGATCTCACAACAGCAACCTAGAAAGTCTCGCGACCACTGAAGTACCCCTGCAGTGAAACCATGATCTACCTTCCCTTCCCTCTCCTTCGCCTCCCCGTCCCTGTCTAATAACCCTTTGTGTGGCACTAGATAGCCCTGTAGTGGAACTCTTTGTTTTCGCCGCTCGTGCGTAGCGATGTGCTGTATTCATACGATTTCTGCTATGCATGCATACTTACATACGTACTGTGCTTGTCTGATGTGATACTGTGCTGAATGGATCGGATTATGACTGGACTGCTCCTGCCATGGTCGCTCTGCTACTTGTCTCTGACCGTGCTGTTGCGTTGAATCTCGAACGACTGGACTTCTGTGTAAGAGCAACGGGTATATGTGTACTTGACAGTGACGCGCAATTCCGACTTGATGAGCTGGTAGCACAGTAACAGGTATTCCGAAGATGAGAACGTTGGTATGAGACTGAGCTTCAATGCTTCACAGTCGAAGATATTGAGCTTTGTTCTCTTTCGCTTACGGAAACGCGCTGATGTTATGCAAACCTGGGCGCTTCATTAATAGTACGAACTCTTTCCTTTCTTCCTTCTCTCTCGAGGATTGCTAGCGCCCATTAATTGCTCCTAGTCTTTTGCTCAGAACCCAGCCAGTTCCCATTTCACGCGTCGTCTTTTCCACGCAGGATCTGCTCGAAACAAAGGGTCGTCATAATATCTGACGTGTTGAGAAATGGGTTTCCGTCTTGATTCTTGCCCTCACACTCTCCCCGACTCGGGCCTCTCAATCATGTCCCGAGTCGTTCACGTACACCTTCGTTGTGAACACCATCTCGCTCTTCGAAATCGACAAGGTCGGCGAGGACGGCGTCGTCCAACTCCACTCCGTATTTCATTCGTCCCTTCAGGTAAGCGCATGACGGTTCGTTGTCCAGAGGTCGCCGTTCCGTTGGATGGATTGGGCCAAAACACCCGAGGATGCGTCTTCAGGGCCATCTCGCTGATCCCATGCAGCTACCAGACTTCTATGCTACTTCGAAACATGCCCTCAAATCCGCCGACCGGTGGTGCACGTTTTTTTAATCTGTGCTACCAGTCCACTCGTGTCCTCGTGCGTAAGATCACAAGAAGTTCGCCTTCGAGTTTCACGTTCTAAGTTATCCTGTGCATGCCTCATTCGCTAGCGTCACATGGATCCGTGGATAGTGCTCCGCATGCTTCACGGCTTCGAGTCTACTTATTAGAGACGTGACCGTGACCCACCCCCGTGCAGCTTCCATGAAGTTGATTCGGTGGAACAACCGTGGAAGAGGTACATCGGTCTGTTTTCAAAACATCTGTCACTGCAGCACTTTACTGATCAACGTTTATTTTAACTTTTAGACCCACACGCACTGGCAGAATCTGTTTTCTAGTATGATGAGCGTCGTTCAAGAGCTCTGACCATAGGCAATGTTTGGTTCCCGACCCCGACAGACATTCTCTTTTTTGTGGCCATTCTGCAGGCAAGAAACCACCGGCGTCGCGCTCAACGTTCTGCAAGAGGATGTACACATCCTCCACGACATTATCTATTGATCGAGGAAAATGTTTCAGAGAAGTGACCATGTGTGCGAATCTCGCTCAGGACAGAATCTTAAGGTGATGATTGAAACCGCCGGTACTTCAGGTGACTCTGCATCGTGGGGAGCATCTGTATCGTCCGTTCTACAGTGAAATAGCCGGTATCATGCCTTCGCGTAGCTTCGCGTCGAGCCCCGGTCTACCACTTTATTTACCGGAGGGGCAGTGCGGACAATGCTTGCTTCGAAGTGGTTCCCTGTCAAGACAAGCATGGCAGCTGTGGTGAGCGCCATACCATTTCTTGAAGTTCGATGCCACGACTAACGGCTTCATTATCCCTGCGTTGCGGCTTGGTCTGTTTCTGGTCTCTGGTGTTCTCACAAAGCAGCCTATGCAATGATTCACAGGTGGCGCTGCTTCTGGCCAGTCAAACTGAATGGTACATATCGGTTTACTCTACTTCCCTGCTTGGTCTAACTTAAAGTTTCTCATTTCTACCTTCAGCTGAAGTGTGCTCGATGACCAGGATAGCCGATGCTTAATCACCTTCAGTCGACTGAGCAACGAGGACGTTGTTCATTGACAATGGTCCGCTAAAAAAATTACCTGTGTTTCCTCCGATGAATCCACGATCGCTCCAGCAGACCCCAGTGTTGATGTTCTTTTCATCAGAAGATTCGACAGATCATCAAGTTAATTTTGGATCAACATCACTTCGATGATTGATTCAATTGCCTATTCATTGAATACAGATACAGAAAAAGGGTCGCGCGCATTTCGCTCATATAAATGTGTGGGACATCGAGCTTGCTGTCGTTGTAGGTCATTCATCGATCGTGTGTATCCTCATTCGAAATCATGTCTTCACCTCAGGGCCTTCCACCATTCCCTCTCGACAGACCAACACCGCTCCCAGACAGCCTTTTTCGTGCTAATTTTGGTGCGTTTCACTCTGCGAGACTGAATTGTGTGTTGATGCCAGTGTTGGTTTGTTTGTTAGGCGGGGGGTTGATATGCTGCATGATTATGCTTATTCTCTACGGAGTTTCGGTCTTGCAGGCAAGTAGCCAACACCAAGTGCATATGCTTGACATAACCGCAAAACAAAGACATATCTGTACTACTTGAAATACCCGAAGGATCGTGGGCTGCTTAAGCTGCTGGTAAGTAGCGACTGAAAAATTGTATGATGTATTATTCAATACTCACTCAGGTCGTGCTGCTATTGTTGGTATCGTCGCCTGTGGTGCCCTGTCCATGCTGACTATGTATCAAACAGCTGCATGTCAACATTGCACGCAGTTCTCAGTAAGCACGAATCGCGTTACCCAGAAGAGCTCTCATCCATTGACTAAACTGACAGCATGCCATTCGACATATTACTACCTGGTACATCCTGCCATCAGCCTACCTCCGTCAAACGCTGAATCCTCACGCAATTTTCTGTATCCAGATCGTTACCTACCGCGATCCTGTGTTGATTTTAGATGGACTATGGTATGTGCATTGATCATTCAACTGTACCGTCCCGGTCACCTCACTATGTTTCCCTGACCAGGTCGCTTTATGCATGTACCTTTGATTGTTCTTGAGTATACCCTTGATTGATCAATCTCATCACTCGTCTAGGCGGCGCCTGCAGCTGGGGTGGGTCTAATGTCGGCATAATCGATTTGGATAAGAGTCATTGACCGCACACGCACTGACAGATTGCCATCTGTCTTTTAGTACAGTTGTGAGCACAACCGCTTCCCTGACCTAAAAGCTTGAGTGATGAAATTTTTGCAATTTCTAGGTTTTACGTCCGGATGATCTACTTCTGTATGTGTGTCTCCAAATTTCGGAAGCTACACTTCTCATTTTCGAGTGCAGTGACAAAAGCAAAATGGCGGTGGTTCCTGACAGTCGTCCTCGTATGTCAGATTTTGCGCTTTCGAATTCTATAAATCTGACTTTTCGGCAATGTAGCTATTGCTGGTCGGGATGCAAGTCGGTAAGAGCGTACTACGGACCTGCATTATGATCTGATGCGAGATAATCTCAATCCAGCTACTGGAATCGGTATGTAGTCACACTATTCGATTGATGCTCGTTCAACATGTTGAATGGCTATTAGTGATGGTGGTCAAAGAGTTTGTCTTTGACGTCGAGTTCATTTGATAATTCTTTACTGAATGCAAATGGCAGATTCCGTGGATGGGACGTTGCGAAACTCGCCAACGACTCTGTGGATGGATCTTGTCTCTCCTTTCCTAATCATCGAAACTGACTCGCCTGCTAGCTCGATTCGATGGTGCCAATGCTCGCTGCAAGGGTGGCATCCGATTCGGTGACGGCAATGTCTCTTTGCGTTCTATTTTATGACAAGCGGGCAGAATTTCCCAGGTGGGCTCAGCAATATTGTGAATTCAATTTCCCTGCACCTTCTGACTTCTTCAAACCAGATCAGGGAGACTGCTACATACCTTGCTTATTTTCTCCATTAACAGGTTCCTTCTAACGACGTGCGTATTTTGATCTGTATCCGCTGCCTTACCCGTTGCTGAGAAAACGTAGGGTGATCGTCATCATTGAAATGATATCGGTGCGCTTCCTCGCATTATATCAAATGATGTTACCCTTGCTAATATAATCAACAACCAGCTCATCTGCTCCCCCCAAAACCTTTGGGCCATGCTCATAGACTACATCAGTGCCCATCGTCAGTCTCCCTCAGTCACAGAATGCTTGAGTTATGTCTTATTTCTTTTCCCAGTGTATGTCAATAGCTGCTTGGCAACGCTCAACTCGCGGAATCATCTGCACAACATTAGCGAAAGCGGCACGGAGCCTTCCGACATGATGGCCACGGGCCACGGCATCCAGTTTGAACAACGCCGTACTAGTGCCATCGCGAGCAGGGACATCACTTCGATAAACGTCGACCTGAACAGTATAGCGGGTGGGATGGGGTTCGACGTGGATAAGTCCAACGACTCAGAGCAGAAACCTCGCAATTATGCTGCGGTATGATGTCCATTTTGCTATCATCGTACCTCCAGCTCATACGATGCCATGTGGAATTAGACATCCGCTGTATGAACCACATCAGTGAACTCCGTTCATTTCTTCAGAACTGTATTACTTTGCAGCGCTGGCACATCTGCGAGGCATCCTCGCATGTACTATATACGGGCCCTGGACGTGATTTTGCACTAGATGCATCCCCTACGACTAGTGACTTGCGGAAATACTTACTTAACTTATTGAAGCCTTGAGATTGCAGACCGCATGGCATTGGTATCCCAATAAATGCGGCCTTGTGGCCGGATCTCCTGGACCGAATGAGACATAACAGCATACATGAACACCGTTTTCCTATTGGCAAAGACGCCATGTGGAAGTTAAGCATTTGCGGACACGGAATGAAAACAGAGACTGGTGGACAGGAATAAGGGTTACCGTGACGGTACTTATCGGGGCGTGAGATGAAAATGGTAAGCGATTGATGGAAATGGGCGCTTGTGTTGTCGACGCTCCGCTCTGTTGCAGACTCGAGCTCTCATGTATCATGACATCCCATGAGGAATGAGAGCTTCGTAGGGTGGTCGTCAGTGAAACGAGAGTGGTACGCTTTCTCACATTGCATTATTTCAATAAACATCTCCTCGCTAATAAAATTTACATGTTAGCGTTGGCGCTGGGAGGTTCCCGCCGGCTCCATCGAGTGTCTGCAGACCGCTGCGTCCTCCCGCCAGACCGACGATCCGGACCTAACACGTAGGCGCAGGTTTTTTGTCTCATGAGTTCACTTCCATGACGGCCTTGCACTTGCATGTATTCTGACGATTAATCGGGACTAAGTTATGTCATGGCAGTGAACACGCGGGGCACCTCAAACATGGACACCCCCAGTAAGCATAAACGTAAACCGTACTGCTTGACCCATAGACCTTCAAGCGTTCGCCCTATCTCCGAAATAGCCAGGTAGAGAATTCTGACTTCATATCTGCTCGGGGAGGATATACTGAGGATATACACGGAAAACGTGACTAGGAATTTGTGGCTCTAATTTTAGACTCTGAAGGCTTACGGGAAGTCACCCACTAGTCGTACTCACATGATCCATTTCTTACTTCCTTTCTTTCAGGGACCAGTCGCTCACTTGACGGCTGACGTCGTTGCCCCTCCTGCTCTTCCAGACTCATCATCTGAGCAAATGGGGGCAGCTCCGGCACGTTCATTTTCGCGTAAGGGGTCAGTATCACTTGACAGCTTGACGCGGGGCTCCGCATTCGAAGAAGGCAAGTCCCCACACCGCCGGAACCGATGCAACGCCTGTCTATGCTTCTCTCGCTCTGACCAAACTTCTGCCCTCCAGCCGTTTTCACCGCTGACTTTGGGTTTTACTTTGATCGTCATGCGGTAATTATGCGATGAAATTCTGGCGGTCCGGACGGTCCGCGCGTTCTTGTTCTTTGGCGGAGCAACTGTCACGAACGTCTCTGCTCATATTTATATGACCGAGTGCATTCAACGCCGATGACGACCAGAAGACCAAGTGAACCCAGCGTCTTGTGTTGGACCTGCCTATTTACTAGCTCTTCGCCAGGATGGCCCTTCATTCCGTGCTTTCAGCACTTGTGCTCCTCCCTCTGGTTTCGCACAGCGCATTTGCGGCAATTCCGCAATGCCTGTCGACCTCTACGCCGAAAGACTCTGCAACCTTGCTTGCGTCGAAGTCATCCTTGCCGACCATCTTCACATCGGAATCTGACTGGCCTGCCGTTCACATCGCGGCTTCCAACTTCGCGTCCGACATCGCATCTGTCCTTGGCGGCAATGTCAAAGTTTCTGTCTATAACATCAGCTCTATGTCCGACATCTCAAAAAACTCGCCGAAAGGCCTCCCTTTGATTGTTGGCACGCTGAACAGGACCTCTGTCGTTGATGGACTAGCGAAGAACGGTTCGATCAAGACTGATGGCGTTACGGGTCAATGGGAGTCATGGAGAGTACAGAGTATCGAGAAACCGGTTTCCGGCGTGGACAACGCTTTGGTCTTCTTCGGCGCTGACAAGGTGCGTTTTCACAGTGTCGGTTTGATCTACAAACTGAGCTAACCCTTTCGTTTGCTTTCAGCGCGGCACCATTTATTCTATGTAAGTTCTACGTGTATGCAATGAAGTCTTGCTGGGTTATTGACACATGATATAGGTACACGCTGTCCGAGCAAGCAGGAGTCTCTCCTTGGGTCTGGTTTGCCGATGTGCCGACAAAGCAGCACGATGAGCTCTATCTCCTGGACCAAACGGATTGCTTCCATGGCCCGCCGTCGATCAAATATCGGTAAGTTTAAAATATACTCGCCCAGTATATACATCGCTCATATGGTGATCATGAAGCGCTCTCTTCATCAATGATGAACAGCCGGCACTGACCGGCTGGGCTAACAAGAAGTACGGCGCGGGCGTAGGTCTTAACGTGCTCGGCCAGTCGTTCCTTCCCGAGTTCTACCAGCATGTCTTCGAGCTTCTGCTGCGAATGAGAGCCAATTATATCTGGCGTGAGTCTGAACTCGGGTTTACCCCTACTACTTTGCTGATGTTGAGGGTCGTAAAGCCGCGATGTGGTCCGATTCCTTCCCGGTTGCGGGTCTGAACGAATACATCAACGGCGGACTGGGAAATGGTACAGGCACGGCGGGCCCGAACTTGATTTTTGCTGATCGCATGGGGATTGTATATGGTACTTCTCATCAGGAACCTATGGCAAGAAATACACCAGGTATGTCTAATGCATTGAGTTTTCCCACGTGTCTTGATTAGACTGCGATTTTCAAGAGTGGTGGGCTATTGGAACCGGCGACTGGGACGCTACAACCAATAACGAGACCATCACGTCATACTGGAGATATGGTGCCGAGCGCGCTGCTCCCTACGAGGTTCTGTACACTATGGGCATGCGTGGCAACGGTGACACCGGCCTCGTCGGAGCGTCGAAGGAACTGCTCGAGACCATTATTGCCACTCAGCGCCAGATTTTGAGCGACGCTAACAACGGAGCCTCTCCAGAGACTTTGCCTCAGATGTGGTGTATGTATAAGGAAGTGCAGGAGTACTATGCCCAGGGGCTCCAGGTACCAGATGACGTGATCATCCTGTTCTCGGACGACAACTTCGGGAACTTGAGGACGGTTCTGAGCCCGGACGTGAGGGATAGGTTCGGCTGTTCTTATCAGTACGCGACCGATATTCTGACGAGTCGTACTTTGTTGCAGGCCCGGTGGCGGAGGCATCTATTATCACTGTGGGTCATCATCCACTTATATTTTCACTGGGCTATTACTGACTTTAAAATCGGTTGTCAGTTGAATACTTCGGTGACCCTCGTGCTTATAAGTGGCTTGGCACCAATAATCTTGTCAAGTAGGTTTTCCATGGCTAAGTTTTAGGCGTATTGACTAAGGAAATCTGTCTGAAGGTCGGTCGAGCAGCTCCTTGCAGCATACACGGGCGGCTTGGACCGCATCTGGGTATTCAACGTTGCTGATATCAAGCCCCTCGAGGTGCCTCTCAACATGGGTCTCGACATGGCATACGATATCGAGGGATGGAATTTTTCGACCGTCACGCCCTGGATACAGAGCTGGGCGACGAAGACCTTCGGCTCGGAGCATGCCACGGACATTGCGCACATCGTTCAAACCTATCTCAAGCTGAACTCTCGTATCAAACCCGAGGCCGTGGACGAGAACACTTGGTCGGTGACGGCCTACGACGAGGCGGACCGTGTGTTGGCGGAATGGGGGGAACTTACGAATCTAGTTGACGAGATCGAAAGAAATTTGCCCTCGGAATATCAGGCCGCTTTCTATGAACTCGTCGGCTGGCCTACTTTGGCTTCTGCCAACCACAATCGGGTTTACGTCGCTGCGTAAGACCTGCTTTCTCGCTTTCATTTTGTGAGCGGGCACTGATCATCGCCTTCTCCAACTCAGGGCGAAGAACAATCTGTACTCCATTCAAGCACGCAGCTCTGCAGACTACTATGCCATGTTGACGCAACAGTATTTCCAGCATGACCAAGAACTCGTGAACAAGTACAATGGTCTTCTAGATGGAAAGTGGAATGGCCTCGCAGTACGTCTTCCATTTTAACTACTAGGCGCACTCCATAATCTTACATCGTTGTATCTCTAGAATCAGACACACTTTGGTTACATTAATTGGGTGTACGTGCTTCGTAATAGTTCTTGCTTGCGTAGTATATCGCTGACGTCCTGTTTGACAAATTAACCAGTGATCCAAAGCGCAACATCATGCCTAAAGTGTCTCGCATAATTCCGGATTCCCTCAGCAACATGGCTCAACAACTGCTGACGCCAATGTATTCTGAGATGCGTGTTTCTATACAGGGCAGCAAAGGAAGCTGGCCAGGCGATACTCACTTCAACTGTGATTTCGGTAGGCTGATCTTTTGAGTTCCTACTTTCCTCCATGAGGTTTTATATTTTCTCATTCCATAGGATGGTTCTGTGGTCAACCTTTCATGCCTATCGTCAACCGTTACGAACAGGCACCACGCACATTCGAAATCAGTCCAGGTGGTTCAGGTGCTTTCTCATGGAACGCCACATCGAACACTACCTGGTTGTCTATCGAGCCGTCTAGCGGTCATTTCACGGGGAATGCCACGGAGGTCATGCGCCCAGAAATCAAGATTGACTGGGAGAAGCTCAACGCGACTAGTGCTTCAACCAACGTAACGCAAGTCGCCATGATCACTATCACAGACAATATTCGCGCCTACGTTAACCTTTCCGTCCCGGTCGACCCACGAACCGTTCCTTCCGGCCAGAACTTGACAGGCTTCTTTGTCGAGAGCCAGGGTTTCGTCAGCGTCAACGCAGTCAACGCGTCCCGCATCACAAACAAGGGAGAAAACGCCTCCTGGGCGATGCTTCCCGACTACGGACTCCACGATACCGCTCTCACCGCCTGGCCTCCGACCATGGACTCCTTCGACGCCGGACAGGGCCCAGTCCTCGAGTTCGACTTCTACTGGTTCGGGCCCATGGTCAATGCGACCTCCGGCGGTCCCACGGATGCCAACTCCACCGCCCTTAACGTGACGGTGTCGATGTCTCCGGCTCTCAATTACCACGACGGCAAGCCCATCAAGTATGCCCTTCAGCTTGACGGTGGGGACATGGCGGTTGTCCAGCCCGTTCCGGATGCCGACACTGAGGGCGATCTTCCTCCCGACTGGGATGGTGTCATCATGGCGGGCACGAGGAGGAACACATCTATTGTCGCGTTCCAGGGCCAGGTCACGGGTGCACATACGCTGAAGCTCTGGGCCATGGAGCCCGGCTTGGTTGTCGAGAATGTAGTTCTTGGGAACCCCGAGTGGACAGCGCTTGGGCCTCCTCAGAGCGTTCAAGTTTAAAGATACCCTTCCTCACGTTATGACAGTTTTCTCTTCTTTCTCTCACGCGAGTTCACGATACGACTGTTGATGCCTTTGTTCGAACGGGTTCCTGTTCCTCATATTCATACTTCAGACCCTAGTGTACTTGTTAGCTGACGACGTGTCGAATGTAACCATTCACAAATATGGAATGAAAACAGATAACAATTGACAGAAATAAGAATATGGGGCGTGAGATGACTAGAAGATGGTGAGCGATTGATGGAAATAGCCTGAGATCTCATGCAGATCTGGGCGCTTGCGTTGCTTTTGTACTAGTAGGCGCTCAGCCTCGCTCAGCTCTGCTGCAGACTCGAGCTCTCATATCTCAGTACTCTTACTACTTGCAGCCATTTTCTTGGTGGACGATGGACGGATGGTGAGCTCAGATATTGCCAGCTTATCCAGGAATTTCCTGCTCATGTCTTAGCAGAGACATGAAGGTGGTCACGACTTTCCACGCTGCACCATGATACTCTTTTCCTACCTCGTTCCAGCTCGTCCCTTGCTAAGAGGAACTGCCGGAGACCCAGTTAAACCGTGTTTACCCCATGCTGGGATTTGATGTTCGTTCGATCCATTAAGTCCTTGTCCTGAAGATCTTGATGACAGAGGTCGTGACGATTCCGTATCCATACTCCCAACCCGTTTCTTATCTCATAGCGAAGGCATTCTGTGAGTGTATACCAGGCCATCGAAATCAAAATGTGTCCTCTCATGTCCCGCATGTCCAAGAGATTCTCGCCGACCTGTACGTCATCATCTCGCCACAGCGAGTTCTCCTAAGCTGTATACTAAGATCCAATCGGACAATTCTTCATCGCTGCACGCTGCACGGCATCAGACGTCCCGGCGAACAGTCAGCTTTCATTTGTATCGTTTCTGGATCGCAAGTGCTGATGTCATGCATATCTGTATCTTCGTGCTAATAGCCATCCCGCTCCTCTCGTTCCAACATTCAAACGTTCAAACCTTGTCCAAGCCCCACCCGCCATGCCTTCAAACCCGAAGCGCGTCGCCGTCGTAGGCTGCGGCGCCGCTGGTATGTCCGCCGCGTACGCATTCTCCAAGCATCCCGACAAATTCGTTGTTACCGTCTTCGAGAAAGAGGATGTGCCTGGCGGGATGGCAACCAGCCTGGACATCGACGCCGACAAGTATGGCGCGTCATACATCAACGACGGTGTCCAGGGATGCTCTCCTGCCTTTGCAAACACCCTTCGCATGTTCTCTGAGCTAGGCTTCAAGCCCAGCGAGGTCGGCATGCAGATCAGCTTCGGTAAAGGTCCTGACTTTTGGTCTAATGTCTTCCCCTCCCGGCTCACCGCCCACTTCCGCCCGGATATTCGCAAGTTTGGCCGTGTCCTGTCTGTCATTAGTGTCTTGGAGTTTATTTTCGTCGTCATCCCCGTCCACACCATGCTCTTCCTTTTTCGTTTCTCCAAGGACTTTGGAGAGAAGATGGTCTACCCGCTTGTCGCCCTCTTCTTTGGCACCGGAAATCAGACGCCTTTTGTCTCCTGCGCCATCCTTGAGCGCGTCTTCAAGGATCCTAGCATGCGCCTTTTCGAGTACAATGACACTTCTCTTCTCGCAAGCATTCCCACCATGTATGCGTTCCCTAAAGTGCGTCTTCATACACGTCTTCCTTGCCATTTCGCTGATCCCATGCAGCTTCACGACGTTTATACTGCCTGGCAACATAGAACGGAGTCCGCGGACCCTAGCAACGTCACGTTTCTCCTGAACCATCCTGTCACTCGCGTCATCACGCGCGACTCGAACGGCGTCGTCCTCGAGTTTCGCGCCCCATCGCCCCCTGACCGTGCCGCTAACCCAGGCGATTACACCGATACGGTTACAGAGCGATTCGACGCGGTCATCCTCGCCGTCGACGCTGACACCGCGCTCACCCTGCTCGATGGCGCTGATAAGGGCAAGGCACACGGCGCGGACGAGATGCAGCGCGAGAAGCCCGCCGGCGCGACGTGGATGGAACGCCGCGTGCTCGGCAGCGTCAAGTACCTCTGGGACGTGACCGTGACGCACGCCGATGCCGCGTACATGCGCAAGGTACGCTCATGTCCTATTTCTGTTCCTTCATCCTGCTGACTATGCGCAGTACTATGAGACTGAGTTTAAGGAAGAGCTCGCCGTCGACCCCGAGCAGGACACGCGGTCCAAGGGCAAGGGAGTCGCGGACCCCGAGAACGGTGCGGCGTCCGACCCGCGTGAGTTTGCGCGCAAGTCTTTCCGCCCATTGTACTACACGATGCAGTACCCGTCCAACCGCGCGAAGCTCGAGATGTCGTTCGATCTCACGCATTACCAGCCGCAGTTCCGTGGCGTGGGGCCCACGGGGCCAGCGGATCCCGCTAGTGAGACTAAGGACAACTCGGACACCGATGGAGCACAGGGCGATACGGCGCGCACGGGAGCGGACGATCATGGCCATCCCGAGCCGCCGTTCGAGCGGCATGTGTTCCAGACGATTTTCCTCGACAAGACAGACAGCAGCGACTTGTGGACCAAAGGTATTTCTCCCCCTTCCGCGCTGTTCGTCGCGCTGAAGATTGTGATAGACGACATAAGCGAAGACAAAGTTATCGCGGAGCGGTGGTGGAAGCAACAGAGCCATCGCTGGCAGCACTACGCTAAGTGCGTGCCGTGGATGATGTTCCTCAATGGGAAAAAACATACGTAGTACGTTGCTGCATGTTCTTTCCCTCGTCCAGTCATTCATGCTGCGTGCATCTACCCCCAGCTTCGCCGGCGCATGGAGCGGTATGTTGCTTTGTCCACTGATACATGCTGCTGCTGACCGGAAGTGTTGTAGTCCTAAACATGCATGAGATCGCTGTGACATCTGGCTTTGCAGCCGCGTACCGCCTCGGCGCGGAGTACCCTTTCGCGGGAGATGAGGCATGCGCAAGGCTCTTCCGTCTGTATCTCGCGCTCAGCCACGGTGTGCGCATGGTGCGTTATTCGAAAGCTCCTTGGACGATGTAGAAACTGACAGAGTGCATAGCGCAAGGAAGACCGCAAAGGTGTATTGGCATAAACTGCAATGCATCATCTCTGGGACAACTTTATAGCTTCTTTCCATATTTCTAGCATCTTCTGCATCAACCAGTTTGTACACACTAAGTATAACAGAACCAAATTTTTATTGTTCGTGTCCATACATATCTAGATTCATATAGCATACAACCAGGCAATACATCATACTGTAGTTTTGTCAATGAAAAGACCACCAGAGAACACTCAAACAATTTCATTTGCACATCCAAAGCCTCCGCTAACAAGCGAAAGTCAACAGGAATCTAAAAAGAGAATGGGACGAGGAATTGATACGCGCCGGGTAAGGCCACATGGGTTTCGCGTGGCCGCGGCTAGCAGCTAGCCACGCGAGCGCCCGAATCGCGGACGTCCGAGCACGACCGGCGCCCGAGCTCAAAGGGCGACGGGCGAGTCGCGACGATGATGATGGTACTCTTCTTCTCTTTCAACGATTTAGAGAATTGTTACATGCAGCACAGAGAGCATTTTTTTCGAGGGGACCTTTCCCAAGAAAGGGATTCTGGGGAAATTCCTCAGTACTTGGCCCATGCTGCAACTATCCAAAAAATTGTTTTGAGAAGCTCATCATTGGTGCGGTAACATTCTCACTGGCATAAATAACAGGGCTGTTCTTCACATAAAATTACTATGTCATAGTGCTTGCATAGTGCTACAAAAGTCTCGAGATTTGTTGAAAGGGCGTGAAGTGCCCACTCCCCGTGCATCTCAGTGCATGGCCTTTGCTGAGCCAGCGAAGCGAGAGATAATTATATCTACTTCGTATGGGTGCGAAGCACCCCATTTAGTTTAGACATGGGCGCAGTGCCACTCCAGTTGCGAAGCAACTGGCCTTTATACTCGTGCAAAAGAAAAGAGCGAGTGATCCCCCGACAACGCAAGCCGATAGTGCAGTGGCAAGGTCATCGCGCCCCCGGGTTGCAAGCAGAGCCCAGGGGACGAGGGCGGCAAAAATAAGATAACCAAGAATGGGGGCGGTGCCCCCATAATAGTGGTTAAACTATTAAGAACAGATACTACACTTGATCTAAGCCAAAAGGCCAGAGTGGTGAGGAAATGCGGAGGGCGCGCGCTGGCTTATATACGCGGTGGGGGTGTGCACGGACCCGGCAGCATTGGGGGGCGATACGGGCGCTTGCAGGAATCGATCTCAATCGGAGTGGACATCCACCCCCTCGCTTTCACGCAGTACTCTTGGGGGTTGAGATTCTTCAAAAAATGCTTGTATACAACAGATCTATGATACATCCATGACGAGATACCAAAACATTTCTACAGGCTTGCCTTCGCACCATTTTACTGCACACTTTGCAGCACCTCCACGAGCTGCCGCACATCGTTCTCGCCCATGGCCAGTCGCTCCGCAGCACTCCCGCCGTCGAGGACACGCTGCATTTCGCGTGAGCCTTGCTCGTATCGTAGCACATGCTGCAGCAAGTCGCCATCGAAGAAGCCAACGGCAGTCGCGTCACCGTCGATCTTATCACGCGCGCTGCGCGGGGCGCGCCAGCTGTTCGCTCATGAGCATCGAAAAGGCATGGATGAAGGAGAAACGACGCACAGCGTGTGCGAAGCCCCTACGGCGTCCTTCACGACGCGTGCGACATTTTGCTCTAGCCTTGTCATCTGCAGCGCGAGCTCCTTGTCTTCCACCGCGAGCAGCGTACATATACGCCCGGAGGACGTGCAGAACAACATGCGTGGCTGCACGCGTTGGTCTTCGAGCGCGTCGGGACCACGGAGGCTACCTACATCGAGGATACCAGTCGTGTCAGATATGTATAACGACAGAGCAAAGGTACGCACCTGGGACAAAAGCGTTGACGAGCTCGCCGAGATGCCAATTCCCTGTCCGGTCAAGCCGCCCCTCATCCTCGTTGAATGCGAACAGATTGCCGTCAGTCTGTCCGCGGGTGTATATCAGTACAACGCGAAAATGCACAACACCCAGAGCTTACGTTCGCGCCCACAACCGCGCCCTCGTCCCACGCCGCGAGCGCGACAGGCCACAGCGAGCGGTAGTCCCGCGCGACCGCAACGAGCCGCCCCGTCGCCTGTTTTGCGCTCGGATCGAAGCGCAGCATGGACACGGACATAATCGCGTCGCCCACGATGAGGTCGTTTCCGTGTGCGACGAGGTTCGTTATATAATACCCATGCACCCAGTCTGCGACTTTCTCCAGCGCGTTGTCCCGCAGGGCGTACACCACCACCTGGTCACGCATCGTCAGAATGGGACATAAGTGAAGGAAGGAAAGAAGGGCGTACCGCGGCGTTGATTGCAGCGGCGAAATGCCCTGGCTCAGCCAGCGACGCGAACGCATAGGTGTTCCCGTGGCAGTCGACCGAGGCCACCTCCTGCAAGATCAAGTCTTTCCCGGCGGGAGCGCTCGTAGGCGTGAGTATCACGATCCGGCCTTCGATCGGCTCGCGTTCGTCCGCTTGGGGAGACACAATACCTAGATAGTAAAGTGATCGGCCGGTCGAGTCCGTTGTTGCATGCGCGGCCGAAATTTCTTCGCCTTGACGACATTTGAACTGTGCCACTCCTGCGAAAAAATATATGGTGTAACCAGTTAGAGTAAAAGGACTCAGCATACTCACGGTCGAAAGTCGTATTGTCGAACAGAGAGAAAGAGCATTCGGTAGGGCCGGCTTCACCTATCCTAGACGGTTCTGTGCGCACAGAAACCACACCAAACACCTTCATGTTCGCATCATGGATGATCCGTCGCGGATTATCCAGACCCAAGTGTATCTGCGGACCTGAGATTAGATCCAGAGAGCAAAAGCGAAACAGACTCTACCCACCGCTCTCGTATGAATCTTGTCTAGATCGTGCATAGTGCCAATAATCAGCCCAACCGGCGACAGAAGCGCCAGACACGAGCCCCAAGACGGCGTGCGCAGCCGGCACACCGCACCCACATCCTACGTAAATGAACGATCAGATCCTTGTCTCATGGAAGATGCCCGAAGCCTCGCACCTTCAGAGACATCGACGAGTTCTGCAGACGGCCGTTCTCCCAGAACACCACGCTCGCCCTGCTCCCAGACGCAACGACCGACGGCCTCCCCTCGACCTCGCACGCGACGAGCGACACCGGCGCCGACCCGACAGCCATCGTCCGCTTGTCCCCCAGCGCGCCGTCCGCAAACGCGTAGGCGACCAGCGTGCCGTCGCGCGTGCCGACGAGCAGGTGCTTCGTCCCGGCGTCAAAGTTGTGCAGCAGCACGGAGCAAGGCAGGGCTGGGAGCTCCACACCGGTGCATGCCGGGGACAAGTAAGCGGCGCTGTTTGTGAGCGAGAGGATCTCGACGCGGTGCGTGCGCCAGAACGCGACGATGGCGTAGGGCGAGAACGGCTTGCTGTCCGCCGGTACGCATGATACAGCACAGATCTCCTCGTCAAAGTCCTTGTGCCTGATTTCCGGTGTGAGTACCATAGTGCAAGACTCAAGCGAGATACGCACCCGACAACGTTGAATTTACTTTCCTCCGTCAGGTTGAGCACGACCACTCTCCCGCGCGTCAAGGCGAGCAGAACCTGACTCGCGTTTACCGACGCGCACACAATCTCCCGGCCGGCCCAGTCCCCACCACGCTCGGCCGGCACCCATTCACTCACAGGCTGGTGCACCCCGAGCGTCGCATCGTACTCGAGCACCACGGCCTTCGCCGGCGTGACCTGCACGATCAGCGCCGAGTCCTCGTACGTCGAGGCCGTCGAGCCGGGCTTTTTGGTGCGGTGCGCAACGTTGCCCGTCGCGAGCGTGGGCTGCTTGCACAAGAAGCCGGCGTTGGAGGCGTTAATGCACGTGACGGTGTCCTGGCCGTCGAGGCTGAAGAGGACAGTCTCGAACCCGTCCGACGCGAGAATGTGAGAGTCGTGCCTGCGGAATTGTTAGACGCGCACGGGGGAGCATGGCGCCGGACGTACGCATCCTTCCAGCGCAAACGGAGCGGCCACAGGCTCGTGAACTGCGCAAAGTCGCGTAAGACGGCGTGTTCACGCAGCTCGGCGCCGCTGTGGATGAGGCGCAGACTGCCTGTGTTGTTCATCCCGGAGCATGTCACGATGTAGGGCTGCATGCCTGCAGGTCAGCACTACGCCATGCCAAAAATAACGCAGTGAACCCACCCGGCCGCTGTCGTCCGTATCCGCGACGGCCGCGTCGAGGATCGGCGCGATGTTCTTCCATGTGTCGACCACCTCGATGTACTGCCCCTTCATCGCGACGATGCAGCCTTCGCCTTCCTTGATCGCGACAGCAGCGGATGCCTTGCCTTTGCCCTTGTACGACGATGCAAAGAGTCGGTTGGGCGGGACGGCGGGCAGGTCGTGCGGGATGTCGATCGTAGCGACATCGGTGCTGGAAGTGGGAGACGCGTGTATGCGCAGGAGCTGCGAGTCTCCTGTGTGCGAGCCGAGGAAGAGCATTTGTGCGGAGATGTACGAGAGCGTGGTCGGCGCAGATGCCTGGGGGCACCGTCAGCAAAGGTGGCGAAACGGGTTCCAGAGGAACTGACATAACCGAGCGGTACGATAACGAGGCCGTGTTGTCTGAGTGTATCGAGCGACAGCAGCGCCAGGCGCCCGTAGGAATCGCCGAGAAGATAGCGGGACCCCTCGTTCCCGACGCGACACCACCTGCACACGCGTAAGCCTCCTGTTATCCCTAGCCCTAGCTACTCACGCAGAAATGTCACTCCACGGCCAGTCGACGGCCGCCTTCGGTTTGCGCCTTTTCGCCTCGCGATCGCGCTCCTTGTTATGCGCGCCGGCTGCAGTCTTGCGATCATTGTTGTTCTTCTTCGCATCGTTGCGCTTCTGCTTCCCGCGGTACTTCTGCTGCCACTGCCAGTCCGAAAGCTCGTGCAGTTGGATGCGGCGCCCGCCTACGACGAGCACGCCGCCGCGGAAGCGCTCGTCCTCTTCGCCGTCTTCTCCAGCAGGGACGGTGATGAGCGTAGGCGGCGTCTCGAGGATGGGGAAGGCGGAGGAGGGGAGCGAGGTTGGGGGGAGGAAGAGCGAGTGCGCCGTGGAGAGGTCGTAGTCGTTGATGTTCAGGTCGCGCGCGATGAGCTGCACTTGCTTGTGGTGGTCGATGTGCAGGATCGCGAGCGCGTAGTTCTCGCTGTCGGTCGGGATGAACGAGAGTGAGAGAAGGTTGAGCTCTGGGATCCTGGTAGTACAGTTGGTCAGCACTGCGTAAATTTATACGCCGGACGCGCTGGCAGACAACGCAGGGGACGAAGTCGTGAGTGGGATTTGCACGGAAGGGCGCGTGGATATACCACGCGTGCCAAACCGGGTGGCGAGAGCAGTGAGACTTGGGACAGCACTCACTGGACATCAAACTGTGAGATCACTTTTTCATCTTGCAGACTCAGCACCTTGAGTCGCCCGACATAGCACGCAGCGACGGCAACTTCGCCGGATGGATCGACGATGACATCCTGGAGGAACTCGTTGTTTCGGACGGGGCTTTGCTCCTGGAGGCTGATAGTCTGAAGGGTCGCGAGCGCACCCTGGCCGGACGAAGGCACGCGAAAGGCAAGAACGACCAGCTTTGGATCTGGATGATCAGTCATCAGAATGAGGTTGTCCTGTCCTTTCTGCGAAGTACAAGTCAGATCTCCGAACAGGGCTGAGCTGTAGATAAACCACGAACGGAGGTCGGAAGGACTTTCAGAGACAGGATGCGGCCCCATATCTCAGCGCGGTGGACATGGTGAAGGCCCTCTGGCCTTGCTTCGAAGACTTCGAGCGCGTTGGTCTTTGCGACGACGAGGTGGGAAAGGGAGTCATCCTGGGTGAGATGGCAAGAGACAGACGCGGTCACGGAGGACGGCGCATGGAAAGTCGTTACGACCTTCATGATTGCGCTTCTGTTGAGATGTCAGTAGACGATTCCTAGTTACATTGTACAAAACGGTGAGCTCACTATCCGCTACGATCTTACGGCTCTCGGAAATGCTGAGGCAAGCAGAGCGACCGAGCGCTATTGTCGAGTCCGGGATCGCTCTAAGCGCCCGGATCTGCATGACATCAGTGCGCACCAAACAGAGCCCAAATACAAGCTCGACGTCGATGGCAACTCGGAGTCGAATGTCCCATTTGCACTACTTACCATCAGAACAACATGCAGCCTTGACGCCATCATCCCCATGGCTTCATATCAACACATGCAGTCTGTAATACTCGTATTCAAGATGCTCTCCTGGAACACAACAGCCATCGCCGGCCGAGTCTGCTCGGCCTTGACAAGACAGTCGCATGCAGGACTTATCTCAGCATAGAAGTACTTGTCCTGACCTCAGGTATGTCAGATATTGTATATTCCCTACCTGATCCCCGAATATCTGTCGGACACGGCTCATTTTGCCCCTCTTCCCATGATCTATGAATACGTTATTTTTGATTTAATTTAGATCCCCGGTAGTATATCGGTTAGTACACCTGCTTGTCGGATGCAAATCCACGCGGGAGAGCGAGGTTCGATTCCTCGCTGGGGAGCTGCAGTGCTATTGTGTGGCGACCGCCAGTTTCTGAATCCTAGGTTCTCCTCCGCGTCGGGGACGATGATGTCATGTTGAGATCCCACATTGACGAGATCGTTGATCATGCCCTTCCTCCCTTTTCAGTACACGCAACAAGATGGCCGTCGCCTCCGTCTAGCGGCGCTGTGGAAGGCTGTTGTCCACGGCTCGTTTACATACCAACAACCTGTGTGCTGTGGCGGGTACGTTCTGCATGATGTGCCCTTAATAAACGGAGTAAGTAGTTTTCATCGTTTTTGCCAACGCATTTGAGTCTGTGCACACCTCCGCAGCCTATATAAGCCCGCGCGCGCCATCCCCATTTCCTCACCACTCTGGCCTTTTGGCTTAGATCAAGTATAGTATCTGTTCTTAGTAGTTCAACCACTATTATGAGGGCAGTGCCCCCATCCCTGTTATCTTATTTTTGCCGCCCTAGTCTCCTTAAGCAGACCGAAGAAGATGACAATCGATCTTCTATCTTGCAACCTGGGGGTGCGATGACCGCACCGCTGCACTATCGACCTGCGTCGTTGGAGGATCACTCGCTCTTTTCTTTTGCGCTTCCCCTTGATGTTCAATTCGCTTGTTGGCGGATGCTTGGAATGGGCAAATGAAGTGTTGGAGGAATTTCTGAATTTCTCGTATAGCTCAGAAGCTATGTACAGATGTTACTTAGACAAAAACAATGTAATTCTCTGAATGCAGTGCTTCGGCAGTTTAGCATGGAGTTGATCCATGTGCATCTTGATGAAAAATCAGGTGCTTCATGTCGGAAGAAACGATAAAATACATGAAGACCATACAACCCAAACTAATCGTACTGGTCGGTGCACGCGAGAGCCACAGACTTCAAAAAGATTGTGGTGTCTATTTTTAAGGCGGATGAAAGAAACCGTTGACGAAAGAAACCCACGCAGTTATTGCGACAGGTATTCTGCATATGTAGTTGTAATGAATCCATCGGGAGGCTATGACGGGGAATAAAAAGCGTGCGCATGTGGGTCCAGAGCGGATGCTACAAGTTAGATAGGCGCCCAGGTTTGTTGCTGACACATTTCTGCTGACTATAAGCTGCATTTGCATGGAAATTACTGCAGACTCGACTTGCAGATCTCCCTCTTCACGACCCTCTCTGCCCTGGCCGCCCGCCAGTTGCATTCGGTGTTGCATTTGACATGGTGCGAGGCATTCTGTTGACATCTAATCTCCCTCAGCTTCAAAACCTCATCAAACGCGACCCTGTTGGCTACAAGGAAGAGTTTCTTCAGCAATGGAACCACTACCTCAGCATCCGCCAGATATTCCAGATCAATCCGAATGAACAGGCCAGCCACTTCAGAGAGCTCGTTTCGTTCATTGCACAGGTCAGTTCTTTGTCTTCCACGGAAAGAAAGCGCACAGGCCTAATGATTTCTTATGTAGGTTACACAGTGCTATCCTGCCGAGACAAAAGAGTTTCCTTCGCAGATGTCGTCCCTGCTTCTGGAGCACTTTGGCAGTCTCTCGCCTGATATTCGTCACAGTCTCGTACAGAACTTGGTGATGCTCCGGAATAAAAATGTGATATCGTCTATCGAGTGCGCATTCTTCTCTTCTCATCGCATGTGCATCGTGCTAATGAAATCTGCAGGCTCTTAAAGACGCTGTTTTCCTTACTACCACGATCAACCTCCTCGTCACTGCGCGCATTCATTCGCAAAACTATCTTGTCGGACATCCGGACCGCCAACAGTCGAACGAAGAATCATAAGCTGAACCGTGCCGTCCAGGCCATGCTTTTCGGGATGGTCGAACGGGGAATGGATGCAGATGTGATCGGGAACAAAGGCAAAGCTCGTTCTGAAGGGGACGAAAGCTCGGGCAAGACTGGAGAGGAGGCTGTCTGGGCAGTTATCGTGACGAAGGAACTTTGGACGAAGGGCATTTGGTGCGTTTAGTGTTTGTATCACTACGTGTTGCTTTCTTACCGACCGTCGCGGCTTCGCTTGATAGGGATGATGCCAAGTCGGTCGCGATTGTCGCCCTTGGTTGTTTCCACCCTTCTGTAAAGGTACAGAGCGCTTGCATCCATTTCTTCCTGGGCAGCGACGATGATGCTGAAGACAGTGATGACGACGATGACGATGTACGTCCCTCTCATGGTCGTCCATGTCATCGGACTGAGCCATTCATAGACTGTGGACATCAAAGCCCTCGTACACAAGCGTGCAGTCAAACAGAAAACACGTAGCGCAGACAACAAGATGCGTAAGGTAATCAAAGCCGACAAGAAAGTAAGCAGCAGCTTCGACTAAATACAGCCTCCTCTCATCTGTCCACGCATCCACAGAAAAAGAAGCGTAAAGCTTCCGAAATCAGCGCGAACTTCCCGGCACTGCAGCTCCTGCACGACCCGCAGAGCTTCAGCGAAAAGCTCTACGACATCCTGAACCGCTACGACAAGCGCTTTTCGCTCGACCACAAGATCCTCCTCATGCAGCTGCTCTCGCGCGCCGTCGGCACGCACAAGCTGACCGTGCTCGGCTTCTACACGTACGTCATGAAGTACCTCACGTACCACCAGCTGCGCGTGCCGTCGATCCTCGCGTGCCTCGTCCAGTCCATCCATGATTTTACGCCGCCGGACGCGATCACGCCTGTGATCAGGAAGCTGGCGCAGGAGTTTATACACCCGGGTGTGGGCAGCGAGGTCATCGCGGCGGGCCTGAACTCGGTGCGCGAGATCTGCCGGCGGCAGCCGTGGGCGATGGAGGAGGACCTTCTGAACGATCTGATCGAGTACCGGAAGAGCCGCGACAAGGCGGTCACGCGCGGCGCGCGGGGGCTGCTGCAGTTGTTCAGAGACGTGAATCCGGGGATGCTCAAGCGGAGGGAAAGGGTAAGTTGTTCGTGTGCTAGAAGGGGAACAGCGGTGCTGAAATCACCCTCGTTTTCAGGGAAAAACTGCGAGCATGGACATGGCACAGGGCCGACAACCGGCACCGTTTGGCCATGGCGAAGATGCAGCCATTGATATCGAGGGCCTGGCTGTATGTTTATTTTCCTTGTTCTCGGCTGCTGATTCGGTGCTCATATCGGTTATAGATGCTCGAGGACCACCTCAAGGCTCTGCGAGAAGAAGATGGTGTGGCTTCAGGAGATGAAAACGAGAGCGATGGATGGGACGGCTGGGATGTCGAGTCAAACTCTTCGGACTCTTCCTCCGACTCGGGCGGTTGGATCGACGTTGAAAGTGATGGCGACGAGAACATCGTCGTCAGCGACAGTGACGACGAAGCCGAGGCCGCACAGGCGAAGAGCGCACCTACCCTTCCGGAGGCGGACAGAATATCTACACTGGCCACTACGAAGGTGCGCCAATCGGTCTCTATTCGATGATCCGGCGGCTGATCAAACATGCAGATTCTGACGCCGGCAGACTTTGCGCTGCTCAACGACCTGCGCCTGAAAGCGGCGTCAAAAGCCGTCGAGGCGGGCGGTGGCACGTCCGCCAAGCGCAAGCTGAGCGAGCTGCAGGCCGCACAAAAATCGAGCTCCGCCGCCAACGAGGAGCAGGCCGCCGTCGTCGGCGAGGAAGACATCCTTGGGCCGCGCAAGA
Organism: Hericium coralloides; assembly: GCA_003675405.1. Lineage (NCBI taxonomy): Eukaryota > Fungi > Basidiomycota > Agaricomycetes > Russulales > Hericiaceae > Hericium > Hericium coralloides. The sequence goes on along the minus strand of QUOP01000217.1, from coordinate 23,045 downwards.
AGACCAAGGCGGACTACGAGGAGCGGATGGCGTCGATCGCGAAGGGGCGTGAGGGACGCGAGAAGTTCGGCTCGACGAAGGGGAAGAAGAACCGGGAGACCGTGAGCAGCACGACGAACCGGGAGAAGAAGCGGAATAAGCCGATTATGATGATTATGGGGAGCAAGGGCGTGCGGGGAAAGAAGAAGCAGTCGCTGAGGGAGAAGCAGCAGCGGTTGAGAGCGCATATCGACAAGGCGAAGAAGGCGTATCATTGATCGGCTTTGAATTTCATGAGGTGCTATCACACCGGGATTTTCAGGTTGTTCTGTCATATCTTGTAGATGTTAGTGCTGAACCGGCATCTCTAACCCACAACACAACTCTACGTCGATCGAACGTGAGTTCTGTGAAGCTCTGCTTCATTCTAAGAAATCGTGAAATGTGCTGCTGGCGTTCAAGAATCAAGTGCAAACAAATAAAGTGTATGCTGCCGCAGGTGTCTAGTTCTAGCGAGGTGCACGCCAACACCACAAAAATAGAGTGGGTGAAATTGCATTGGCGCATATGAATGCTTGCGAGAGAAGTACTGCAAGTATTTGAGCGGCGGAATCACGGCACCTATCAAACTACAGCATAAAGAGAGAAAAAAATAGACATGTTCCATTCACTTCCGACACCAGCAGGATTTGAACCTGCGCTCCCAGAGGGAAACAGATAAGGTTGTTGGATTATCCAATTCGAATCTGTCGCCGTAACCACTTGGCTATAGTGTCTACTATTTTTAACGATGCAGAGAATATTCAATGATGGACCTTGTTGTGATGCGATGACCTCTTTGTATGGTGCTGTGGGCCCACGAGCGCGACAAAGTCATCTTCGAGGACGGACAAACTGCAGTCATGGAAACGCACCTTGTTACTCAGGCTTGTACCCGACAAGAAATGCTCATGATCATGGTCGAAAACAACACCGACGTTGTTATGTGACATTTCGGCGGCATTCTCTGGTGCGATCTTATCCCTGAAATGGTGTTTGCGCATCGGCATCGCAGGTACGTCTGCAGATTCCAGAATAGATGTATCGGATACGTTGTCTGTATTTTTTTTTGCTTATGCTCAGCGTCGCTCTCCAGGAATGTGCATGCTCCAGTCAAGTGATTGGCTGCAGCTGCAGGTTGGAGCGGGCAGGCCCACCCGCCACGAGGATGGCCGACACGAGGACCAAAGCGCTGCAAGGGCCTTCACGCTTTGTTCTCCCTTTCATTTCTGCCTTTGCCATCCAGGGATATAAAACCCTACACCGGCTTATTCGTGCGACGCACTACCGACATCCAACCGCCCCGAGCACTTTCTGTCCATGTCTCACATATTACACCGCCCAGACGACCACGAGGCGCCGCCCTTCGTCCCACAGCCAAAGGTGCTCTCCTACTCCAGCGCCGTATCCGGGAAGTGGAAGCAGGGCCCGCTGCCGCCCCCCGCGCCCCCGCGGCCCGAGCACGACGACTTCCCAAGCCTGCCCTCGCCCTTCGGGTCCGACCTCTCCTTCTCGAGCTCCCCAACGAGCTCCTCGCACGACACGCTCCCCCCGATCCCCGAGCTCCCCGAACCGCGGCCCTCCCCCGCCTCCACCAAAGACGCAGACGCGGACGCATACACCGTCGACCTGCACACGCCGCTCCTCGCCGCGCTCGACCGCCTCGCCGCCCCCGCCGCCCGCGGCACCTGCGCCCTCACCCCCGCGCCGCGTCCTTCGCCCCGCCGCCCCCCGCCCGTCGCGCAGCACCCCCCGCGCACCCGCCCTCCGCCCGTGGTCCACGCCCTTCGCGCGCGCCTCGCACCTGCCTCCTCCCCGCCGCCCGCGCCGCGCACGCGCACGCGGTTGCCGCGCTGCGCGACTGGACGCCCGCGCGCACGGCGGACCTCGCGTGGTGCGTCGCCGCCGCGTGCGCGGTGCCCGGCACTGCGGAGGCGCCGCGCGCGGCCGCGGGCGCGCTCGACAATGCGTTCCGCGCGTGCTACGGCGATGCAAGGTTTGCGTGGCATGTGCGCGACTATGCGATGGGGACGTTCGCGGGGTGGTGGCGCCGGTGCGTCCCTTTTCTTTTTGGGTGTGCGGTTGCTGATGGGGCGGGGGCAGGACGGGGTGTACGGCTACAGCCGGCGCGACGCGTGGCGCGCGTTGGCGCTCGCGGCGCGGTGGGCGCGCTGTCGGCCGCGGGCGTGCTCGCGCACGGCGATCTGCGCGCGTGTGTGCGGCTGCTCGCGGCGCGGCGCGGGACGCTCGAGGGGCTGAGGGCGCTCGGCGCGCTGCTGGAGCGTGGTGATGCGGCGGGGCTGAGGGCGTGTGCGGGCGAGGTGCGCGGCGTGCTTGCGGGGTTGGGGTGGAGTGGTATTGAGAGCGCCGTGGGCGCGCGGGTGGAGGAGCGCGAGGCGCGCGAGGCGGTGGAGGCGGTCCGGAGGGTGGCGGCGGAGCGGGTGTTTGGGCCTGCGGAGGCGTGATTGGAGGTGGGAGCGTACTGACCTTGTATTTTGGCTTGCGTGCATGGTGTATTGTAGCCTGATTTGTGAACAACTTCATAAGCGACGTGTCTTGCTCCTCCGGAGCCTGCGAGCGACACAGCACGGCGGGGTCATCATCCAGATACGATGCAGATCAAGTTGATACTGTATAGGTGTATGCGACAACGGAGACGTGTAGGGAGTATGGGTACATATGCAAGCCGAATCAAGATGCGATAGCGCGGGGATGAAGCATAGGGAAGGAGAGTCAAGATGCAGGGAGAAGCCCCGACGGGGGTTTTATGTACATGTTGATCCATGGACGGGGGTAGCGCGACGGGAATAGAAACGAAGCAGAGCACGCAAGCCCCGCTCTAGTGCGGCTGCGCGCCGCCCTCGGCCGGCGAAATGACCGCCACGAGCACCGATATATCTGCCACATTGTCAGCCTGCGCCCACCGCGAAGCGAAACGAAGCACGCACCGTCCGCCTTGCCGCCGCGGAAGACGCGGCCCTCCTCCCTCGCGCGCCGCGCGAACGGGATCTCCTCGCCGCCTCTTGCCTCCGCGACGCGCCGTGCGCGCGAGCACAGCGCCTCGCTGAGCATGCCCGCGAGCGTGCGCCGCCCGAGCAGCGACCACCCCGCCGCACCCTGCATGCCCTCGCGGAAGCGCACGACCTCGTCGAGCACGTCCTCGTCCCATAGGTTGTCGCTCAGCCCGTCGCTCGCGAGGATGAGGATGTCGTCCGCGCGTACCGGGAGCGTCAGCAGCTGCGCCGCGCTCGGCGGCGTGCGCGTGCTCGGGCCCAGCTGGAGGGGGGTGTTGAACGCCCACCACATCTCGTCGCTCCGCCACACGATGTCCGCGCCGCGCACGAGCATGCCCATGCAGTCGCCGAGGTGCGCGATGCGGATCACCGCGTCGCAGGCGGAGGTGGGCACGTCTTCTGGCGAAGGCGACGGGAACGTGGGTGGGGACGGCCCTGCGTGGTCGAGGATGGCGAGCAGCGCCGTCGACGAGCCCGTCAGCAGCGGCACGGGCTCCTGTGCGGGCTTCGGCGGCGTGGGCACGCGCGGCGGGGGCGTCCGGCTCGGCGGGGGCGGGGCGACGTGCGCCTTGAGCGCGCGCTCGTACGCACGCTCGAGGATCAGCAACACGTCCAGGCCCTCCTCGAGTTCTTCGTACTCGTCGTCGTAGTCATCCTCTTCTGCCACGGATGCGAGTGAGGGTGGTGTTGGTGGCGGGGTGAATGGGACGTATGGGGGCGCGAAGGTGAAGGACGGCAGCGGGGGAGAGGGTGGACAGGGAGACGGCGACGGGGACGAGGAGGCGACTTCGGCGGAGCAGAAGTGCATGAGCCGACGGGCGAAGAGTGCAGAGGGCGAAGGTTCCGATATCGACGATTCTGTGCGAAGATGTCAGTAAATGTTGATAGTCTGCGGGCCACACGAAAGCACACTCACTGCATCGTGACCAGCCACCGACACCGTCCGCCACGCCCATCGCATTCTCTCGCACGAAATAGGCATCCTCGCCGACCTGGACCGCGAGATCCAGCTCGTCCATCACGCGCGACTGCTGGGACCGTGGGCGGTCGCCGCGCTTCGGAATGCCATAGGCGCCGACATCGAAATGGTACTTGGTTCGGTGTTTGTGCGGGGCAGCCCGCGAGGAAGCATGGTCCGGGGCAGTCTCGGAGTCGGATGCGGACGCAGAAGGCGCAGGCGTGGAGAAGGGGGTATACGGGAAGAACGGCGGCGTGTGCGTGCTCGACGGCAGCGAGTGGTGCGCAGGGGACGAGTGGGTGGATGGGCTGGTGGAGGAGAGGGCGATGGAGGAGTGGGGAGCGCCGTTGCCGCTGTTTCCGTTCGAGCCATTTCCGCCGCTGGACGAGTGCGACTGGGAGGAATGCGACTGATGGGTGGGCGAATCGGGAGCTTCAAGCTCCGCCTTGGAATGGGGCGGCAGACGGGAGGGCGTGAGCGGTCCATGGCCGTGCTTGCCCTGTGGCGGGGGAGGGGTGTCGAAGAAGCCGAGCGAGGAGAGCGACGAGGGCGGGGCCGTAAACAGGGATCGGGCCGAGGACGACGAGAATGAGCTGGAGCGGCCGCGCTGGGCAGAGGGCCCAGCCGCTGAGCGAGGGAGGACGGTGTAGAGACGCTTTGGAAAGGCCTTGATAGGCCCTGGGGGGGTCATGGTGAGTCGCGTTGAGGGAGTGGAGGAGCAAAGGAGAGGACTGCAATTTGCGGGGTAACATCCTCGGGGCCAACCGGGTAGTCTCACGTCCCGGCCCGATCGGGCGCGACGTCATTCTTCCCTCGACACCATCCTTTCCCCTCCATCGCGCTCTCAGCATCGTCAGTCTCTCTTCATGGCTGCGTCTTCGCAACGCGATCCTGCCGTCACTGAGCGCATCCTCATTTTTTTCCAAGCGCCGCGCGGCACGTTCGCAACAGATGCTATGACCAAGCCACGGGCATGCAGAATACCTCTCATTCCAAATTACACGCCCATGAGCATATAGCACCGTAACAGTCGTTTACAGCGATCGTGGGTATTATTGCCATGTATGCACGTTCGCTCGATTCCCTAATCTGCTAACACTGCGACCTTAACGACTAGTCGCTTCCCTCATGCAGCAATCTTTGTGGACCACAGCCTGCAGCGCACACATCTTTCTCACATGGAAATGGCTGGTGCTGTTTGCGCCCCTTATAACGCTTGTCCTGGAGAAAATATGCAAGCGCGGGATGGGGCGTGTAAAGACTGCCCAGCACACGCACTTCAGCCTATAATGCTGTCATGCCCGCCATACCCTTCCACACTATTTCTTTTTGCAGTCTTTCTCCCTATGTCAATGCACTGGCCACGCAATGAGGAACTAAATGCAGTCCTCAATATCTGGCCGTTTCCTGCCATGTGCGTCGGATACTGCCTCTGGTGCAGAAACGGGAGCAAGGCCTGAGACCTTGTGTCGCGGTGGGACTATGTCCAGTCCGCACCGCGCAGGCATGTATAAGGCCCACGAGCTCGCTAGGACAGCGAATCCATGCCGCTTTTCCCCTGCGGCCCGCTTCCCCACCGCCACGGTCTCCTCTCAATACGAACAAACTTTGGAGCATCACAACACAGGTGCGCCCGTACATTCTGTCAATCTGACATCCAGGTTTGAATCTTTGATTCCTGCCTTTCCGGGCAGACGAATGGTCTTACCTGAGAGCAGATGTTGCAGACGTAGTGGTCTCCAGACCATAGGTTCTAGAATGATATGGATCTTGGTATTAGGCAGGGGCATCCCCAAGGCGTTGTAAATTGATGATGCCAGCCTTGTCTGTGCAACATGCTTGTCACTTATAATAAAAAGAGTCATATCACAAGCACCATTGTAATAAGAAGGTCCCATCAAGACAGCCTGATTTATTTCCATCCCACTCTACACTTTGACATCAAAGGGGATGTCGGATGCATCTACAGTAAGAAGTACAGTATTCATGCACAAGAGAAAAGCCAACTGTACCCTCTGCACTGAGTGCACCAGAGAACACCCAAGCAATTCATTTGCCCATCCCAAGCATCCACTAACAAGCAGACATCAACAGGATGTGCAAAAGAAAAGAAAGAGTGATCCCCCGACAACGCAGGCCGATAGTGCAGCGGCGAGGTCATCGCGCCCCCGGGTTGCAAGCAGAGCCCAGGGGACGAGGGCGGCAAAAATAAGATAACCAAGAATGGGGGCGGTGCCCCCATAATAGTGGTTAAACTATTAAGAACAGATACTACACTTGATCTAAGCCAAAAGGCCAGAGTGGTGAGGAGAAGTGGATGGCGCGCGCTGGTTTATATATGCGGCGGGGGTGTGCACGGACCGTGCTGCGTTGGTGGCACGCCTGAGTTCCGTGCAAGTTCCGAGGCACTTGGGCCGATGCTGATATTTCTTGTCTCTATGGTCGACTTCGTAAAAACAGAACAAAGGTAGATTACATACCGAGTGAACTTACAGTATTGAACGGAACCATTGCAATTATGGCGGAATGAATGACCTCAATACCGCGGAGCACTGTGGCGCGGGGTTGAGACGGCAGGTAGTAAATCAAGTACTGTACCGTTGCTTGGTCCGCCGATGGGATGGTACAGGATGGTACTCAACAGATCACTCAGAACAAAACCAAGTACTGCTATAATTCGACCAAGACGGGTATAGGCACAATGTCGACGGCTATGTATGGCATCTACTTCAAGAACTTGGCCAACAGAATCACCACGCTCGCGGCTACAAAGTTTCAACAATAACGGTAAAACGCGCAGCCGCAGCCATAGCCTGTGCATGCGAAGGCAACACCAAGAGAAAGACAAAAAGCTACAATGCCCAAAAGGAGACCGAGGCAAACGACAGTGGGGAAGGGACGGACGGGCGGGAGCTATGACACAGATACCACGAGGCGGTAAGACAGGCAAGGGAGGGAAAGCTGCGTGCACAAGGTCGTGCGTCGGTTGGAGGGGCCACTTTACAGGAGCAGCCCGCTCAGAGAAGCGAGCCCGCATGCGCCAAGAGCGAGCAGGACGCCGGGCGTGTTGAAGAGCGGGGAGGCACCATTTTCCACGGGAACGGGGGCGGAGGACGTGCTCGCCGGCGCCGAGGAATTCCCACTGGTCGTAGAAGACGCGGATCCAGAAGACGTCGTGCTGGTGGGCGCAGGCGAAGCTAGAAGCGCAAGACGCCGTTAGACGGGGATCCAGGCTGACAGCGAAAACAAAAACGTACTGCCCGGGGGCCTGACGTCGAAGTTGGAGCTGTTGGCGAGGATCTGCGAGTGGTTGTTGGGGCTCGTGAAGACGACCTGGTAGTTAGAGCCGGGGCGGAGCGTCACATTCGTGACGGTGAATGTCTAGAAATTTGTGTTAGATTGATGCAGCGCAGAAATGAAGCATTTGAAGGCTACCTCCGTCGACACATTGACGAACTGGGCGATGGAGAAGTCCCCGTTCAAGGTCGTGTTTTCGGTGTTCGTGACAATGATATCAACCGGGCTTGGGTCTCCCGGGGAGTACGACCAGCTAATGGTGTTGCTGATGTTCTGAACCCTATCATACGAGAGCAAAATATAAGTAAGTTGTCCGCGTTTTGCGTTGTCGACGTGGCAAACGTACCAATACGCGTCCGAGGATGGTCCAGTGATGTGAATATCAGCTATGAACGCGAGATTGAGCGTTCTGAATCGCGAAAATTGTATAATCAATGCTTACCGAGAGCCAGAAGCGGCAGAGAAGACAACGCGATGATAGAGAGACGCATGGTGGACGGCGGGGAGACCTTGCAGCAGCACGGGGGTGGAGGGTTGGAAAAGAAGGATGAAAAGACCTGGGAACTTTCGCAGGGTCATGAAGAAATGGAACATCAGGTCATCACGTGGTACGTGTCACCTACGGTCCGAGCCGGTCCGTTTGCGTTAGGACGAGTTTCGACTGCAGCGAGCACAGGCTCCATATTCCTGCACTTATGGTTCTTGCGCAGACTGACGACCAGTCACATCGGCATGAATCATTTTCATCCCTGAAGACTTTACCACAGATTCTTTCTGCGCTGTCATCTCTTGAATCAGAAGAGGCTGAGCTGTCGGCCTCACTACAGGATTTGCTCGCGTCTCAAGAACCCATTCTTGCATCTCTTTCACGGCTCCAGGATCTGTCGCCTCGGCTGGATGGCTTGCACCATGAAGCCGTATTATTCTCTGACAAGGTCTCGAGCACGGCAGGGACTGCTGTCCGCGTAGGCAGCAGGGTGCGGACACTGGATGAGGAGATGCGCCGAGTACGCGAGGCCAATGACAGGGTCGGGCAAGTTATGGAGCTCAAGGTCCGTCAGATTCAAATATCGTTTTTATATCTTACAGCGAACTCATCGTAGCCTATCATAGTCCTCTCTCGCATCTCTCCAATCGTCCATAGACAGTCAAGACTGGGAGTCCGCTAGCCGGCATTGTGCCAAAGTCATGGCACTGCCTCAGGACGTGATATGCGGCCCCTTCGCAGAGACGGCAGTGGTAAAGTCTCTCTTCATCAATCTGCGTTTGACTGCTCACTCGGTGCAAAGCCTACATCCGACAGTCATCTTCCTCCCGCGCAGACATTGCAAGCTACCAGGGAACAGCTATTAAAGATATTCACGGCGTCATTTGATCAAGCCACGCAATCCAAGGATGCTGTGGCTATAACCCGATACTTCAAGCTCTTCCCAGTCGTAGGATGGGAGACTGAGGGTTTAGAGGCATACGCGTCATTTGTCGTGGACTTGATCAAAGTACGCCCGCCGGCGTCTGTGAAAAGTACTATCTTTATTATCTCAGTAATTTATGCCGAGCTAATATCGTATGTATCAGCGTCGTCGCCTTTGTACTACATCACTGCGCTCACTGCTCTTTTTGAGAGCGTTGCCATGATCATCGACCAGCACCAACCTGTCGTGGAGAAATACTACGGCATTGGTAAGATGACGAATGTGATTAACCGTCTCCTGCAAGAATGTGATCGCAAAGCAAAAAGCCTTATCGAGAGCTGGGAGCAGGAAAGGTCTGTGAAGCGTAAGGTGGGATTCAATCCTTCATCCGAATGCAGCAGAGCTCTCAAGTCAGCAGTTAGCGGAGGTCGCGACTGTAACGTTTCCTTCTACCGTCAACAGTGCTGCTGGGACTCGCCGTCAGCCCACGTATACAGGCGCACCGGAGGAGGATGTTGATCCACGGGAGGTTGATAAGATTGTAACTGAAGTGGCAGGGATGGGTGGCCGTTGGAACCTCTTCCGGCGGTTTCTCATTCAACGCTTACAGGTATGCTTCAATTTCTGTTCGGCATATTTACGGGGAATGAAGCGGATTTACATTCTAGACATCACCGGAAGGTGATATATCCGATGATGATATTCCTCCACATCGGGAACAGCCGTCTGATATGGAAGGTCTGGACGCGGTCAATACCTCAGCCTGCAATGGCCTCTTCCTTGATCTACTGCAATCCAATTATTCGCCTCTAGAAGTGTGGTACACACGCAGTGCCATTGATAAAGTTCGAAACTTTTGTGTCTACTGGCTTCAATCGGCTGACCATATTTAGGCACACTGTTTGTCCAAGCCAGATAGTATACTTTCGCCAGCTACCACTACAACGCCGGACGACGCATTTTACATTCTCAAGGTCGTGCTTTCCCGACTACTCTCAACAGGAAGTGTCTCCACTATAGAGCGCACGTCTAGTTTGCTTATCGATGTGATTGAGCATGAATATGCTGGCGTCATCAAGAGCAAAATGGACGACGTCTACCGGTCAGCAGGCACACTGCGTGGCGAAAAGGCTGAACGAGATTCTCGTCTGGCATTTATCGTCAGTGGCATCAACTCTGGGATCTACATACATTTTCTAACCCCAATCCTCTTCCTTAGACTTTATTGAACGACCTTGACGTATCTGCATCACACATGGAGCGGCTTGTGCGAGATATGAGCGCGTCTCCTACGATATCACAAACCTTTCTGGTAGAGGAGGCAGCAGCAGTCGCAAACTCCATATCTTCCTTCGGTACTCTCGTTCCGAAGTTTCGCTCAATATTGCGGGTATATACTTTCGTCGTCTCTTGATGCGGTTGAGCTGACACTCTTTCCAGGCAGGCATCGAACAACTATTCAATCAGCTTTTACGCCCAAAGATGCGCTCCTTGTTGTCAGATCTGTATAAAGACATCTCTTATGTACTCGACGAAAAGGCGTATGTCCTTGCCGAGAGTCAAGACACTATTCGCAAACGTTTCGTGAGGGCTTGGGACGGATTGGTTGACGGGTACCAGGTAATGTGACTCATTATTAACGTACGAACATGGCAGTCTGAAAGATTTCTGCTCCCAGGAGGCATTGACGGAGAATAACTACAAGCAATTTATAGCATTTGCGCTTGACGTGCTGATCCGTCCATGGGAGAAATTTGTGTTGGGGCTACGATATACTGAGGTATGTCGACCATTTTCTACGTGGGGCTGATGACATTGAATCATCCTTTGTTTATTTCCTAGTTGGGCGCAATTCGCTTTGACCACGACCTCCGTTCAATAACGGCATATCTTTCGTCCCAAACTGCGTTCGGTGACGTGCGAGAAAAGTTTCACCGTCTGCAACAAATTGCCACGTTACTCAATTTGGACCAAGTATGTTATCTTGCATCTATCTATTATTCTATTATTCATCTTTGAAATTTGATGCTCCAGGAAGAAAGTGTGGAGGAGTTCTACAATAGTTCTGGTATACCATGGAAGTTTAATGAGCAGGAGGCTAGGATTATTACAGACCTACGTGTGTAAAAAGTGTAATCCTGCAGCTGTGCTAGCTAAATAGCAAAAGTACTTCGCTCTCAAGGCGGAGAGAGATTCCCGCTTGGAGAATCAGATCAGATTGATCCTGAACAGAACTCAATGCTGATTGCTACTATGTGAGGTGGGGGGTGGAGTTTTTGGGGGAGCAGGAGGGGGCACGTGATGAGGGCACGTGACTCCCGTGATCAGCACGTCGCGCGTCAACGATCGAGCGCGCAAGGCGCGTCCTGCTGCGATCCCAAACAACTCGAGCTGCTTGCGAAGCAGAGAGGGTCCGGCAAATGCCGCTCAACCTTTCTCCAGGTTTTTGGCACCGAGGCCCCACCTAGAGTGCAGCTCACTACTCCTCAGGGTCTAAAAAACCCCACCCCCACCCCGAGCCCCCACACCAGAGCAAGCTCAGAAATCGGAGAAGTAAAAATTCACATTGAATTAAGAACCGAAATTATGCTCAAAGTCATCCATAACCGAATGTAAAACACCTGGATCTGTACCAGAAAAGGATTTTGAAATAAAGAAAGGGAGAATGTCCTGGATCTTCCGCCAATATAATAAAAAAGCATCGGAAAGCCATCTCCCCTGCTTAGCAACGACCTCCGGGGGAACCCCCATCAATAACAATTCAGTCGCTCCACCTATGCAAAAACTGTGGCCTCCTGAAATGCCTGCTAAGCCTGCTTGCGTCCATATCCCATTGCACCTTCACAAAAAGATATCCTTCGTCAAAGGCAACCATGAGTCTCCATGAGCAAAGGCGAAGAAAGGTGCTGAATGAGGAATGTCGGAATTATGACGCAAGTGGTACTCGAGCATGACAAGGGGAGACAAGCGATCAGCAATGCTAGTGATAGAAATACTGTACCATTTCGAACGGTTCGCCGGTCACGCGTCACAGGGGGTCCCTGGTGTGGCGAAATCTGACCCATGTTGCGCGTCACAAGGGCCGCTGGCGAAATGATTTGACGTGTGACACATGGCCGATTTCCAGACTTCACGTCAACCGGGTGCTTGATGATATATTTGACTGCAGATTTAGCATTTATCTGCACAACAGTCTTCAATGAGATGACCAACCCCTTCTAAATGTGCTTTTAGTAGCTCAGATATAATATCCTTGGCCTGGCAAAATTCACCTTTATGGCCAAATTTTCGGTCTGTCATGGTCACACCCCACAGCTGGTGAATTAAAAATTTTGCCAGGCCAGTCATAGTCACAGGTGGGTGGTGAACCATTCGAAATGGTACAGTATCAGCTCCCACTGCATCCGTTGTCTTCGAGAAGGGAATATGCAGAGTAGCGAAGCGAGCACCATTGCAACTCGTGCCGAACGTGAGAGGAGAACCGCAAGAAACATGTCGAGTGAGATCAAAGGCCATAGGAGAAACAAGTAGGAGCTCGCCGAGGCAACAGCAGGACCAGAAAGCAATAGAAGCTGCCGCCCAGATTGCCGAATCACAAGTGTTGTCGAAGTTGATGCCATCAAGCAGGGCCCGCATATGCTGGTAAGTCACGGGAGGGTGCGGCGGACGGTGAGAAGCAGATGGCGCAAGCTTCTTGACACCAGCCAAGGCGGCCTTGAGTTCTCCACCGCCAAGCCAAGGTGCGCCTTGCAACTTGTGCCAAAGCTCCAAGCCACTGATCCATTGTTGTGCCGATCTGACCTTGCCCGTGCCACCCGACACGAAAGCCGCTAACAGAGTATCTGAGGCCGGAACATGATTGGATTTGGAAATGTTGAAGGCATCACAGTACTGAGAGAAACGCAAGAGTCCAGCACCGTACATGGTACGAGTCGTAACCTCGACAGACGAAAGTTTAACAAGTTGAAGGTGATCAAAAGCGATGTCGGAAAGAAGCATGCACGACTGCGCAGCGTATAAGTTGCCATGGGGAGAAGACCAAAAACGAATGCGGTCGCACACAGGAACATGTGGACAAAAAACGGAAACTGCTAGCTGATTCCCAACTTTGGGCTTTCGAGCCTGAACTATTCTATCTCCAGAAGTATGCGGAAGCGCTACGAGAAAACCACCGTCCTGGCTGCTCTCTGGTAGCACAACTTCAGAGATAATGTCCGCGATCGCGGACGACGATGAAGTCACATCTAAACGCGAAGCGCCTCAGTAAACAGGAAATGCGTAGGACAAGAAAAGTATGGAAAGCGCACTATTCATCACGGAATGCGTGATGAAGCGCCGTTGGCAACGGCGCAACACATTCGAGGGGGGAGAAGCCTGGGACCCTGACTCTGTGCGAGACAGGATCGGATATGTTCTCCTCGGACTCAATGTAAACGAGCTCGATCATAACGTTGATAGCCTCGCAGACCAGTTCCGTACGACGGATACACTGGTTGACCATCCAATTTCTACTGCGGCCCTGCCGAAAGGCTCCGATAACGCCTTGATTGTCACTGTGAATAAGAATCGAAGCGTCCCTGACGCCCAAGAGAGACAGCTATAGAAGAGCCATCTCCACCGCAATTGCCTCGCCCCATCCAATGTCACAACCAGCAGAAGTGTTCCAGCCCGGCGCCCACTGCCAACCAGCAAACGATAAATCGATGACGATGCCCACGCCCCAGTCAGTGGATGCATCGACCCAGATATCGAGAGTCGAGCAGGGACCAAACTGATAGGACAAGTCCTATAGAGTATGCAAAGTGGTTAAGCTGAGTCTCCAGGACTCAGCTCTACTGTATATATACATGAGGGGTGCGCAGCCGCAGCCGTATCTAAGAAGACGGTAGTAACTGTGCAGAGCTGCGCAAGGCTGCGCCGATAGAAATAAAACAAAGGTGAAACAGATAGGTAGAGTAACACTACCACGATCATGATGGAAATGAAGATGGGATTGAGGTAGCATAGTAGAGTCCATGTATGCATGTAGATATGATGATAAATAAAGAAAGGGGATCACAGCAAGAGACATGGCAAATAGGCCATGGTGGAGATGTTGAATGGAGTAATGTTAAGAATGAAGGAAAATGAAATGTACGGTTCTTAACAGGTGATGCAGAGCAAATATAATAGGGTGTGGCAATGTGGGGCATCTACAAGCAAGGTATGGCATCTACAGGCACCATGTTGACATTGGCTGACAACATCTGAAAAAATTACCACTGTTATATAGAGCTATGTCAGCTACATAGCTCTGATAGGTCCATAGCAGTGTCCTTTTATATATAGCCTAGCCATAGATGGGGGTCATCTATGTAGAGCTATCATAGCTAACCATAGCTATCATAGCCCAAGGGTGTAGCTATCATAGCTATCATATCATAAGTGGACAGCTATATCAGCTATGAACTGTATGTGTGCTATCCTGCCATAAGAGCCTATCAAAGCTATGTCAACTGTCAACACTACATATCCTATTCTTAATATATCTAGAAGATATCCTATACAAGTGCCACAATGTTTTCAAGCATTATATAGCTTTGATAACTTATTGTAGAAGCTTATTTTCAAAATAAACAAAACATCGAAAATTATCAAAACATGTTTGTTTCAATAGGCACTACTACAAGTTATACACTATTCTACAAAGTTCTGTAAGTCTTGTTAAGCAAGATATAAGATAACAAAGACTTGAAAAAGCGAAAATAGCTCTACAATAATCAAAGGATTAGTATAAGTTATAATCAAAAGAGATTAGACTTACATACAAAGAAAGAGAAAAAGCAAAAATATCTTTGATTGTATTAGTGATATTGAGAAGATAAGAACATAAGCATAAAGAACTTACCGAAGATAACAGAACATCAAAAGACTAGGACTGTAGGAGGAAGAACTCTCAAAAACGAGAGATGGTAATGGTTGAGAGGAAAGAGAGGCAGCGCGTCGCGTGCACCTTATGTAGACGTGGTGAGCAGAGCCTGAAATGCGGCCGGTGCGACGGGGCCTGGGCGCTGCCGAGCACCCCATCAGAGGCTAAGTCCCAGATCTCACTAAGTTCATGTCCTTGTCCAGTATCCCGTAGCACTTTACTTAGATACTTGGCTCATTGGATCGTAACTAATACATGTAATCTACCAACTCCTTTTTTTCCCAATTTTATTTGATTTTATTTGAATTAGTAAGCTCGAAAACATTCAAGTGCGTGCATTTGGTAGCTGAAGCACCGAAACGTGCATCGAACTTGTTCAACTCTGTCACCACCACCACCACTCTCTGCCCTCCTCCCTCTCTTTTCTCTCTCTTCCATCCAAACGCGCACCAGAGTGGTTAAATAGGAAGTAGAGGGCCTCAAAAAGGTAAGTTTTCGTCATTTCTATATTCGTTCTTCAGGCTGAAATCGAGAGTATCGCTCGTTCGAGCGATACTCTCGACAATCCTCTCCGTGCTCCCTTGCTCGCCCCTCGCCGTCCCTCCTTCCGCAACGTGCCCCCCTCCTGCCATCATCGGCATGTCGTTGGTACCCGGCGCGCTGCCTCGACCAACCATAGCTGTGTGCGCTGGCGCACACGCGGTTGGCCACGACGTCAAACATGCCACGCACGGGCCTGCCGTGTCATGCGCATCCCATCGAGCAAGGTGCGACCCCCCCAGCTCCCGACCGCCATCGTCATGCCTTCCGCCCACTGACGCCCTGTCCCCCATCGCCACTGTCATGCCATGCACATACGACCGCAGTGTCCCACCATCACGACCGCAGCGCCTCACCCTCACGACCACGGCACCCCAGGCGCACGACCGTCGCGCGCGCCCGCCCGACCGAGGCACTCCATGCCCACGGTCGTCGCGCCCCGCCCGCCCGCAATACCCAGCGTGCACGACGCCGCGCCTGGTGTGGACGGCCGCGACGCCTCATGCCCGACCGAGGTGCCCCGCGCGCATGACCACTGCAGCGCCCCGGCGCGCATGGACCACCGTGGCGCCGGGGGCATGCACGACCGCTGCGACGCCGGCACGCATGACCGCCAACCACGGCGCCGGGGCACGCACGACCGCCAACTGCACCAGCACGTATGACTGCCAGCCACAGTGCCAGCACGCACAACCGCCAGTACGCACAACCGCCAGCTGCGGCGCCGGCACGCACAACCGCTGTGGCGCCGGCATGCATGACCACCATGGCGCCGGCACGCACAACCGCCAGCCACGGCGCCAGCGCGCACGGACCACCGCGGCGCCAGCGCACATGACCACCGCGGTGCCAGCGCGCACGACCACCGCAGTGCCGGCATGCACGACCACTGCGGTGCCGGCGCGCACAACCACCAAGGCGCCCCGCCTACCCATGATGCCTCGCTGCGGATGACCGCTGCGCCTTACATGCAAGGCTGCGATGCCCCGTGCATGACCGCCGTGCTTTTCACAGCCGCAATGCCTGGCGTGCATGGCCGCGCTGGCCCGGGACACCTTGTGTACATGTGGATCATGTAGGTGTTGTACATAGTTATAGTTGTAGTACTACAAAATTGTAGTAGTAGTAATTCATGACATATTATCAAATTTGACTTGCAACCTTCCTTGCTTTGTCCCCTTGACATAGAAATGATAGTCTTAATAGCTGTTATAGCTTACCTTGGTAAATATGATAGTACTATATAGTTCACACTACTAGCTATAAAAGCTATGGTAATGATATATAGCTAGTACTACTAGCTATGGAAGCTATGATGGCTCTCATAGTGCTACATAGCTAGATGAGCAAGCTATATAGCTTACACAGCTCTGTGATAGCACCTATAACATGACTTGCAGCTATATAAAATTTCGTTTTTTCAGATGAATGCATCTACAGGGCCAGGGCATCTGTGGTGATAGCAGTGCCAAAGGGTGCAGTGACACAAGGCAGGCACAGCGATGCAAGGTGGTGGTGGGCAATGGAAGGTGGCAGTGGGAAACAAGAGGTAGCAGTGGGTGATAGAAGATAAGTGTATGGCTTGTATAAGCCATACTCTCTACATTAACAAATGATGAATCAAACTTTTTTTACTTACCTATGTCCCTTCTGGCATCCAATATTACAAGAGAAGAAGGAGAGAAGGAGGAGAAAGGGGAAAAAAAGGTAGTAGAGGAAGATTGTTAAGACTTGAGATTTCGACATACCTTTCCATGGCTGCACTACCAAAATACATGCAACTTTGAATATTTTAAGCTTAGCAAACTAGCACAAATCTGAAGAGGTCTAGAATCTACCAGAAATTTGGTTTCTAATGCAAAATTATACACAGCAAACAAAGTTAGATACTATTTATTACTTGAATAAGCCAAAAATGCACAGTAGGTCTTGAGACTGAGAGGTCATCAACCAAATACATTACAATTTCATCAAATATGCTGTCCAAGACTCTGTTTGCACTATGCAAAGGAACAAGAAGCAAGTTTACTCATTTATACACTTTTATAAGAAAAAATGAAAAGAATCGTTTTACTATGTGAAGTATCGGCCCTCTTGCCCCAAGTTCTTGTACTAATAGATTTTTGCCTTTTTAATAGTATGACTTTGTTTCATTGTAATTTGGAGGATTTACATTGTAGTATATAACAAGGCTCTATTTATTTTAATACTAGTATAGAATTGTATGTAATGCTATAATGCTGAATAAATTTATGCTTGTTGATCTTCTCTTTGATGTGTATACTAGGCTATGATGTGAAGTTAAAATTGTTTAAGCACTTTTGAATTTATTCAAGTAGTGAAATATAGTACAGAAAGTTGACATAGCCTTGATAATTATCCAATATATTAATAGTATACATATAGTCTATGGCATGACTAGTATACATATGATACATAGTGAGCATAGCTCCTATAGTTACCTTATACTATGATACCTATAATAGCTCTCCATAGCTGTCCTAATTGGCTCTATAGCTCTATATAATTGACCCTTAAGCTATATAGAACTATGAAGAAAAGGAGACAGCTATCAAGCTATTAGAGCTATGTAGCCGATATAGTCATATATAGCTCTGGCAGATTTCTCAGATATGGCATGTCCACCTCTGTGGGTGAGATGACCATGTTAGGGAGGTGACAGGCTGGAAAATAGGCTTGGAGATGGCGAGAGGCAATGGGCTGGGCAACAGCAGGGGAGGGCGCGAGATGCGAGAAAAAGAGGTTCGAGAATACTGCTTGTTCGAGCAGTACTCTCTATGTTAGTATGAAAAGGGAATAAGAGTTTTTTTTTACTCACTTTCAAGGCCCTCGACATCCGATTATCCTCCTTTGGTGCTCAATTTGACAGGAGATGGTGGAGGGAGGAGGAGGGAAAGGAGGTGTGGGGTGGTGGGAGCGAGAGTTGAACATTGAAGGTTGAACTTTGATGCGCATTTCAGTGTTCAGCCACCAAATGTGCATGAGTCCAA
Source organism: Hericium coralloides (assembly GCA_003675405.1). Lineage (NCBI taxonomy): Eukaryota > Fungi > Basidiomycota > Agaricomycetes > Russulales > Hericiaceae > Hericium > Hericium coralloides. The sequence continues at coordinate 4,887 of QUOP01000217.1, read as the reverse complement.
ATATCCTCGAGCCTAGTAAATCAAATAAAATAGCTAAAATACCAGAAAAAAATCAAAGAAAGCAAAGGCAGTGCGCCGAGATATTGGTAGAGGGTTTTGGGAGCGCCCCCAGTAACGTCGTCTGGTGGTGGCATGAAACATTTCTTTGATCCATCAAATCAATTCTCTGTATTATCTGATCCCTGTGAGCAATCATATCCGTCGTCTCTGCGCATGTCCCGCTATCATGCCCAATCGACAGACACCATCCATCACACTCCAGGTCAAGATTCTCATGACCCCGATCAAGAAACAAAACCGACGCTGAAGCGCTTTCCGACAGTGGTGCAGAAGGTATCATTATGCCACCGGAGTTCGCTAAAAAACATGGCTTTCCACTCAAGAAACTCCCCAACCCATTTCCGGTCCGCAACGTATTAACTCTGAAAACATTATGGGCTGGGTCCGGTACTCTGCCACTCAGGACATCCGCGTTTATGCAAAGGACTCGGAGTCCTATCATGAAGAAACAGCTGAGTTCTTCCTTGTTGACATCGGAGACTACGATATCATCCTTGGGACAGATTGTTGCAAGAACACAATCCAAGGATTGATTGGGTCTCCGGAAGGTTGACATGACCCGGTGTCCACCTTCTTGCAGGTTGCATAAACCGCCAGTCAAGAACCTTCGGTACGTCTGGAACGTCACTCACCAACTGCCGGACTGACTCCGGCCCATACTGTCACCGACTGAGCACTCCGTCTCCAGCCCATCCCTCCTTGCACCCGACACGTCCTTCCATGCTGCTCCGATTCCAAATAATACATTCGCTGCACGACGGCGTGCACGTGCTCGTCTCCGTCGCATCCGCCTACCAAAGACCCCCACCCGACTTTCACTGAAGATGATGACGACAGACCCATGTTGAGGAGCATGGACCACTGAAGGCTTCACCTGCCGGCCATTGTCCCGGATTGGGAGTCACCTATCCTTCCGGATGCGGGATGCCACCCATGAAGAAAACCATTCGTTATCCGCCGGTCCTTACTAATGCACAGCAATTGGCTGAGCGCATGTAACACAGAACCTAGAGAAGTCCTTCGAGACATGGTCCCTCCCCAGTACCAGGATTTTCAGCCTGTCTTTGACAAGGAAACCTCAGAGCGTCTCCAGAGCGACGACCATGGATCATGCCATTGACCTCAAGACGGCTTGAGCCCCGATCCTGCAAGGTTTACCCCATGTCACCTTCAGAACAGACGGAACTGGATGCCCTTTTTGGACGACCACGTCAAAAAGGGATACATCCGACCATCGAAGTCTCCCATGGCAAGTCCCTTCTTTTTTTATTAAGAAGAAAGATGGAAACTACGCCCAGTACAGGACTATCGAGCTCTCAATGCTGGTACCATCAAGAATGAATACCCCCTGCCCTTGATTCCAGAGCTGGTCGACAAACTCAAAGGCGCCAAGGTGTTCTCGAAGATGGATGTCCGCTGGGGTATAACAATGTCCGGATCAAGGACGGTGACTAGAATGGAAGGCTGCATTCAAGACCAACCATGGTCTCTTCGAACCTCTGGTAATGTTTTTCGCCTCACCAACTCTCCTGCGGACGTTCCAGGCTATGATGAATGAACTTTTCAAGGACCTCATCGATACCGGGCAAGGTTGTCAACTCTACATGGACGATATCCTGATTTTCACTGCAACCATGGAAGAACACCGTGCCTTGTTCGCAAAGTGCTTCAACGCCTTCAAGACAATGACCTCTTCTTGAAACCGGAAAAGTGTTCCTTTGAACGACCTCAGTTGAGTTCCTCGGTCTCATTGTCTCGCATGACACACTCGCCATGGATCCGGTTAAGGTTGCTGCATTGCGGACTGGCCGTCCCCCCGCAACGTCAAGGATGTCCAGTCCTTGTCGGCTTGCAAAACTTCTACCGCCGGTTTATTCGTGATTTTTCCAAAGTAGCACGTCCATGTTTGACCTCACAAAAGAAGAATCAGCCATGGCTTTGGTCCGATGCTTGCAAGAAGCCTTCATGGACCTTAAAGCTGCATTCACATCTTCTCCGTCCTTGTCATGCCTGACCCATCCAAAGCCTACCTTGTAGAGGTTGATGCCCTCAGACTACGCCATTGGTGGCATCCTCTCGCAAAAAGGAGATGACGATCAATGGCACCCCGTTGCATATCTCTCGAAGGCACTGTCCGAACCGGAGCGCAACTATGACATCTATGACAAAGAGCTCCTAGCCATTATCCGAGCCCTTGAAGCTTGGCGCCCATTAACCTAGAAGGCTCCCCCCATACAGTCGAAATCTGGACAGACCACAAGAACCTTGAGTACTTCAAGTCCTCTCAGAAGCTGAGCTGTCGTCAGGCTCGCTGGGCCTTGTTCCTTACTCGCTTTGACTTTGTCCTTCTCCATAAACCGGGAGTCCACCACCGACCGGATGCCATGTCATGACGACCAGATCACCGGCGAGGGGAGGGACGATGACAACTCTGACCGTGTCCTACTGGATCCCAAGTAATTCCGGATCCGTGCCACTCGCCCCGGAGCAGTTGAGTCCGTTGGTAACAAGAACCTTCGCCAGCGCATTCGGGATGCAAAGACCCAGGACACAGAAGTTGTTCAAGCCCTTGAGGTAATCCGAAACAGTGGTCCCCGCTTCCTAGCCAGAAGCCCCCAAGAATGGAACATCGAAGACGAATCATCCTATTCCGAGGCAAAGTATACGTCCCCGCGGACCAGGACCTACGTCGCGACATTGTCACCATGCACCATGACACACCCATGGCAGGCCACCCCGGACGCTACAAGACCTACGAGCTCCTTAGTCGAGAATATTGGTGGCCCGGTATGTCAGTATTTGTTCAGGACTACGTCGACGGTTGTGCTGTTTCAGGCCCTAAAGGTCCGACCCACCATCCGCATGTCGAAACCATTCCAAACGCCATTCCGACATGCCCATTCCAAGACATTACCTCAGACTTCGTTGTCAAGCTCCCTGAATGCCAGGTTATGACTCCGTCAATGTCATTGTTGATCGTTTTTCAAAGCACGTATCATTTACCCCATGCAAAGAGACCATTACTAGTGACGGAACTGTCGACATTTTGCTCGACAGGATTTATAGGAACTATGGCCTATGGGAACGGCTCATCTCGGACCGCGGACCCCAATACACAGAAAAGTGATGCATGGCATCTTCGAAAAGCTTGGGATCAAGTCCGCTCTCAGCACTGCATATCACCCACAGACCGATGGCGAATCTGAAAGGGTCAATCAAGAGCTGGAACAGTTCCTTCGTTCCTTCTGCAACTACCGACAGGATGACTGGGTGCATTGGCTACCTTTTGCTGAGTTCTCGCATAACCACCGTATCCACAGTGCAACTAACCGGTCCCCATTTGAGATGCTCCTTGGCTATATCCCCACGCCATCCCCGAGTTAACCCCACATCCTCCACGCCCGCAGTGGAGGATCGCTTCCGTCACTTGGAAAATATCTGGACTGAGGTCCAAGCCAGCCTCCAAATGGCGGCGGACCTTATGAAACGCAACAACAAGGATCATGCCCATCAAACCATCCACTTCTGGAAAGGCGATAAGGTCTGGCTTGATGGAAAAAATGTCCGGACCACGCATCCTAAAGCTAAGCTTGCAGCAAAACGCTTGGGTCCCTTCGAGATCACTGACGTTCTGGGACCAGTCACCTATCAGCTGAAACTGCCTCCGACCTGGCGTATCCATCCGGTCTTCCATGTATCGCTCCTTTCGGAATACAAGGAAACCGAAGCCCATGGACCAAACTTTGCATTACCCCCACCAGATCTGGTGGATGGTGAAGAAGAATATGAAGTTGAGTCTATCGTTGACGCCCGCCTAACCCGGAACAAACGCGGCATTGAATACCTCATCAAATGGGCAGGTTATCCGGACTCAGAAAACCAGTGGCGACCACGGACTTCACTCTCAAATGCACAGGATGCGGTCACATCATTCTACACCCATCATCCAGATGCGGTTAGACCCCCCAACCTCCGCAGTATGCAAAAACCCAACTCCAAGGCCATCTGTGATCATGACGCACTCCAGGCGAAAGTGCGCCTTAGAGAGGGGGTGATGTCACGAATCACTCCATTTCTCTCCGCTCTGCTCTCCTCCATCCGGGCAGCACGTCCGGCCTCCCTTCCTCAGACCAGACCTCGCATCCAGTACATGCGCCTATGACCGGACCATGATCCCGTCATGCCGCCCTAGACCCAACCAGGTCCTTCACGGCAACCACCGGATGCCCCTCGGAGACCACCGGGTTCCTCGGGCTTTCCCCGGAGGTCACCAGACCTCCCATGACACCCCTCGGCCATTCCTCGGATCTTCCTCGGCACTCACCACAAGTCTCCTCCCTTATCTCATCTCTTATCTATACTCGCCCATCTGTTACCTATCTGATACTCACCGGCCCCAGGTCCGACCTGCTATCCGGATCCCATCATCTTTCGGACCTCCGTTCCCCTTGTACCTATCGGATACGCCACGGACCGTAGCTCCTGATCTCGGTATCGATTATCATCCTCCTCCGCCATCATCGATCTCCCTCGTCCTTATAGTCTCTCGGTCGTTTACCTGTTCCCTTAGACTGTCCACTTTGTCTGTACCGTACTGTACCTGCTATCCAGGGCACTGCGCTGCTTGCCATCGTTCTCACTCTCGTCTCCTTTCCTCCTGAGCACCCGGTTTGCATAACCGGTTGGTGACTTGGGCGGCTCTTCTGCTGTCTTCGACCGAGTCTTGACAAAAGCCTTGTTTTTTTTTTTCATTTAAGCATGCTCCAATCACTTAGCTCTTTTCATTTCTCATTCAATCGATTTATTGTTAAAAAACGGTAAGCCTAT